>UFQX01000098.1:127088-623053 GCA_900497675.1 Arapaima gigas
TTTTTTTTCTTTTTTCCGCTCTTTTTCTTTTTCCCCCCCCCCCCCCCCACTGTCCTTGTCATCTTCTTGGGTCTCCGTTCACCCTGAAGGCCCATGCCCGAGTTCTGGCTGACATGAAGGCTCTGAGGTCCAGCTCCAGTAAGCAGCTCTTTAACAACCTGAGGGCCATCTCCTCTGCACTGGTGGACAACAATGGGGTCGTGACCATGCACCCCCTGGGCTTCTAACAGGCCACAATCCCACACCCACTCACCCATCCATATGTTCATAACCGAACACCCATTTGTCCCACAGCTGGCTACTTTGTGACCTCACACACAGCTGTTACTTGTTTTTGTATGAAGGAAAGCTTCTTTTTATTCAGTGAGTTTTGAAAAAATACAATGGGTCAAACAATGCTCTGAAGTGTTGTTCTGCTGCACTTTGAACATCTTCTGGTAAACTTCATGGAAAGAAGCATACTTGCGCATATTTGTACAATATTTTTGTTTGAGATGCTTGATATGTTGGTTTGTCTACTAAAAATAACCAAAAAACTGTAAATGCTGTGGTATAAATCTAGGAGTCGTATTCACTTGCTGTAGTTTTTTTTTAAGCTGCAGTACATTTTGTCAACATTGAGTGTCTGCCAATTGTGTGCATGCAGCTTCATTTCAGTTTCCTTCCCAGAAATAGTGGTTTCTTAGAAACCTGGTAAAATACCCTGCATCGCCTTCCTTCATTGCCAGGGGTCCTTCCCTTGACTGGATGAGCAGAATGACATTTCACCTTTCTTGAGATTTAGCCTTTCTAGAATTCAGGGGGTTAATGGTAATCAGAAATTAATATCATTAATTTGATGAGACTAATAATGCCTGTTACCTATGGGGTGATATAAGCTATACAGAGAATGTTTTACACTTAAAGTTCTCAGTGATGTGTTAATGGTTGAGTGTTAGTTGAACCTGAGGCAAGTGAGGTTAGACATCGTGTTCAGTACTGGGAAATGGAAACCTTCAGTAAAGAGTGCCTTGCAACTCACACACCTATAAGTGCCTGGTTTAGGTGCAGCTACCAGTAGTAAGTGTAAACTTAACTTGTTGATGCTGCATATTATGCAGTTACATGAACACATCACCCTTGCAGTGTTGGTGGTGGGACAGAACTATTGGGAATATGTGGAAGGAATCAGTACGTGAAAATTAAAGATCTGAACTTTCAACAAGTTTTGGGTTTTTTTTGTCTCATATCATGCAGTGCGAGCACTTTGCCTACAGTATAAGGTTAGAATGTATCAATGTACCTCTGTACTTCAGTAAATACACTGGCTCCTTATGTTACCAATGATTATTTTAAAGATACAAATGTTTTTTAGTTACATTTATAATATCACATTTTCAAAAATTTGTTGAATAAAAGCAACCAATATTTATACAGGCAGATAATAGCGCCTGTCTTGACGCAGCTCATTTCCACATAATTCACAGCTCCTGAGTGTCAGTAATCAATACGATGAGGAATGTTGTACATTTTTCTGCGATAAATCAGTCAACAATCAATACTGAATAGGAGATTTTGGAGATAAAATTAAACCTAATCCAAAATGACTGAATACATTAATATAGCTTGTAGTTAGTTAAAAATACATTTTTAGTATCTAATACTGCTGAAGAAGCTAAATAATAAATAAATTGATGGGTGTCTATATCATTAACCTTTTATTGTGGTTTGCTGTACATACATGTACCTTGCTGCTCAACCTCAAAGGCTGCTCTGCTGTATTTATGTTTTGCTGCTGGGGACATCTTCTATAATGGCGTCTCCATCATCGTGGGGCAACGTCGTCTCACCTCCGTTCTGATCGTTTGGAAATTCTGGCTTGAAAAAGCCACGCTGGGCATCAAAAAAGACCTAGTTATTTTCTTAGGAATATATATTGCCTGACAAAATTAAATATTTACTGACTGTATGACTAAAAACGTATGGCTCAATAAACATGTATAGGTGAAGTCTGAAAGTGCATTTAGAATACAGCTGTCTCCACTCTGATGTTCATAGTGCATGTAGGAAATGGTGGCCTGTAACTGAACGACAGTCACCTGGCTGCACTGTCTATTTGGCTGTCTCAGTCTAAACTCCCAAAGTCCTTGGTGAGGAAACTCCTACCTTGTATAGGACCCCAGAAACGATGGCCAAGACCACCAGAGCTGCAACAATGCCCACAGCGATGAGGGCGATGGGGGCAGCGGGGGCCTCTTCCAGCACGGTAGTAATCTGTGAAGGAGAAACATACTTATGTTAGTGATGAGTCGAGTTGTGTTCAGTTATGGCAAACATCATTATCCATCTCGCATCGATAAGTTTGTTCCACTAAAATACTTCATTAATAAACACTTTTTTTGGTCAAAGCTTTAGGGAAGGCATTTAGGGTCTGGATAAAATTCACCATAAGAACTCCACTGAACTGAAAATACTGTGTACTCTGCACTATGTTACTCTGTGGGTAGTTTCCACAACATGTGGTTAAATGTGTGAAACACTGAGGAATGTAGAAAAGTGTATTTCCACTGCAGTTAGGATACCGGTACCAGTATGGTTAACTAATGAGGACAGACAGGTTGGAGTAAGTGGGCCAAGTTGGGGTACAGGGTACATACTTACAGTTAGGCTGTGGAATGAGTCTGTAGGGAACTGGGTGTACTGCTCCTTGTTGAAGGACAGAGAACCCCAACTGGACACATTCATTTGCCTACCAACCACCTACAAAGCAATGCGTACATCTGTCCATCATTCATTATCAATAACCGCTTGTCCACTAACAGCGTCATGGTGGTCCACATCTTATACCGTGGTGAGGCAAGGTGCACTCTGGAGAAGAACCAGTCCATCACAGGGCCAATCATGCACACTGATTCATTAACGCGCACACACACACACACACACACTTCTGGCAATTCAGTCTAAAATCGACGGGAAACACGCCTTTTGACTGTGGGAGGAAACTGGAGCACAAGGTGGAAACTCGCACAAACACAGGGAAAGCATGCAAACTCCACATAGGCTGAGCCAGATTCAAATTCACGTCCCCGCCCAGAGCCCAGGAGCTGAGAGACATCTTCGCTACCTGCTACACCATCGTGCAATAATGAGCACAACATAAACCCGTGGCCTACTGGACCACAGTCCAGGTTTTACAGTCACTGGACAAAACAACTTCACTTCCTCATGAGTATTAAGCAGGCTACTGTGTGTTCACAATAATACTGGAAGTAGGGTGAAGGGAATAAGAAGAGGAAGTGGTACCCAGACTGAGTGTTACCTTTGAGCCCCCAATAATAGCGCCAGAGAACTTGAAGGTGACTGGCTGGATGTTGGTCAGCAGAGCAACAGTGCAGTTGACCAGCTGACAGGAGGCTGCGGTACAGGGCTAAAAAAAGAACTGGAGGCTTGAACATGAAATCTTAGAAAATATCCCTTCATAAAACCATTTCAATAATATACATGCAAACAGAGATTCCTGAAAAGCCATTTTTCCCCATCAAAAATATTTATTCATGGCCCAACAGCATGAGAAGTGCCATGCAGAGGAACATTCAGGACTCACCTGTTTGACCTCTGCAGTGATGTTGCTGCAGAAACACGTCGTTCCATTTCGATCCTGTGGAACACAGACACACAAAATAAAAATTAAAAATAAAACCAAACTTTTGCATTTCCTGCTCCTCAGATGCCCGCTGTGCTCTGAGCTCACTGTCTCTGGAAGAGATGTGTTCCACTTGAGGCCAGCTCCCAGGTCCACTGGCACAACGAAGCACAGGTTCAGTAGCATGGGTGATTCTCCAATATTCTCCACCTGAGACGAGAGAGAATTAACGATAATTTTTGCAAGTAAACAACGAGTCTTGTAGTGATGTAGATGTACAGTGTGGAGTGGTGCTAGCCCAATTTATGCATGCAAACCATATTTAATTTCTGCAGCATTTCTGACAAGCAAATATCAGCATTAAATAAAAATACCATTACATATAATGTGTTATACACACTTTCTGATGTTAAAATTCAACATTGCTCATGAGTTACTGTTGACTGTGTAAGCCCATACTGCACACACACTTGACAGAATCACACACTCTATATCAACAACACTGACAAGACAGAAGAGGAGGTACCCTGTATATGTGCTCTAGCAGTTTGTGGTCTGGATAGGTGATGTATGCAGTTGAGCCTCCGCTGCAATGAAAACCATCAACATAAACACTTAGAGAACACTTTAAATGCAACAGCATGCTCCTGGTTTTTACAAACTAGGTAGCAAATAGGAAAGAGTGACTTCATCAAAGATTCTTACCCACATGCCCTTCAACAGATATAGCCCAACAGCAGTTATGTCCAGTATGACGGCATCTGGACTTGGCTGCTGGTGGTGCTATGTGGTCAGGGGTTTAAGGCTGTGAACCTGGCACTTACTTACTCTTTCACAATCACATTAATGGGAGTCCTGATGGACAGAGGGCAGCTGACCGAGTTATCGTGAAGGGTGTCGTTATTCTCGTTCTTGCTGTGAAAGTCAGAGGAGCCAAAATGGGTAAACGCCAAGGCACGGTTGGCATGACAGAAGCAAAGCAGTAGAGATTTGAAGTCTGTTGTGAGATTTTTTTTTGACACAGCTGACAATAAACACTCACTATGTACAGTACATAACAACAAAATAGATTACAGCTTTTAAGAGCTGGGTGACCCTTTGAAGAAATACTTCTGGTTCACTCTTGTACTCACAGCCCTGATATCTACCCATCAGCCACTTCGGCTTAGTAAAAGGTAAAAAAATATATATATTGTACGATGATGATTCAAAAGAGGAAAGAAGATGAGGAAAAGATGTGTAGGATGAAGACATCACACAGAAGACTGTTGGTGCTATAAATAAAAAGGAGGTACAATGGCCAGGTGGTGGGCTCTGCTGACCTGCTGACGGAAACTTTCACCTTCATTCCCGCGGCCAGAGAGGAGGGGTCGGACACAGACAGGTGGATCAACATCGGCGCCTACAAGAGGGGCAGAGTCTGCGTAAGCACAGTATGGACTCACTCACCTTGAGAGTGGCCTGATGGGAACTTTGCCTTTAGTTTGATGCTGGCAAGTAACAGCACAAATGGTACTGACCTTGATATGTTCAA
This sequence comes from Arapaima gigas, assembly GCA_900497675.1. Classification (NCBI taxonomy): domain Eukaryota; kingdom Metazoa; phylum Chordata; class Actinopteri; order Osteoglossiformes; family Osteoglossidae; genus Arapaima; species Arapaima gigas. The sequence goes on from UFQX01000098.1 coordinate 132,245, forward strand.
CATATATTTTAAAGTATATTTGTTATTTGACCTTTGGTGTCATACAGACACTGTTTTTACAGATATTTGGATTTAATGGAAATTCAGCAATACTGGACACTTTCAGATAGTCCGTTGAATCGAGGATATACCGTATCGTGGATGGCGTAATGGAGACATGACGGCTTTTGACAACCTGAAAGCAAGCTGTTCTGAATTCTCTGTTTTTGTGCTTTCCTGTTGAATCAGTCAGACTATTTTAGGGAAGTACAAAAGTGCTGACATATCAGCTGAAAAACAATCGGGAAGCACCAACATATGAATTTTATCTGTTAAATTGAAAATAAGGGTTTGTTAAATCAAGGATTAAGAATATAATAAAGCCTGATATAAGGACTACTAACGTGTGTCTGACAACAGGCCTGAGTCACTGCCCTGTTTGGGTGGCATTATGTGGGTTTTGTGTTTTAACACAAAAGGAAGTTCAGTGCTGGTCATTCACATGCTGGCCAGCTATGTTGCTACAAGGCCTGACACACAAAGTTAAACACCTTTACCCTGGTTTATGCAAATGTACTTACACCTGAAAGTACAATTAGTATCAATTTTCATTTATGAGCCACATATCCTGCAGCTGAGAGATGCCAAAAACTTACAACTGGAAAATTTTACTCATTCATGATACAGAGGAACACAGATGGAGAGAAAGTCATACTGGTGGCACCACACGTCCTTCTCAAGCCTCAGTTCTCCGGTAATCATGACTACAGACAGTCTCCTCTGAGGGAAAGACCTCTTGTATTTATTTTATGCACTTAACATTTTATTTTACGCATTTATTAATATTTACATTCAGCACTTTCATTTATGTTTTAGTGACTACCATTTTCTTGAAAACCACAGTTAAAAAACTCTTTGGTCACAGCGGGTTACAATCCACAGAATGTAGTAACAACGAGAAAAGTAGCTGTGACAATCAGTTTTAAGTATTGTAACTGGTTTGCTGGTGTTTTTTTGCTGTTCATAATTTTGCACATTTGAGTGAATATGGGTGAAAATGAGTGAGAAGTGACACACCTTAACCGATGTTATAATATTTCATTTTTCTAGTGAATAATTTGACTTTATGAAGGCATTACTCTTGAATTGGGGAACAATGTATGCATATCACCAGTTCTGCACATAACCTTAACTTTTCAGTAAAAAAACAGCTCTGCAGACTAACCATACGGGGAAGTGACTCAAAATGAGGGCAGAAATGAGCTACTACAATAATGATCACCTCTAGGAGATTCTAACTAACTGTCCACAATTTTCCCATTTCATTTAATAAACGAATGGTCTTGCTTTTTAATTTTTAGCGTAGTGATCAGTGCAGAGCCAGAAAATACTCACAGACGTGTTTGCCGTGAGCATGTTAGAGCTGAGCTGACACACTGTTTGTGTGAGGTTGTTGAGATCCCTTTCGCTGGATACACACCTGAGTCCGACTGTGCCGGAAGACTGTGGGCAGGAAGAGACAGCACTGTCATCAAACACCAAGCAAACAGCTACTGCAACAGTAGTGAGACAACGTTCCGGTAAGGAAGTGCCTTTGAAGTTAACATGTCCAAAAGGTCTGTTGGTGTACAGCCTTACAGTGGACAGAATGTAGGCAGTGTTGTCAGCTCTGGTAACTGACCTTGGTGGCACGGATGAAGGACAGTGAAGATGGGAGGAACAGGTGCATTTCCACCCCGAGAGCATCTTCTCCGTAGTTGAACAATCTCACCAGGAGGTTTACCGAGAATCCAGGACTACTGACAACTACCAGCCTGGGACAGTGGTGGGGAGTGGTACTCTTAGCCAAAATGTGTTCAGATTGTGTAGATGTATAGATGGGAACATAACGTAAACCAGTTACCCTGAGCAAGAGAGACTTGTCGACAGATGGTCAAGAGATCTTACCTAGAAATGTTTAAGGAAACCTGGAGATCACAAATGCACACTTGGTCTTCACCACACACCTGCTCTAACATCACCTGGAACACACACATACACACACACTTTCAGGGCTCTGTCAACACACTGACAGCAAGCCTGTGGTGGAGCAGGCTAGACAAAATGGGAGAAGGATACATAGATGCTACACACATGGCTCAAGAACTGAACAAAATTGGCCTACTGGTCTTCAAGGTAACATAGAACAGAAAGGTGTTCTGAAAGTGAGATAAAAATGCAGCAAATTAAAGAAACAGAGACAGACTCCATTTATGTCTACTTCCCAGGCCACCTGTACAGTATTTGCTGTATTTGTTATACTGTGTTTACAGGGTTTTCTTCACTGTTTAACTTTGTTACTTTATACATATAGATTTACATTAATTCATTTAACAGATGTTTCTCTGATTGTGACAGATGGTGTGACGCAGGTTTATGGAGCAACAAGGAGATTAGAACAGAAACGAGCCTGAAAGAGATGTGTTTTCAGACTCTTCTTGAATTCTAAAAAATATTCAGCAGTTCTGAGATATAGAGGGAGCTTTTTCCACAACATTTAAGCGAAATGCCTGAACCTTCAGACTTTCGACTTTTGAAGTTAATCTTACTTTTACATTATTCTGTTATGTTGAAAGTAAGTGTCTGAATGATCATCCACCAAATTCTTTGACTGTGCAAACATACTTACTTAATAAAGTGTTATCTTAAAGAGTTCCATCCATGTCATCAAGTTTGGCAATAGCTCTCAAACAGTCATCTTATTCAACACAGGCACACACCCAAACACCCACAGCACAGACACACACAGCATTTTCACTGACCAAGTGGGAGAAGCTGGTGGAGCAGTCAGGACTCATTGTGGCCTTCAGGCCATTGGTACCTTCAACTTCCATGCCTTGGACCAACAAATGGCCTGTGAGTGGCACAGGTCTGTAGTCAGATACACATGCCTGAGAGTCATGGAGATAAGGGGGGCAAGAAAAGACAGATCTTTACTTGACTGTGAAACCCCTCTGGGTGTTATTTGTATTCTGCAAATGTAAAATGTTTATATCACAAATTTAATTATATCCATCTGTACAACTAGGGGTTTTAGCTGTTAAGTACCTTGATGAAGGGTGCAACCATTCACCATTTCTTGAGACTTGAATCAACAACCTCCAGGTTACAGCTCTATGATTAACAATTATGCTATGTGACACTGGTATTATACTGGGCAAATTTTCACATATCTTTTACACACTTATGCATGCAATTACACATATACACATACAGTGCAATCCTCCATACAATGAGGACAGAGAGAATCTGATGTGTTCTGAGAACCTCTGGAAAGATTCTAGGATGAAGATGGAAAGCTCACACAGACCTTTGACTACACACAAACACACATATGTGCAGACTAACCGGGACAGTGATGGAGACATTGTGGCACACCCTCCCTGAGGCTGTATTGTTCCAGGAGGAGGAGGAGAGAAGCAGGCGTGCCGGCTGGGTCTCAGCATCCAGCTCCATGGACACAGACACCTTGGCCTGAAGGGGAGCTTAGGGTTCAACAGACAGATCACACAGCGGGACAAGTTCACTCATCAGGATCAAAATCTCACATTTGAATGACAGATCTGAATCACAGATCAGAATCACTGCAGCCCGAACAAGCATTAACAAGGAGTGTACAGACCACACTGTGCTATTAGTTATTAGTAATACTGATGTATTTCAGTACTGCCACAGCATGTTTTATGCATTTGTCAGTTGTTAAAGTTACAGAGGAACAATATCTATAACCACTGTTGGTTCTTCATTCAACTCCTTAAATATAAAAACAAAATGAAATGCTGAAAAGCCATGCTGAGCTATGGTGCTCTGGCTGTTTTGAAAATAAGGCTCCTCTTTGAGCTACTCGAGTCCTGACGCACGCCTCACCAGCATGGCATGCTATATCTCCACTATGAATGGACTCACTCTTTATGCTTCCTGTTTGAATGCCCATCACAGTAACACACACTGTTGTCGTGGAAACAGGGATGTAGAACCCATGGGAAGCTGCACAGTGGAAGAAAGCCCGTGGAATGACCGGGGGGTCGAGGACAACAGACACAGAGACGCACATCACTGGCTGTGATCTGAAGAAGAAGGTTGTATGGAATAGGATGAAATCCAGTACCTCCAATGAGCCAAGGGGCACTCTAAAGAATGGCATGCATGTGCCCTTCTGAAGGCCTGGACTCTTGTCTCAGTACCTCAGTACAACTGCAGCACCTTTGGACCCAATGACCAGGTCCGGAAGCCCGTCAGAGCTTAGGTCACCGGCTGAGTGCACAGACACCCCGAAATATTGCAGGCGCTGGTCCACGATTGCACCCAGGACCCTCTGGACAGAGACCAAGAGTGAGAAAGTGAGAAAGAGCAATTTGTGCTCATTTCTGGGTGGTTATTAAAATGTGTACTTACAATAACTGGAGAATAACATTTAGGTTTTAGTATTTTTTTCATACTGCATTCATTAAGACAACAAGTTGGTGTTTAGCTTCAGGCTGTAGCAGCTTGAAGCTACGTTCTTCTGTTTAAGCCCTCTCCTAAGTGCTGACCTGACTGAACTTACAGATGTGTGTGAAAAGTGACCACGATGACTCTACACACCTGACTGTAATGACTCTGAAGGCCTCCTGATCGTCCCAGGAAGAGGTAAACACTTCCCCTGCCTCCTTCCTCCAGCGGTGCCCCCACAGCCAGCTCACTGAAGCCATCCCCATTGAGGTCGGGGACAGGGGACATTGATGCCCCAAACTGGCCCATCTCGGTACCCGGGGAGCCGTGCAGGAACAGAGAACAGGTGACGTTTATATCCTGTGGCTAGTGGGATAGAGATGGGTGGTACGTAAGTGTATGTATGTGTGTGCAAAAGTACAAAACTAAAATCCATTATATTTCTGTAAACTACTTACAGTATATGATAAATGGAGTCTGTGGGTATTTACCCAACTCCTTCTAGACTTACCCTAGCTTCTAGGGGGCAAATGCGGACCTCCCCGCCAACTCCCTGACTGCGGTACTGGGGGACCCCGATGAGCAGCAGCTGTCTGGCTGTACCATTTGCCGAGACCCCCAGGACACAGAGCTCTGCCCCAAAGTAGGACCCCAGCTGCACAGACCACAGGGAATCAACACCTTGCTGTATTTCACTAATTCAATGTTCAGCTGATGTCACAGCTGGTGTTTGTACTGCTTTGGACAAAACCTGAAGATTCTGTTTATTAAAAATACATTTTTAGCCGAAACCTATATTTCTCCACAGCAGCTTACAATGTTAAACTACTTGTGCTAACCTACAGCACCTCCAGCATTACTTATTTAAATACAGAATTTTAATTTTTCTCTGACTTTTTCCTCCTGTCTCCCACATCGTGCTTTGTACCCCCTTAACTCTGTATGGTGTGTTTCTCTATCTGCTCCTGCACTGGTACCTGTGTCCCATGTATCCGATGAGAAATGGCCCAGGTGTGGTTCCAGCTTTGCCACTGGAAGCCCAACACCAGGCCAGTGTGGAGATACCTGGGCGCCCCTGCAAAGTACATTGTGGTGCCATCCACCTGAGCCACTGCCACAGAGTACCCTGCAGACAGACACAAGCAGACTGTAAGGTAATTTGCTTTTATTAATTTGGCAGATGCTACAGAGCCATTAGAAGATCAAGAGAGAAGCGAGTCTGACAGAGATGTGCTTTGAGACCCTTCCTGAATGTTGAAAGAGATTCGGCAGCTTTGTGGGACAGAGGGACCTCATTCCACATAATTGTGGCAAAAATGGATCGGCTCTCAGATTTGTGAATGGGGCAAAATGCGGCCAGAGTTGGAGGAGCACAGCACTCTTTCTGGAGTGAAGGGAGCAATTGGGGCCTGTAACTACTGAGATCCTTTGAGCCTAGACTTTAAAATAGTGGAACAGAAACACACCATCATGCTTAATTTAGAGAAAATAAAGTGACAGTAATAGAGACTCGCCTGTAGCTGGAAGACGAGTGGTTTGGTTTAACTCTTTCACCAGGTTGCGTCAACACAGACACTGCTAATGATTACACGGTATTTGAGGTCACATCCCACAAACAACCCCTTCAACCTTTGAGTACAACATCTGACTGCAAGCAGAGGTGATGCAGTAAGCGTGAGAAAGGCATAGCTACTACCATTTCATAAACAGAGCTTGCGATGGGACTGACAATAACCGTATCTCAGGCGGGAAACAAAAGGGCCATTCTATTTTCATACATGCATGCATGCACATGCACCTCTCTTGATGTTAATGTGGTTAGATATGAAGACCCAGCACTTGCATCCAAAGTCTAGTTGTCAAACTTCTCATCACATTTGCTCTTTTATAAATAGCTATTCAATCAACATTTTTATACAGTGTCTAGCATTATCATCTCCCTCCACTGGTTTCCTGTAGCTGCCTTTATCAAGTTCAATATTCTGATTCAGCCTTAGAAGACGGTCAAAAGATCTACACCCCAATACCTACAGGACCTGCACCTCTCATCACTTATTACACCTGAAGTAAGAGACCGTGCTTCTGGATCGCTGGCCCACCTCTGATAAGAAATACACTTTTGTCTACTGAGTTGTGCATTACATTGGACAAGAGTTTCCAATGAATAAATAAATACATGTAAATGTTGGATTACACAGGTACCTTTCGTGGGTCTTAACCCAACAACGTTCAGGTTACAGTAAGTCCCCAACTCACAAGCTTTTCACCAGTACAAATATTTTTTGAGGAGTCTTTAGTATTTTCTTTGGCATACCAGTTCAAAGCACATGCCCATCCCAGCCCATCCAAAAGCACCTATATAGCTATCATGTTCCATAATTAGTGAGATCATTGGGTTTGCATGCTCTAAAACTTTTTTTAAGTGTTCTTGTCCAACACAGGAAGGATTTTTACACCATTAAAAAACTCTGCACCACTCTTCTTCCTCTGAGGACCAATGAGCATCCAGCTAAAATCATAGTAAATGTGGTAATGGTGTGCAAATGTGTCCAAACAAAGCGAGCACAACACTGGTGACAAAACATGTGGAAACAGCTGGTAAAGCACCAGTGTAGGTGCATGCAATTCAAACTTCAAAGCATAGAACAACGCTTATTTTAAAACATACAACATTATGTCCAGATTTCCTCACTCGTGCATTTGATTTTAACTTAGAATTATTGTCTGTTTTTTCATTATCTACAACTTCAGGGCACAGATATGGGCGCACCAGTGGCACAGAACTACGCAAATCTAGAAGCTGTTCTCTGATGGAACCTCTAGCACAGTATGTCAGCTCTCATATCAAGGTAAGTTTAGGTAAGTTTGAGGAAGACTTTATTCACATGGATGGTAATCACTATTCTCAGTTTATAGTCATCTGGTACACAGATACAGATTCTTTATTTAAGGTGATTCAGAAGAGCTACAACAGTTTCATTCTTATCTAAATGACAGAATCTCTGTCTATTACCATCTATTTTCTCTTGCATTCAGGCCTTCCATCTTGGAAATCTGCATAATAAAGCAAGGGTCTTCTCTTCATATTGTGCCACCCTCTCCCCCAGGGTTACTGATTTCTTTGTTACATTTATTCATTTTTTCAGACCCTTTTCTCCAAAACAATAAGTAAACAACAGTGCATTTAACCAACAGACAGAGAAATACAGATACAGGCACGCAGTTCTCCAAATCATTACTCTGTCCAATATTGCTTTTGCCGGGACACATCACAGAAGTAGCTGTATATAGAATTGATAATGAGCTCCTGGCCCATGTTGTGTCACATCTGACAGCTAAATTTTCTGAGGAACAATCCAATTCTTGATCTAAATTAAATGCATAAGGAGGGGTCCCACTGTGTTAGGCCACATTCAGTCACACTAGTTGCATCACATCAGTGACCCAGACAGTGATTACAGCTACTCTTTTCAGCTCCATCTTGACAAGTAATAATGAGTCACAGAAAATAAACTTATTTACAATTAACTTATTTGTGACAAAGTGATCATAAAAAATACATCCAAAGTAGAATAGAGCTCTAGAACTGTGCACTATAATCATACACTGAAATAAACTCATTTGGGTTACAAAGATGTGACTTTATCAGGAGTTTAATGTGTCTGATTTTGGCTTACAAGGCATTTCTTTGCGTTTACAAGGCCCGAATTCAGATGTGCCAACCATCAAAAGTCAGGTCTTCCTCACAGTCTTGAACCCCCTTTGCCCCTTTAGTTGTTTCACCCATTGTGATATGGGTAGCCATGGTCTACAAAAATGCTGGAACTGTTCAAACAATTTCAGCTTGTTTGATGAATGTGAGTTGATAACGTTCAATGGTTTTTGTCTTTACTGTTCTGTTTTGTCTTTTTGCATTAAAGGTTGAACACATAATTACTGCATAAATATTGCATGCTATGAGCATTTGTTAACTGTATGGTAAATATTTGTTACAAAAGAGCTAATGTCAGTAGACAGCCATATAGTATTACACAGTAATTAATGAAGGGAAACTTCCTAGTTATGTTTTGTAATGACGTATGGGAGTTGGTGATATTTTAGCATAAATGGATGTCAGTTGTGGTGCTCAGGATTACAAAAAATTACTATCTAAAACTGTTGATAATTACATGTTCAATGACAGTTCACCTTACAAAGTGCTTTTCAGGACTGCATTACTTTCTCAACGAACGGGAATACTGTACTATGAATCAAACAGCGTGCTCACCAAGGTAGGAGTCTTTCATATTGATTTCTTGTGCAGAGGTATTGATGAAGGAGCCATTTGCCCCAGGGGTCATGGCCACGATGCCCCCTGACCACTCATATGCCCCCACAGCCCCAAACAGTATTGTGTCCTGGTAAAAAGGGAAAGTGGGGGCAAAACAATATTACCACTGGAGCACCAACAGGAGTTTGCCTTCTCATTTCTTAAAGAACCAACTGGTCACAGATCATGTGATCACAGATCTCAACACCCCAGAGACATGCCAGGGCTTTCTCCTGTGGCTTCTATATTGCCATGGTAATGATATTAGATGGAAACAAGCACAACCACTGACCTGGCTGAGAGCAGTGCTGAACCCACCCTGGGACAACTCCAGCTGGAAAGCACTGAAGTTGGACTTGGCAGTGCCTGTGGCAGAAATTGGTAACAAGTAATCATCATGGGGTGAGGGGTTATTTGGGGTCATTTTTCACATGACAGCAGACACGCATACACCTACCTTCAATGGCAAATATCTTCTCACCCAGCTGTTTCTGAATGGAGCTGAGGGCATCAAAGCTGTCTGTCTCAAACACATCATTGGGGGAGGAAGCAATCACTTCCAGCTCCTGGCGGGAGTACTGTTTCCCCACCTGGGAGTGAGAAGGGTGAGACGGATGATGAAGGAAGGCTGTGGTACACCTTTAATATGGATGCAACCCTTCCCTGGTTCAAAGTAGTATTACCCCAATGGCATATCGGATCACACCCATCTGCTCCGCCAGAGGTATCACCACTGTAAACATCTCTTTGGGGTCGTTGGACCGGCCATCAGTAATCACCACTAGTAGCTTCTTGGAATTTGGCCTCATACCCCTCTCTTTAACAAGCATCTTCTCACTAAGGGGAGGGGCCAGAGGAGGTTGGTAGGGCACAAACAGAGAGGAAGTGAGAGGACCAAGACGCAAAGGGTTTTTATGAACCAACTTCAGCAATGAAACATTTATCTTTAATACAGCTACTACAGAATTGGAAGCTGCAGACCAGAAAAAATGAGACGTATTATCAAGGTGGACATGAGAGGGAGGGAGAGAGAGAATTCCTGTAAAGCTGTTGCTTCTAAAGGGTGAAATCTCACAGGACAAAGCGGATTGCGGACGGTGTGTACGTCTGTCCCTGTGACTGTTGGACACGACCGAGCAGGCTCTCAGGGTTCCTGTCAACAGCAAAGTTCTCAAAGTGGAAGACGGCATGAGCATTGGTGGAGTATTGAGCCACAGCCACCTGAGAGCGAAAGAGAGGCAGGTGAAAGGAGTGCAAAACACTACCTGTTAATTACAGGTGAGAAGACAAGTGCATTTATAGCCACTTTAAATCACTCAAGTTTCCTTTCTGTCACTGGACAGAAGTGTGGAGTGTTTTGTCATCGTGTGCTTTTGTTATCCATCTATCTATCTACTCTTGAGTAAAGTAGCCAAGCTCACTGGCTTCAGTAAAAACCTCCAGCTAGACAAAAAGATGAAACTGCAAGTGTTTGTTGCAAGTAGATGAAAGAGACTCTTCAATAAAAGACAAACGTGGCTCATTCTTTGAGCTCTTAGCGGTCAAGCTGGCTCACCTGTGACCGGGGATCAGTGAACATCCCTACAATGCTCTTGATGAATGAGATCATGGTGCGGAAATTGCTTTTGCTGATGCTCTGTGAGTCATCAAAGAGGATGACAGCATCAAGCCCGAAGTCAAGACACTCTGTATTAGAGCAAAGACAAGACCATCCCCCACTGATTGAGCATGACCCCACATACTTTAGCTGAAACAGCGTTAAAAGACCAATAGCTAAATTTGTCAGTAAAATGAATGTTAGCTAAATCACCGTTGACAAGAGCTATCATCTCATACTGAAAGGACTCAGGTTCAAGTCTTACCTCCTGCTATAGCACCTTTGTTCAAGGTACTTATCAAGAAATAGAAATGATACAGGAAAAATTACGTATTACTGAATAGATGTGAAAATCAGTACATAGCTGATAGTCAAAGTTGTATAAAATAATATAAATATTATAAAACAAATAGCCCCAAATTACAAAAAGCAGCGTTAGTAGTAGAACTAGTATAATTGGATCCATTATTAGTAGTAGAAGAAGGAGTGAAGCAGAAGGTGTGACTGGTGCACCTTGAAAAGCGGGTCTCCTTGTCTGCTGCACGGTGAGCTGTGGCCCCAGCTCCATGCACAACCCGTTGAGGTAGCGGAAACTCTGGCAGTCGTGAGAGACGTGGGGTCCACACACCTGAGAGAGAGACAAGGGCAGATAAGCCGGTTTTTACCGCCACACTGGTGCACCTGAACCTATGAACACTTATTCTACCTTTAAAATGTCAAACATACTGTTACAACTTTGCCATACCTATTATATATGGAATAATAATAACTCCTCAAGGAGACTGTTCTGGAGACATCAGGTCCAATGACTAGTGGGGAAAACTGACCAGATGAAACTGGTCTATTTCTAACAATTGCAATTGAATTTAAAGGTAAGAAGGTTAATAAGACTATAATTAATCAAAAATTCATAGAGAAGCAAAAAAAACACAGAAACATTTTGCTGCAAAATGAATCCAGGAAAACAGATACGGTCCTTTTGAGAATAAAAAGAGATACAGAAAAAGAAGAAATCATTCCTATTTACAAGATGCAAAACCAGCAAATTCAAAAGAAAAGTTGGTTATTTAGCTTTGGAAAAAATTAACACTGATAAAAAGTAAGAACAGAAAATTATTAGTATTCGTAATGTGATTTTGAGACATAAAATACATAATTCACCATTGACCCAATGCAGAGAAAGAGGACTGCAAAAATACATGTGTCTATGATCTTATGTTGTTCATTAGTAATATGAAGATAAGCAGAAGGGACACATTTATACAGAGGATCCTCTTGCGAAACCAAGATGAAACTCTTTAGGTGAAGTGCCAAACAGGAAATTTGTGTGGAAATTCAAAGTTCCCCTATTGCACACTAAAACAAGCTATAGCAAAAAAGTACATTGATTAGGACCAAAGCTCAGAATTACCGTTATATACTGTACTGTTATTATAGGTCATATAAAAAAAGAAAAAAAGTGTTGTTAAGGAGTCTGATCATTTCCAGAGCTCAATTATCCAAGAATGGCAGCACAGTGGTGCAGCAGGTAGCACTGGTGTCTCAGAGCACCTGGGCAGTGCGACTGGCCACGGGCTTCATCATCACTCACTCTGTGTGGAGCTTGCATGTTCTCCCCAGATTTACGTACGCTTCCTCTGTCTAAACATGGGTAAACCAATAACTATAAACTGCTCATAGCATGGGCTGCATTGCTGTAGTACTCAGGTATCTTAATGACCAAAGGGAGTTTACAGTAGTGCATCTAGCACTAAAAGTCACCTTGGACAAAGGTGTCAGCTACACACTGCTTAATAATCACAGCGCACTGTTTTGGGGGTCCTGTCTGCTAAATGAATAAATGTCAGTGTAATCAAATTATCTGTTTCTGGTCTAAACAGTCCAAGAATCCTGGAAATCCCTAGTTTACTACACTTCCTGGCTGTATTTGCTGTTAAGTGTGTTTTTTGGTATCTCTAGGACCCTCAAACATGCACAGCACTGGACATCCGCTAGCACTTTTTTTTACTGTGAAATTTCCTGCAAGAACAATGAGAAGCGTAGAGAACAAATAGGAAGTGAGACTGTAGAATAAAGACAAACCACCACTAGTGTGAAAATAACAAACCAACTGCAGTTTTAAATACAAATTATGAAAATAAAGTAAATAAATACAATACAAAAACACACAGTCTGTCCACACTGCGTTGTCTGATGTCTACCAGCTCCTACTTTGAAAATGGCGCTAGTTTTCATTAATTTGCACGCAGAAAGCCAACTCTAAGTGCTTTGCAAAACAAAAAATTATATGGCAAAAGGAAAACTGTTCATTAAAATTTCAACATAAATAAAAGTTTTGCATGCGCATAACATGCTCATAATGCATTGTTATGACAGCTGTCAACTCAGTAACTGAGCTATAAGAGCTATAAAGCCTTGCACCTCAAAAATAAAGTGAAAAGCTACTCACCACTGCTCTGTGAGCATCACAAGAGAGAGACAGTCCTAAAGCAATCCCAGGACTCCCTGCAATAAAATTGTGGGTCATACCAGAGACTCTGTCAGTGACACTGTTGAGCACAAACACATTTTCTACTTGTTGGAAGCCATATTCATCTTAATACACTGGGTCATGTTTGGCAACCAAACAATCTTTCTCTGTAATATTAATTCTCAGTGATAACACAAGGACATAGCAGGTCGCACTCATGCCTCACACCTCTCAGGCTGTGGGTTTGGATGCGAGTTTCTATCCAGCTCAGTCAGTGTGGAGTTGTCATCATCTCCCAGCATTCCTATGGGTCTCTATAGGTGCTCTGGTTTCCTCTTGCACTCTGAAGACATGTTTCATGTGAAGTGCTGACTCGAATGTGCCTATAGTGTGTGTGTGTGTGTGTGTGTGTGTGTGTGAGAGAGAGAGATGGTCCTGTGATGGATTCTGCCTCACATCCAAGCCTTCAGAGATAGGCCCTGAACCCCAGCAACCCTGCACTGGACAAGCAGTTTTGGATCACTGGACACCCTAACCTTAAGTAAATATTCTGTATATTGTTATTGAGATTTATTCATTTGATAATGTATACAAACGTAATTCTGGGAAAATATTTGTATCCTTATTTCTGGAGATAATTTTTCTATGAAAATAGAATATGGCGAATCTATATTACTGAATTCACAGAAAAACACTGCTAATATTTATTTTACATTTTTGCAGGATTTATTATTTAATAAACATGAATTAAAGCTGTAACTTTTACTATCACTCTCATTATATCTTAGTTCTCCATGCAGATTACTTTAAACACCTTTTACTATGCATTACAAGTCATTTGACCAAGGAAAACAGGAAGTTAAAACCAGAGGCAAGGAGCCAAACTGTGACCTGGAGTTGCACATCACATGTACAAATATGTTGTTTTTTACCTTCTACCCTTGATGCTCATGCATATGTAACAGCTGTATAAATGTATGAAGACTAAGACTTGTTTTTTTATAATTTAATGACCGAAACTTTGAGAGTGAACTGGAATTAAATGGTTAAAAAACGATTAATGTATGGTATTTTGCATTACAGTACTTAAGCACATATGACAAACGTGGGAGTAATGTTATCTGCCCTGAAATTCTTTGTCAACTGGAATCTGGCAAGTAAACACCCAGAGGAATGGGTTTTTTCTTCTGAATCCACCCTTCATTCAAGGGTCTAAGGGAACTGAGACTATAACCGGTACAAAAGAAGGTGGAATCAAAAATGTAACACAAAAGCCCCGCAAACATATTGTGTGATACCAGGCAGTAAACATGGCACAATACAATTAGGTTTAAATTCAGGTAGTCATGAACTTGCAACAGAGTCCCATCCCAACAACCTTGTTGTTAGTTTTAATATGTAAATCATAAATGGAATGTTATATAATAAGGCTTAGTTGTATTTTCTACTAATTTCATAGATTATGCAGGTGAAAAAATATTAATACTGGTATCACCCTACTCATGAGTATAATGCATTCCTGAAAATCAGCTCATAAGATAACGTCTAAGTTAGAGCTTTAATGTGAAAGTATTACTTTAACAGAAGGGCATTACCGGAAGTGAGAACATTCCAGAGAATGTATGTTGGCTATTTTGGGTGTGCTTCATTAAATGAACAAAAGGGAAAATTCCCCCACAGTCAATGCTTGTTGTTTGTAAGTGGAAAAAAATCAGCCTCGTATTTTGTTTTAACTCAATATACATATCTTGGGGGATATATGTATGAAATCTCTGCATTTATGACGTTCAATCTCTGTGTGTTTGTTCTTTATGCACGGCTTTGGTTTTTAAGCTATAGACTTAAATTTTGTCACAGTGGTACTACTCACCATAAGTGAGGTTTTTGGATCGTCAAACACACACACACACACACACACACACACACACACACACACACAAATGGTCTACACACATTAAGAACTTGTGCCNATGAAATCTCTGCATTTATGACGTTCAATCTCTGTGTGTTTGTTCTTTATGCACGGCTTTGGTTTTTAAGCTATAGACTTAAATTTTGTCACAGTGGTACTACTCACCATAAGTGAGGTTTTTGGATCGTCAAACACACACACACACACACACACACACACACACACACACACACACAAATGGTCTACACACATTAAGAACTTGTGCCTCCAGGGACGTCCCACTTAATTGGTTAGGATGAGGACAAACAGGCCACTTCATATACACATTGAACATATTCTATGAAATGGTCTCAGTTTATGCCTGTGTCACTCTCGTCATGGTTGCTTAATCTACATTGTGAGGGGTCAAAATTCATAACCAATAAAGATATCAAAAAACTGACTCCACCATTGAATGTCTTTTTAAATGTGAATGGTTAGACCCCCTGAGTTGAATTTAAGTTGGGATGGCTGCTAGTGTTCAGGTAAACAGTAATAATACTATTCTTGTATAATACTAATAATAGTTTTATATTATCACTAAAAATTTATTAATTTCACTAATAATACTAAACATTAGGGTGATTCCAGACTTTTGACTCACTCTCTATAATGTATTATTACTTTTCACCTCTCCACATTATGACCCTGGCAACACTGGGTAACTCAGCTAGTAATAACATAGACTACACTATCATAATTTTATGCTGCACTGTTGTTTTCATTTTCATTTCAAAATCTATTTTCTTTCATTTTTTTCAACACAACCAGAACACTCACTTTTTGCTTTCTAGTCATTGTATGTAAAAAGTAATCTTAAATGAAATCACAAATTAAAAATCCCTAAAGCAAAGATTTGATTAAATACAGTTGCATGATAGACTCCAGAACAGGCAGAACAGGCAGTGAGTCAGTAAGAAACATTGTACCCAGCTGATATTACCGTACAGCAGACAGAGTGCCCATTGTTACACATAGCCAAATGTTGGGGACTTTACAATAATAAAAGATCAATGGGTTGGTTGTCATAAGTCCAGGCTGTCATAAGTTGCAGATGATCTAAGTTAAGGACTACCTATATTAGGAATTTCAAGTGGTCTTAAAATCCTAAAATTGTAAAATCCTGCAGCTCTTCAGCAGCCTACTCCTATTCACACAAATGCACCACAGTCTATCTGTGAATTTTTTTAAATCATGTTTTTAAAACTAGACACGTATGCCAGCAGTTATCGAGTTGGTTACAACTTAGAGCGAAATACTTTGAAGAAAGGTTACCTTCAAGTGGCAGAATGTTACACTGGCCGCTGCGATAGGAGCACTGGTAGACACCACCCATCCTGTTACCATGGAGGGGGGCAGTGACCAACATCCTGGGAGTTAGGAGAGAACAAGAGCAGCGCATAACATCATGACAGAACTGGAAATGGTGCAGAAAGATTCACTCCGACTTTAGCTTAGTCATAAATATCATGAGGATTGAAAATTATTACCATTATTGTCATTATTAGTAAAAGGACGTGTTAATTACAGCACACATGTAAAGGTACCTACAAAACACAACACGGAGGGATAATGAGGAATGGAATTATGGGAAATATATATAGTATATCTGGATTCTCACCTAACCTCAATGAGTGGGTATCAGGGCAGTTACATTTTTCATTACAATTAATATACTATTTTCAGTATTGTTAATTGCAATCATATACCAAAAACACACAGGGTACACCCTGGACAGGAGGCCCGTCCATCACAATCACTATATTTTTAATTTTCATGTACTGTGAGAAAATAATTTCTTTAAATATTTTACTAACAACATAAACTTCAATAAGTTTCCATTTAATTCTTTAAATTTTTCATTCCATGCCAAAAGTCATTATTCTTGCATAGCTGAGTGTATTGTGTTACATTGTTCTGCAATACAATGGATTATCGTCCTGCCCAGAGTTTATCCTGACTAGGCTTGCACCGTGTACCTCTGGGATAAGCTCTGGACCACCATAACCCTGCCTTGAACAATGGTTGCCACCAGTAAGTGAGTGAGAATGTTGTTCTGTATTACTTCTTGTTTTTGGAGGAAGTTCTAGAACCTGGGGTTCACTGGGGCAAAGTCCTGAAAGCAGGGTAAATGTTTTTAAATTAAATTTAAATTAAAGTCTCTAGCAAGATGAGTTTTAAAAAACTGAGGTGACAGTTGCTTTCAGGGACTGTTGATTCACATTTGAAGGGTGACATCTACATAAAAGTTCTATGAAATAAATATCTCCTGAACTCAAGTCTCTGTGGCTGTTATTGTGTCTCCAAAGAACACAGATTCCCTCAACAAACACCTGAATCCTAAACAAGATGCTTTAAGGACCTCTATTTGTGACTAGAATTGTTACCCAGGGTAAATACAAGAACAGCAGTCCACATATTACAGCTGCCACCTTTTCCAAATGATCTGGAATCTCAAACATCAGGATTCATTCACACAGGGACCCAAAGGTACAAGAAAAGACACACAGGTGCGTTTCACCTCAGGTGTGTCTAACACTGGCACCACTCACGTGTCGTTGGCTGCCCCATCGAAGTGGCAGGTACGGTGTCCAAAGTGAGAGTCTGTCTCCCCTCTGAACACCCTGGGGTTCTCAGTGTCCACACTGAAGCATAGTGTCTGGTGCAGATCTGAGGTGAGAGAACACTGCAGCATCACACGCAGCATCACACCTTTTATAGTTTCTGACCACATATGTCTCAGCACAGCAGCCTTAACTACAGTAAACACCACCACAGAAAAAAGAGACAGAAAGTTCACATTTTCCTGACTCAGAACATCTCAGTAAATGTTCTCCAAAAACAAGTGCAACTCTGCTATGTATTACGTGCAGTAATAAAGCAGTGGGCTGCTTATGGTATTTACCCACTTATACAGTAGTGCAATTTTTACTGTACCATTTCAGGGTACCTTAAGCAAAGGTCAAGAAATTATCAAGATTATCAAGAAAACTATCAAGAAACTCAAATTCACACTTTTAACGGCTATATTGCTGCGAAATATGTACCTTATGTCGTCCTGGAAAAAGGCGTCAGAGCAACGATGTTAGTAATGATAAAACATGTAGCGCATAAGTTGGTCAGATTACGTTATAGAAGGTAAAATACAATTTTAAAAAAATATCGCGAGTTATACCGCAACAAATAAAGAAAGTGAAAATATGGGTTTCTGTGTACTTTTTTAATGAGGTCAGGGCTTCTCTTTCTAACGACTTACTTAGGAGAAATGTCGCGAAGCTCAAGAGTATTTCCACTTTTCGTCTGTCCATGTTCGCCGCTCATGCGCTCAGGACCCCCCGGTGTCCTCAGGACGCGGCATAACCGTCCACGGCGGTGCCGGCTGAATGACCTGAGCCCTACACCCACAGCCGACACACACCCAGACGGGTTAAGGTCGGACCGTTAACGAGAACATGTCGCCCTCTATGGTTTTCACACGAGTGGCAGTTTATACGGGGCTCTGCCGAGTATTATTTACGTTCATCTGACGCCCGTTTCCGACACGCTTTACTCCACACTCATAGCGCGTGGGCCAGTGGGGTGTGGGTTACAATCCTGCGAGGTCTGTTTGGGGTTCCTTCCACAGTCCAATGACAGGCGTTTCGGGGTCAGTGGTCACTCTAGATTTCCTAAATTGTTGCACCCTGGGATTGCCTGGTGTACCATGTTCTCGCAACATGGCGCCCAATAACTTCTGTATAGGCTTTGGCCCACTGCCACCCTGATAGAACCAGCGCTTAAGAAAAATGGATGGATGGACTAAGCTCCCTAGAGTTACTTATCCATTTAAACCACAGGGTAATTTTTACTGTCTCGATTTACTGTAAGTAAATACTACATGAAGGATTGTTCAAACTCAGTATTGTCTGAATGCAAGTACTCATGGTAACCACTATGCCACCTACTGCCCTTACACAGAAGGACAGAAAGGGTGTTGTAGTTGAACCTGTAACATTTACTTTAAATATAGCATAGAGCAGCATCCAGCATTCATTGCTCCAGCTCAACTTCCCCCTTTTCTACCAAAGCAGTTCACACAGGAGACAACTTACAATATTTTCATTAAAGTGGGAACAGATATTGCAATATGGTGCTGACTGTGATGCAATTACTTTCCAGGCCCATACGTGGTAGTTGCTTCACTTCTGGAGGAACCCAGTCAAGTCCAAGTGGAACACAACATGGCAGATGATAACATTTCCCAAGCATGGAGCTGT
The DNA here is from genome assembly GCA_900497675.1 of Arapaima gigas. Taxonomy (NCBI): domain Eukaryota; kingdom Metazoa; phylum Chordata; class Actinopteri; order Osteoglossiformes; family Osteoglossidae; genus Arapaima; species Arapaima gigas. The sequence continues at coordinate 151,277 of UFQX01000098.1, forward strand.
TCACAGAAAGTGAGAGAAAGGTTCCCATAGAACTCAGCTTCAGCTGAGAATCTGCAGCTCAGTGTGTGGCTTTTCTCTGAAAGTGGAAGTGGTTTTGAGCTGCTTGAGGACGGTTACAGAGGCACTGTGGGGAAATAAGCTCATGACACCTGCAACCTGTGTCACTGCATGAGCCAGTGGGACAAATGCAGTGCAGGCACAGTGGTCTCTGGTTTAGTGACCAGGAGGTGACTTACTGTGGTGGCCTTGGGCTTAATATGAAAAATTCCAATTACTAGCGCAAGATAACCAGCTTAATTGGATAAAAGTGTCAGTTCAACCAACTCAGGATACCCATTAGTGTTCGGAACACGGACATAGGTTTAGATGAACTGGATAAAGACAAATATGGGGACAGAAAGCCACAGACACAGAGGTGACCAACCATCATGTTGGTGTGTAGACCTTCCTCTTTAGGCGTGACATCAGCTCACACAGCGAGAACGTGGTGAAAATGGATCGTAATCAAACTGACCTTAAATCAAACTATGCAGCCGTCACTGACTAGCAACACCGGTGAAGGTCTGCAGCTCCAAGGACTCCAAGGCTGTCTAGGGTATAGTGAGGTGCAACATCAACTTTATGTTTAAAATAAGGTTACTTGTGTATAAGCTAACAGAAAACCAATTAGGTTGTAACAATCTGGTGCATATATTTAACAGTGACAGTGAAATACCCCAAAAAAATAACAAAACAAAAAGAAACCTAACTAACCTAACCCTTTATATTATACAACTAACCTCAAAACTGAAAAATAAGAGTGCAAAACTCAAAAGTCTTCTTCAGCCTAACTTAGTACACTATACTCATTACAAATAAACAAGCAAACCAACAAATAAATAAACAAAGAAATAAACAGTGCACAAGCAAGTACCAAAAATAAAGAGGGGGGAGGAGTAGGAGAAAAGACACAAAGAGTAAAACAGCTTTTCAGCAGCTGAACTTCACCCAGGAAGTACTTTTATTTCAAGGGAATCCGCCCTCTTCCAGTCCTCCAGCCAATTGTGGGCAACTTCCTGGATCTATGATGATAGACACGTCTTTTGTCCATTCACAGTCAGGGAGGTGAAAGGTAGTGAAAAGCAACAATACTGAACACTAGTGGACGTGACACCTCAGGTTACTTCTGCTGGAAACTGAAGCACTTTTATCCACTATCCTATATGCTTATGGGGACTCCACTTTTTGGGAAATTAGTTTATGTGTTGAGAATCGAGTGTTATCACGTTTTAAATAACACAACTGTTGAACTCAGCAATTTACTCCATGAAGTTCTCCCTGAACACTTCAAAGGAGGACCAAAGAACGTGGATGCCACGTACCACAAGGATAGAGTTCTAGGGGTTTTGTTTGTGCAGGAAAGCTGTAAATAAAATTGTTTTATTTGTTTCAGTTATGTAACAGTGGCAAATCCTTTTAAACACAACCACAACCATGTGCACAAAGTGGTGTTTGTTAATCAGCATTTTTCTGTTTTCTAATGAAATCTGGAAAAGTATTTGGGATTTCTGGGTTGGGCTCAAAATTTTTCCCATAAGAAATAGTGGAAATAACTGTCTCGCATTATATGTTTTCAAACAACGTGGCCTTTTCAGGAACCAATTAGACATGTAAATCGGGATGACTGTAGTGTAGATTCCAGCACACTTGTTTCCACTTTGTAAAGCATCAGTCATTACATTAAACTGATCTTTAAAAGAGAGAAGGACAACTTCCAGGTTGGAACCATGTGCAGAGTAACAAAGGAGCAAGGCTGTTTGATAGGATCTGCTTCTGCTGTGGGTTACTTCAGGGGGTGCTGTTGCATTTTCTACCACTATAAGAAGGTGAAGTGTTCCTCAGAAACCCTTTGTGGTAAAGATTTTTGTGTGTTCCTGAGCTAGAACATGATACTTGCTTATGCTAATAGCACCATATGCCATTACTGTTAAGCTAAAATATACTACATGTTAGTAGTTAACACTGTCTGTCATAGACTGTGAGTGCATGACTGTCTACTTGTGCTGATTTAGGTCCTTGGTGCCTATTACTGTACTGTACATTTAACAAAGCTTCAATTTATTCTGGGTGGTCCCATTTTTGCACACTGTGCAAATACATGTTTCAGATGAACTGGTGACTAAATTCCTTAGGGGCTGTGTGTGTGTGTGTGTGTGTGTGTGTGTGTGTTACATTGCACTTTTGTATAAGTGCATGAATGACTACAGCAGGATCAGAGCAGCTCAATGCTACATAATAATCATTGCAAGTAGCTGTAAGAGATTTCACTCTCCGTGTTCCTGTCCTAAAGTTAAGTTGTCACGTTCCAGCATCTCCACGTCTTCCCTGATGCAAATTTTCACAAATTCACCATCAATGTACATTCATTTGTACCTAAAACTTTGCACTTGAGTTCACTTCAAGATCTGTCTCCATTTGATCATGACACCAACAGTGGAACCAGCATATGTGAATAAACCTGTACATTAATAAATCACATAGCTGTTTTGCAAGCTGAACCTTTATATTTTTGCTCTATTCTCTTAGGTTGTTAGAACTGATAAAATTTGAATTGTGCTGCAAGGACTATTCGATTTTTACCTCAGCATGCTCACAAAAGGCGAAAAGAGCAAAACTAGAGTCCACCAAGAAAGGTCTGACTGAAACTGCACAATTGAAAAAAGTTGATACAGACACATTGGATATCTTATACAAAGTTGAATGAACTTTGGCTATGATTGCTCATTCCACCTCTAGCCATGCCAACTCACCCATAGTGTAAATCTGGTAAGATACTGGGAATCTATCAAATGAACTGTATGGAAGCAAGGAAGATGCCGTGAAAACTCAGCTAAATACTTTAGATGCTAAATTGGAGACACTGTCCTTCCCTTAAAAAAACTCTTTTCTAATTGATCTCGTGGACAAACTAGACTTGTTTTGTCAAGGCTGATTATAGGCTGATTCTTTACCTGCTTTGGAACATAAAGCAGAACTGCAGCAAGTGAAATGGGGCAAAATAGAGTAGAAAAACCTTTGCAATAATCTGAAAATTGTGTGTCTGTTTCCAAATGCTAAAGGTAATGTTTTCTTGGAACAATTACTCCAGGACAAACTGCATTCCTGGGTTGGGTTGTTGGCTGAACATATGTCTATTGAGATTAACTTGACCTACTGATTCCCTGGCCGCACTTCTGACCGTCTTGGTCCAGTTTTTACAGCTCTTTACATCAAGAAAACGTTGAAAAAGTAGCAGCTAAGACACATGACATCATCTTTGAAGACTCCCATCTGCAACTCTCCCCTGATCTGCCAGCTGAAATCACCCCTAACAGACATGAGTTTACTGAAAACTTCAGAGCTTTCAAACTACAGAAAATATACCTGGCTTTTACTTTCCCAATTCAACCAAATTATCTACATGAAGGGAAAGTTCATGTGTTTAAGCGTGTTTCACAGCAGGCTGTTTGCCACTGCTTTTCTGATTTATCCGAAGAACTGAGAGTATTAATATATCTCCTGGAAGAGCTAAACTTTTTTCTTTGTTTTTTTATGCTTTTTTAATATACTGTTTTGTAATTTGTTTAAATATTATACTGAAAAGAAACCGGTAAGTTTGTCTATTTAATAATGTACGGAAGTAATATTAGGGTGCAGTAGTTATATATTATATGGAAGCCCTTGTTGGCCTTTTTTTGGTTTTAATAACTTCGGCATTCTACTGTTGTCATCTATGTGCAGATGACAGAAATAACCTCATATCAACTGTGGACACTTTTTAGGTTAGCAGTACTTGTTCACTTACGGATGCATTGTAGCTGACATAACCATTATTTCTTTCTGTTGTTCATTTTTTTGGTGTTTTTGTCACCTAGTGTTGCTGCTGCAATAAAAAAATGTTACATTCCTATAATTAGCTCCAATAAAACTGGAATGACCATTGATAATTTACATGGACAAATCATAAGAGATAAGCTAACATGCAGTGTCTTGCAAGATCCTGCAGGGGAGGGGTCTATTTTCAGTCTTAATTTGGACTGAGAACTGGTTCGCTACTTAAAGTGATGGAGCCAGGGCTTTGTCATGATTTCTTTATGCAACTAATGCAATGTGTGCCGTGATAAACAGTGTGAACGGACTAAATGACTACTTTGAGAACTGCAAATCTGTTTCTTGGTGAAATGCAGTTTTTTTTACACTACGTTGTTGACTCTTTTGGAGAAAAATGTCTGCTGAATGAATAAATGGAACGTAGATGCCATCAACATGACGGCTCCGTGAGGAGGGACACAGAAGCGTTGTTTTTTAGACAGGAGCAGAGCAGCTTTTTTGCTCATTTGGTCATTGAGCAGCTTGCAGAGACCAGACTGCCAAACAGCCTCTCCTTTGCTGAGCTGGGATGCTTTGTGCACATACCTGCAGGTGCTAAATGCACTGGCAGCGGTAGTTATGACACACTACGAATAACAAAGCCCAACAAAGAACCCTGGCCTGAACTACAGGGGGGTGTTGAAGAACATAATTCAGCATTTAATATTTATGATCACTATCTGCTAATGAGTCAAGTGAAGCTTTGGTGGGCAGTATCAGTTGGTATACTAGGTCTATTTCTGAAGAAAACACTTTTCTAAAGACTTAATGGTGAAAAGTTCATCAATCAAAAGACAGAAGATGAGGGGTCCATTATATTCAGATCCTGACTGTGGTAAACAGCTGCAGGTGTGAGAAGAGAAGGACATGCTAAATATCACAGAGTCCTGCATGTAGTGCAGTTAACAAGGGTTTAAATATATGCTCTTGTCAACATCCAAATTCCCCTCTGTATATATGTGGATGATCAAAGTATTGATTTTTCTTCTGCTTTAATAAATAACAATTGATTTGCATAAAATTATAAATTAATTCTGGAATGTGTAGACACCCTTTTAGAACAGTGCTACCTGACCACACTTTTAGATATTTTTAATCCTCCGCTCTTCCTTCAAATATGTATTTCCAATTTCTCTGTGTGCCATTTCAGTCTCTATGTTGCTATGACCCAGTGCTGTTTATAACACTAATTTTAAAAATGTTAAAACGTCAAAAATAATTGTAAGTTGTTTATTGAGTTAGACCATCAATATAGAAGAAATTATATATTTGTTTGTATACCTAATGAAATCACCAGAGAGCAGGAGAACACAATGGATGAAAGAGAGAAATCCAGTCTGTGAGGCATGACGAAAACCATTGCAACCTTAAACAGAAAAAAATTAAACCTGAAAAAATCAATGGCAGGACTTAGAAATCGGAGTAAGAGCAGCACTGTTATCCAAAGTGCACTGGACAGTTAGACTTCTCAAACTGGATTTGTGCTGGATTTGTCTTGAACCTTATTAAAACAGAATACCAGCTCAGAGAGCAATGAGTCTTTGTAAATATAATAAAGTGCACAGCTCATTAAGACCAATATAGATTCTTAATATAGAAGCTATAGAGGTTTACAATGCAGTCTTTAGGCAGTAAGCAATAGAGAAGTGAAATGATGATGAACTGGCTACATGGCAACTCAGCCAGTCAGGACACCAATCATTCCCATAAAACCCTCACTGAATATTTGTTTTTCCCAGGTTTGTTCAGCCACTACCCCATTCGCTAAGTCCATTTCACCAACATGTGGTCATCATTTGATAGCTCTGCCACTCTCTTCACCTGAGTGTCCAGACCACATGGCTTCAAGCCTGACTACGTGACCACAAAAACGATCGTTGACCTTTGGCCTAATTTGCTCTGACACCAGGTACACTTATGAGCCTCATTTTGTCAGATATGATGTTTGTCAGTCTGTGACTGATGCAGATGTCCAGTAACAACTCAACACCTTCTTGAGTACATTCCCAATGCTCTCTATGAAGGCTGAATTCACAGGACACTTGATTGTTGGATGTGGACAAACAGCAGTCAGAGTTTTTCTCTCTGTGAACTGTGGTGCCTCTAAGGCAACCACCTTGTCCACTTGGAAAAACTCAAAATGGCTTGGGCCTCGACAGGGAGTTTGTGAATATCCCCAAACCCATCCAAGGCCTTTCACAAGGAGGAACTCTGGAGCAGGAATGAGACCATCTCCAATAAAGTATTTTGGTTCCAGCATCCATATGAGGCATAGAGATAGGACCAGCTATGTCTAATCAGTATTGTTCTACCTCCTGCACCACCTGAGGCTCCTTCCTTAGCAGAGGGGTGACAACACTAGTTCCCAGAGCCAGTTTCCGTTGCCTGGGCCAAGTCCATCTAAATTCCTAACCCCCACCCTTCACTTTGCAGGTAGTGAGCCCACAAGATGGCTCCTCATTGCCTTTTTTGAGCTGAACCCAACTTATGAGTATGATGGTTGTTCAGCCAAAAACTGAAAGAAAAAGTGAATGGTACGGTGCATAATAGATACTGAGATTAAACTCTTCTTGCAATATTTTAAAATACTGTTGCAAGGACTGCTGTGAGCACCAGTGGGGTAGACAAAGACAGCAGGGTGAGCGCCACAATGCAAAACACAAGACAGTATCAGGAGTTCATAGTTAGAAGGACTGAATGCAAATATTTCACTTAACCCCAAGAAACCCACTTCTTTTTACAGGGCTAGTTCCTTCTAGCCGACCTTGTAAACTGCAGGGAGGATACCCACCTCTGTGTTGTCACACACAATCCCCTCTACAGTTAAACAGAGCTCACTTACTTTCATTAACCACTTTTTCTTGGTTATGGTGGCCTGATACCTACCCCAGAATCATTGGGCACTAGGCTAGGAGGGTAGACCCTAGAAGGGTCCTAGTCCATCGAGGGGTAGCCACACACTCACACATGCACAAACTATTAAGAACTATTTAGTTTTACAAATGAAACCAAAAACACATGTCTTTGGACTGTGGGGAGGAAACAGGAGCACCTGCAGGAAGGCCAAGCAGACAGAGGCAGAACATGCAAACTCCAGACAGACCGAGCTGGATTTGAACCTACCCCCGAGAAGCCTAAGCAGTGTGAATTGGCCCTGCTATCCCAGAACACAACTCACGTTTTCTAAATTACTTTGTTACCGTTTACATCTGGACAGTATGCAGTAGCGTCAGACCTTAGACCTTCAGATTATAAGGCAATAGCATTCATCACGATGCTGCTTCCTTGGTCTAAGGGCTTTTTTAACTCACTTCACATAGAGTCTAGGGCATAAGATCTGTCGAAACTTGCTACATATCGGTACAACTGCAATGGAAATATTTTGACATGAAATTGCTTTGAATGACCTAAAGAACGGTTGATTTATTATTTATGGTTATTTTCCACTGAGCAAACTGAGCCTGTTAAATTCCTATGATTAGAAACATCACATTAGGCACTTTAATCCTGAAATTTCATTTTCAAATTACAGTCTGGTTGCAAACACAAAGGCCTGTCAGATAAATGTTGGCTTTGGAAACACAACCAGCCACTCTATAGTGTTTCATTACGAAATGTCATCAGCTACCTACATTTTTACTCTTGTGGTTTGTTATATTAAATCTATATTATATATATTTACTATCTAACAATGTTTTAAAATACATCTTAAACATACAGATTAATTAAGATGGAAGCTGTGTACTTTGCACTTCACAGACTTCCTCTTCAGAAACTGAACCACATTCTTAGAGACTTATAACTACATTTCAGAAATTTTAGTTTATTCAGGTCTTTTTCGCATTCTATTTTAACGTTTACAAATAATTTACTTACTTTTTTCCTCTTTTGTTGTTATGATTTTTTAATTGGAGCTTTTTCAATAGTTGACAACTTTTCAGTCACTATATTGTTGAAATGAAACTAAAATAAAAGAAGAAGTAGAACCTCAGCGAATGAGCAAATCAAAAATTGAGCCATGTGCCTGTGAAAGGCAGACGAGCCAGATGCGGGAGAACGGAAAACACACAGCAGTGACAGACTATTTTGAACAGTGTTGTTGGCGTGTGCCTACATCAGTACCTGTGAGACACCATGGAGAAGACACAGAGAAACAGGGCCCCAGACAACAAGTATGAAAGTCCTCCAGAGAAGGAGAATGAATACCAGGATTTGCATTTCTCTAAACAGGTGGTAAAACCTCCTGCTGTCGGTAAGTCCTCATGATCCCATACCACCCACTTCACAGAAAACCCATCCACTACATACAAAGATACTATTTTGTTTATGTTTTTACACTATTTAATTACCTTTATATTTGACAGTTTGGCGCAAAGTCATCATCATTTGTTATAATCATACTTCTTGAATATGGAATATCTGAATTTCAAGTAATTCATAAGGTGTTAAGACCACAATGTAGAAGAAAACGTTCTTCAGAACAGCATCAGCCTTTCTTGGAATACTGCAGTACCCTTGCAGAAGTGTGTATAAGTAACCACCACTGGTGGTTTTTTTTCATGAAGAATGGTCTCCATGTCTTTAGGGGATGTCAAACTCTCTACATGCCTGAACTACTCATATCCGTTCGGTCATATTTAGATATTGTGACTGAGCTGTCAAGGAGGGGTTTTCAACTTCATCCCAACATGCAGGAAACCGAATCAGACTGAAGAAACACTGAGGAAATGGTGACGTCACCGTCACCAGCCTGTCTGCTGCCCACCACACTGCAACAGATCTATATATTTAAAAGCTGGATTTTCTCTTTTATGATATAGTTTTTACATATTTGACATACTATGTGCTGTAATGATTTCTACCAGTTTTCTCATTGTCATAGTTTGCAAATCTGTAGCTTTTGTGAACTTTGCACCTGCTCTGTCACCTTGTTGAGAAAAGCACTACATAAAAACGGAATGAAATTGAAAGGATCTCTTTTAGCTATCTGCTATTACTTTAAGATCTATTTTACAGACCTGATTGTTGAACCACTGTTATAGAAATACATAATACCTTGACACTTCTGCAGTTGTTCTAATAATTTCCGATTTATTTCGATCAGCGTCTGAGTCAAATTTCATGTGTTGCTTCTAAGAGGTTTTCCACTGCTGTGTATAAATGTACATTACATGATAATGTACAGATACTGTCTACTTTTACAGCCACTGTATCTATATGTTCTTTTGACACATCCAAAAATAAGCCAACATCACAACCTTGAACTATTTTTGACCACTTTTCCCAAACTTGCCAGATATGTTGATTCCTGTAATACATATTTAATGTTAATTGTTTAACTGGACAAATTGTTTGAATTTCAGGCCACTGGACTTCCCAAAAGAAGTTTATTTTGATCTCATTTGCAGTCAATGTTTTATTACTGATCATCATTCTGGTGCTAGTGGCAGTGAACTGTAAGTAACGTTAACGTTAAAAATTTTACTTTTTTGGGAACACTTCTCAGACCGTTTTCTTCTCATGCCATTTTCTAGTTTATAATGCTAGAAAATACTTATGTACTTCTCTGTCAAAAAATAAGGTAATAAATCATATAGTCTTATTATACACTGGTTCTTATGACCCATTCTTATGAGATAAACATGTAAACATGGTCTTCAGTTACCTTAACTTGACCACCAGTTGGCTTTTTAAGTTTTCCCTGTTTGCACTTCTCTTAGTGTTCGAGAACAAAACTCTCAGTTCATTCACAGAATTTTCAGTACATGCTTGCTGCATTTTTCTAGGTACTTCTCAGATGTGTTTTAAATATGACAGCATTCCTAGTACTTTGACAAATTAATTCTGTGAATTTCATAAGATATATATTTAAACTAGATCAAGAACACAAACTGTTTTGTTTTAGTTATGAAACATAGGTCGATTACATATTTGACAAAGTAATGAGTTTTTTGGTGACCAATCCTCTCGACAGTATCCTACTTCAAACGGATGGTATCAAGTACCAATCATGTGGTGAACCCATATAATGGTGAGCTTTCTTCCTGTGCAAACATCTGAAATATTCACTTCTCCAGAAAACAGTGGCTGCAATAATGTTATTTGCATTGCAAGGGGTTTTAATTTAAAATACGTGCACAAAACACACATAAATAGAACCCTCCACTTGTCTACTGACAAAAATCAGAAACCCAAAGCCTTATGTTTAACTATGACGCCATTGACAATTACAAATGCTGTGGGAAATTGCTTTGCAAGCTAACCATTTGTATTATTAATTCTCACAAATAACAATAAACATAAGAACATGTTACTACTTAAATCTGTTAGTCTGACTTGTGTCCAGATTTATGGAATAAGTATAAAATGTGACAACTAGATATAACTGTAATTATAATAATGAAAAAAATTGTTTTTTATATTCACATGATATTTCATTACATCTTTAGCAAAAATGGGCTTTCAAAAGAAAAGGATTTTCATTAATCATTTAAAACATATTACTAATATTACAGTTTTTAATCCAGTTTACATTTATATGATTAAATTACACAAATAATTGTGTAAGAGAGTTAAGATAAGAGTCCCTTTGCTATTTGACTGAATTTCAGCAGTGTTTTTACATTTTGACATCTCAGGACAACAGAAAGTGACATCAAAAAAGTTGTGCGTAACCGCATTGTCACACCTCTGCATCCATTCTGCAGAAGATGAGGGAGTCTGGCACCTCCATGACGGCAACTTCTATCTCTTCTCGCGTGGCCGAGGCACCTGTGATGATGCAAACACGTTCTGCTCCCAAATGGGAGCTCATCTGCCCACAGTGCACAACAGCAATCAGGTAACATCTACCACCTATACACGTTGGCTTAACTGCCACTTATTCACCGTGCTTCTCAGATGAGTAATTATGTAATACAGCTGAAAGTTGTCATGGTAGCACTGTCAGAACCAGTAACCACTGTTGCCTCAAGTTAATAGCACTGTGGCTTTTCATGGTACTCAAGGGCACCCCTGGCCGTGGGGGCAAGAATTACTTGTTCATCTTCGGCGTTCGAATAGTTGGGGAATGTGGTCACATATTAAGGGGACGATCCCTGTAGGTGAAAAGAGGCAGTCTTGGGGTTAAAGATCCTCTTGGAAGACTGTGGCCCTCAGGCTGAGAGAACAAGTGTTCCACGTTCCCCTCCAGGCTGTAACCTTCGTGACTCTTCCTCGATAAATGCTGTCATGGAAACTATCCTGGTGTCTTCTTTCTCTCCACTGAAACCCATCCCCATGTGTGTTGGGTTTTTTTTCCCCTATCCTATCAACTACGTATTTCTAATACCAATTATCACTGTTCGGTGCAGATTTTCATTCATCTGGGTTGAGACCCTCAGTCCAGCGTGATAAACTCAGTTTGCATTTGAAAACAGAGACAGAGTTGTGCTCCACCATTATGGTCTGGCTTTTTAATGTGTCTTTGTTTCCCTCAAGACAGCCCATACACAGTGTCACAGGTTTAGTCATTATATTAACTGCTATTCTTTCGTCTTTAATATGTAACACAACAGGCATTATTTTTAGATAATTTTGGAATGAACTTTGGGTAGAACTGTAAATAACAATGGAATAATTCATTTCATTACCTGGTTTCTCAGTATTCAAGCGATGTTTCAAGGACAAATTGGGATTGGTTAATGGTAGTTAATTCTATATCTCGATTTTACACGTTAATTGTATATGTCAATTTTACACTACGATGCCACGCATTCTCCACTTCTTATTTTGAGTGACTGATGTAAGAAGTGCTACCGCATGCAAGATTCAGAATATGTTGAACATGAGGCTTCAAATTTCATTTCCTTAATTTCATTTATAGCCTACTGGTTCATACAAAACTGTCTGATTCAAGAATTTTCAATGTTATTAGGAATGGATGAGGTCACAAACCGGAGGAGAGCCAATCTGGGTTGGAAGGGATTGGACAAGTCCCTCTGGTTCCAGTTCTGCTGACTTCCCTGTAAGAATATCTGACCGCACACGACACCATGAGAACAGAATTTCTGTTACTGTATTTTTTTGAATACTTCAGCAGATAAGTTATTAGAACTACGGGAGGGGAGACATTTAAAAATGAAAGAAACAGAGATGAAAAGAGAAGAATGCTTTTAAACACTTTTTGCCATATATCAGCTTGTCCTTGTAGTTCACCTTGGACAAAGGTATCAGATAAGTAAGGAATAATACTGAAAATATTGACTGTTTTATTGGGCTACAGAAATAAATGGTAAAAAGAACAAAAATGCATATAATAAAACTGAGGCCCTTTTTTACCTTTATCATGACTGATAATAAGGCTCCTAAGCACATTATTTATAAACTAAATACTATTTAGCAAAGAATTTGACCATGAAACACTAAGAAAACATCAACTTTCGTGTGATCAGTGGTTGTTTCTCATAAAATAAAAAAACAGGACTAACACATTGACAAAGGATAATTAATCAGGAATAATTAATCAAGTTAATCAGGACTAATAATGAAAATTCCTTTGCAAATACTGTATGAAAACTAGTTTGGGACACAGTATGATACAGTATGGTAACACGGTGGAAATACCAACTTATTGAGGTAAGGTTTTTGGAGAGCCTGAGTAGACAGTAGCAAGTCAGGGCTTTGAAAACATACAGTGAGTCCCAGACTTACCGACTTTTGAGTAACAAACTATTTGCTGTCACAGACTTTTTTGAGAAGTATTTGGTATTTTTTAAGAAAAAGACTGACATTGAAATTGTACACCATCCACCTCCGTGTTAAACCTCCAGCTCTGAGGTGATGCACAGTTGTGTCTACTTCAACGTAAAAACAAACTTAAATTGTTCTTTAAAAGTTTTCATACCTGTACCTACTTTATTTCGTGATATTACACTTAAACAGGGTATTAGGGAATTTCATATGATGTAGGATAAAAGCTACAGGTGGCCCAAAAATGTAGCTCTTTATAGGGAACTCTTATTTGTATGGGGTCATAAATATTCTAGTCAGGGGAGAATGTGGAAGCGTATACATAAGGTACCAAGTCAGGAGATGAAGGGGCTGTCTGCCAACCCTTGAGCTGCTCAGTGGGGGAGAGAGGTTTAAACATTTAAAAAATATATTTATTTATGTGTTAAAATACTTTTTACCAGAGTGACATGCAACCCAGAAGAAACAAAATTAAATTTCCACCCGACAGAAACATATACAGACACACAAATTGTTGAAGTACAGTCACTTAGGCCAGTACCACCATTTATGATGGTCAACCAAGTTTTGACCCCAATTAAGTTTGCAAGTAGGGGATTCACTGCACTTCTTAGCAGAGGAGGCTTATTCTTTGAAGAAAAGTAATGAGTAGTACATTAATCAAATCTATCTATCTATCTATCTATCTATCTATCTATCCATCCATCCCAGGAGTACTGTCAATGTGAGCTCTTTACCAGCCATCCTACCTATGACTGTGAAGACCATCACTATTGGGCATGTGAAATGACTATCTTTGCTGGATCCCCAGACTTTATGGACAATGAGAACTAGCAATTTTAGAACTTTGTAACATGTTTTTTCTGAAATATGTTCTAATGCTAACAATTAACAACATGCTTAAAAAGAGTTGTATACTGGACTCCTGGAACACAGTCTGACATGGACAAGCTTTAAAGAGAGACAAAAATGTTTAGTTATTCCAGAATGTGCCTTGTTTTTTTTTTGTTTGCAGTTTCTTAGATTTTCTCCAGCATTTAAGTGGTCCCAAAACATGCTTTCTAAGCTTTCCCCAACCCAGGCTTTATTGCAGAGATTTTGCTTTTGGGCTGTGCAAATTAATCAGACAGTTAATTCTTTTCTGAAAATGTTCTGATTCATTTTGGGTGGGTCCTAAGGCCCACCAAATTTTTATTTTACCCAACACCAAGATCTTAACCTTTTATTCAGAAAATTTCACAGTGAACCATCTCTACCTGAAGATGTTGTGGTATTCAGCAATCTTCTAGCCCAGAGAGATGTTAGGTGACGTCTGGGGATCCGAACTATCATTATTGTCTGCTATTGCTTTTAAACCAGCTCTCTCCTTTTAACTTCCACAAATTTGGTTCCAAGAATGAATTTTAAAATGGATGGTGAATATATAATGTTTAGCTACAGTTAATATGGTAACAAATTTTCACCATGTAACTTCCCAACTTCAACTTGTAATCCCCAGTTTCTGCAATATTTGCAATAATGACATTTTTATAATCCTAGAAGAGAAAATTACCCAAGAAACTACCTACACAGTTAAACAAAGTGGAAGGACAGTAAACATTTTGACATGCATGCTGGCTTCTGGATTATCTACTCACTTTTAAAAAATATCTTAGACACTGTTACATGACCATACCAACTAATTTTTCCCAGCATTTAACCTTGCGTTGTCTTATGAATCTATGTTTACATTTTCTCAGTGTACTGCTTTTGTCTCTATGTTCTTGTGACCCAGTTTTGTTCAGTTGTCCATGAATAAAATAATTTAATACTGCTGAAATATTTGCTTGTATTTAAAGTAGTTGATTAGTTATTTATTCATTTATCGGACATTTTTCTGGAGTGTGACAGACAATGTTAGGCCTGTATACTGCACATATTTATAAGAGCTGGGCAATTTTTGCTATAAAAAATCAGGGTAAATACCTGAATCAGTAGCAGGGGGCTCAAACTAAGCTTAACCCACCTACTGCCTCCCATCAAAGAACCATGAAAGACAGGACAATATGAAATGTCACAATTTGATACTCATTTGATTCCAGCTGCTTTTACTGACAGGGAGTCTCAAATTTTCAGACCAGTAGTTTTCTGGATGCAGAATTATATTGCCTTATATTTATTGATCACACAGTGAAGGTCAATGTTGGAAATAATGTGTGAAGCCTCACATTTAGCAGCTAGTTGAACCTTCTTTATTGGTGGTAATGTGAACCACTTTCTGTAACTGCTGATCAGACCTGTGCAGTGGTTAGGAGGTGTTCTGGTCCATTCCTGTTTGCAGTACTATTTCGATTCATGAATATTTTGGAATTTCTTGCTTTAACGGCCTGTTTCAGATCATGCCATAGCATTTCAATGGGATTGAGGTCATGACACTGACGGCCATTCTAAAATACAAACCTTCCTCTGTTTTTTTTTTTTTTTAATTTACTCCTGTGGTTTGAATCATTATCATGTTGTATGACTAAACCTCTGTTATTGCAAGATCACAGACAAATGCCCTGACATTATGCTGTGGAAATTGCTGATACTATTTGATTCATTGGTCCCTTAGTTTTCCCAAGCTGTCCAGGCCGTGAAGTTCCAAAGAAGCCCCACCCCATTACACTCCCTCTGCTGTGCTTAACCACTGGGTGGAGATTTTGGTGCTGATATTCTTTTTTTGTTTATTTTCCAAACATAACCTTGTGCACAATCACCAGAAAGCTCAATTTTTGATTCATCTGTCCAGCAGTGCTACGGAACCTCCAGGTGGTCTTTAGCAAACTGACGGGAAGCAATGTTTTTAGGAGAAAAGTGATTTCCTTCGAGGTTACATCCCACGAACACCACTCTTAATAAGTGTTTTCTTAGGGTACATTCACGAACACAGACTTTATTAAATGCAAATGCTTGCAAATCTTTAGCTATCACCCTCATGTTTTTTGTTACTTCAAAAGTTTTATAGTGTATGCTTGTGCTCAGCTTTGTAGGATGCCCCTGTCCTTAAGAAAAAAATAAAATTTTGTCTTTGTTGTTTGTTAAATAAGACTCTTTATCATGCATATTATAAGTTATTACTTATTATAACTCAGATGATCAAATCAGAGCTCATACCAGCTATCATATTATAATATACAAAAATGCGTTGGTGTGTGGTACGGTCGAGTGCGCATCCACAGAAATAGCCGTGTGTGTGTGTTTTATAGTGAGTGAGAGAAATAGACAGACAGGAAGAATCTGTCTGAGCCCCAAACTTGACATTCCATGGAAGTGAAATCCACAATGGATGAACTATATTTACAAACAACACAGACATTTTTTTTCTTTCACTTTTTTTTTCTTTTGTAGTTCAAGCAACAAAGTGACATTGCTACATCACAGGCAAGAATCATTATGGTTTGCCATTTTGAACATTTTCCATGAACAGAAAGAACCACCATAGTCATTCAGTACATCGTCGTTCCTCATCTTCAAATTCTACTCCCTAATATACAGAATAATAGTAAAAAACTCATGAAGCCTACAGCACCTAAGCAGTCCAGCTTCTTCCATGTCAAGTTCATATGCATTATCAGCTCAATAACTTAATCTTACTATCTTCATTAATACCTTGTTTTCGGTTTCAAAGCTCCCGTTCGGCTTGTAGCAAGCAAGAAGCCTGTGCCCAGCAGCAGGGCACAGGATGACTGGATGCATCCCTGACCACTATCTCTCTACATCACTACCTCCCACATTTTGTTCAAGAAAATTAAATAAATGTATACCTGCAACTTGGCATTCTGCACTTTGCTAGATTTGAAGCTCTAGAAGGTTTGACTTCTTATAATTCAACCATTTCCAAATAACTGTATGTCCCCAAACATTTTGATTAGTTGCCCTGTAATTGCGTATTCAAAGGTATTGACTCTTAAGGCAGTTTAGATTAACATACAAATAAATACAGAGACAGGTGAGAGAAACAGACAAAACATGCACACATTGCCTTAATTTGAACTTTCAGTTCTCAGTCCTCATTTGTGTGTAAATCAGAGTTTAAAAAAAATTAAATAAAGATCTTCGACAGGGCAAATAAAAAAAACCCTCAGAGGATTTCAGGGACTGAAATCCAGCTGCAGATTATGAGCCAAGATAAATATTTATGCTTTTTTCTTATCCCCAACAAAATTGTGGAAGTTCAAAGTTAAATGCAAAATCTATAGCATCTACAGCAGACTAATACACCATGAGAGGTCTTTTGGCAGGATGGACAGCATGAGCTAACATGAGATTTGCCTTTGAGTGTGTATGTATGTGTGTGTCAGCGATCCGCATGCAGAGGCCATAAGCCTGAGGCCGTGTCAAAAGCAGAAGCATCTCAGTCTGAGATAAAGAAAGCTGGATTCCAGTTCGCAATGGGATTTACAACGTCTAATCGCAGCCATGGGAAATTTACATCTGAGAATGGCACAACCACTCAGAAAAACAAAAGTATGGTACAAAAAGAGGACGCACTGCTCGCCACAATTTAGGTAGCCTGACGTCAAAAAGTCCAGTGGCTGGAAAAATCCACTGAGGTGCATTCACCTCCTGTGTCCAGTCAAACTATCTCTAATACACCTCCTCACTCATACACTCTTCCATGTGCATGGTGGGGTGGGTAGGGGGGGACGAAAGAGTAAAGGTAAGCATACTGAACACCTGACCATCACAACACACATTTCTTTTCATGCATTCAGTGGTAATTCATTTGCAAGGGGAAATAGGAAATGAATTGCTGATCGTGTGTGTGTGTGTGTGTGTGTGTGTGTGTGTGTGTGTGTGCGCGCGCGTGTGTATGTGTGTGTTTGTGAGGAGGGCTCATTCAACCCAGCGGAATAACTACAGGCACTTGAGTGTTCTTTTTGGAGAAATATAGCTGGGATGCAAGGTTTTATCTACAGGGAAAAGGTGCAAAATGAATTGGAGGGAAACTAGTTAACTAGTTAAACTGTAAACCTCACACCAAACCAGCCATGTCTCTGGCTGCTCATCAGGAAGGAGCAATAGTAAATAACCCTGGTAGCTAAAGTGTTTGTGAGGAAGCATGCCAACTGCATGTGTGTAGCAAGGCGGTTTTACCCTGTTTATTGGACACTCAGATGTGACAGAAGGACAGCCTGTAGTTGGTAGTTTATGGTTTGTACTTGTCCACAACTGGTGTGAGTCCGGCTTGCTTGTCATTCATTCTGACTACGGGCTGTGTCCACTACCAGCCAGCCATAAGACTCACATGGACGCACAGAAAAGACGCTTCAGCGTCCCCTTGCAGCAAACCTTCTCTCAAAGCTGACTGCTGCCACAGTCAGTTTCCACACTGGTCAGCAGCAGTGATCAGCCCTGGGGCGGAATTAAGTAACAGCCAGTTGTGATTGTGTGTGTGTGCGTGTGTGTGTGTGTGTGTGTGTTAATATGTTAACTTGAGCATACATCATGAGCATGTATGCATCTGTTTAAGAGAATATACTGCAGCACCTTAAAGTGTATATATGTATGAGTGTCAGTGTGTGGATCACAACTGCAATGTAGCTGTATTGTGTGTGTGTGTGTGTGTGTGTGTTTGTGTGTGTGTGTGTGTGTGTGTGCGCCAATATGTGTTGGGTCACATTTTCATATATTTGGGTGTGTGAATCTGTGTGTTTGAGGGTGTTCGTGAGTACGTTTCTACAGATGACAGCTGTGCTGCACAAGTGCACGTACTGGGGGGCACAAACCTGACTGGCACCAGGCACCACTTATGTCGGCGCCAGTAAGGCCATCTGATTATCTTAACAAAACTGGGACTTTAGCACACTGCAACAGTGTCACGCGTCCTTTTTTAATCCTTTATCATCTTTGTCCGAATTTCCTGTGGAAATTACAAAAAAAGACAAAATCTTTTTTACTCTGTCTGACCTGTTAATGATTATCTTTGTAAAATGGCTACAATCAAATAAAAAAGGCACTTTAAAAAAGTAATACATGTATTTAATTATATAATTGTTAGACTGAATAATAACCATTTTTGGACTATTTAACATTTTAATTACAATTAATATTATTATTATTGTTATTATTAGAAACTTCTTGGTTACGAAGAAGAGTAATTGGCTCCTTGCTGGCAGTTAGGGTCCTTGTGATCATATAATACTGTGGTTATAGGGCTCCTCACTCCAGGTTCCACTATCAGTGGCAAAGAGTTTTTGGCACATTTTTTCTTGCTGTTTGCAACCATTTAAAAAGAAGAGAATAAGTAGAAATAAACTGTAAGACGGCATTTGAAAAAGTTCTTGAGGGGCGTGCCCTGCAATGCAGGACCACCTTCCTCTGTCCTGACTGGATGCCCCCAGCGGCAATGGCGTAGGTTTGGCACAGAAAACACGGTCGTCGACGGGGCGGATCGGATGGTGAAGACTGCAGAGGAGGGCCCCGCTAACACTCTGCAAAGACAAGAGAAGCATGTTATTAAAACAATAAACACAACCAAAGGTTAAAATGGGAAACCATTATGTGGATGCTTTGGGAATTAAGGTGTTAGACTGCATGAAGGAGGACAAGATAAGGGTCTAAGAGAAAGGGAAATGTGGAAGAAATAATGCTAAAATTGAAAAAGTACGACCTCCTCTTTCCAGGAGGCATTTCCATAGTGATCATCTTTAAATTTTTAACCAATATTCAGTGTGAAAGTTGCCAGTGCTCTATTAAGGTAGGCACAGCCACAGGAGGCATAGAAACACCTGAAAATGACAAATTCTAAACCCAAATGAGCCCCTCATATAAATGAGCAATGTACTGTACCTGAAATATAATAACAGTATAAACCCAAAATGGTAGATATAGATAATGGAGACACAGATGAAAATACATACACTTGTACCTTGTGTTACAAACATCGACGGCAGGAAAACACTGGCTTATTTTTAAATCCATTTTCTTCACCCTGGTCCAGTATAGCAGTGAGGTAGTGAAATAGGCCTGGGTCTCTGCTTTCCGCCATCAGAGCGCAGAAAATGCACTCAGCTACAAGAGTGATCTGATCCAGCCTATTCTTTATTGATCATAACTGCATGTGAGACTTTCCCAGAAACTAACAAGCAAATAAATAGGTATGTGTGTATTATGATGCTTTTTGACCACTAGGTTTACCTGACCAGATGGTTGGTGTGCTGAAGAATATGGTGTAGATTTTAAGGTGAAACTCTTTTTAATTTGTCCTCCCAACATGATCCAATACTGCAGCTCTCCCTCCCTCCTATACTCCAGTGTTTGCATCTCCTGTGGCCCCTCAAGTGCAGGAGTAACTTGCATGTGTAAAGCACAATGCAGCACAGTGAATGAAGAGGAGATAGTGAAAATTATACATTTTTTAATGTTATTTTCAACTATTTTAAACTTGACATAGTTTTAATGTTGCTTCATGTTAATTCATAATAATAAAATGAACCGAAGTCCTCTTCATGTTCCTTCTTATTACTCTCTGTGTGCTTCCAACAAAGAGGAACACCGAGACTGTCCACTGTACAAATTGCAAATACAAGTCTTATAGTGAACTTGTAATTCACTGTAGCTTTATCTGATGTTTTCTTCTACTCTATGAATGAACAAAGGGCTTAAACTGCACTATTAAGTTTTTATTTATTGTGACATAGTAGGTCGATATAAAAACAATTTCAACTTACAAGATCCAATTATGTTCAGAAGTTGAGGTACAAAGACACAGTTGGCTGTCATGCCGATGTTAAATGCATGCCAAAACTCCACCTAATGCACAAATATTGCAAACTGACAGTGCCCCCTTAAGTTTTTCAAAAGAGTAGGAGAAGGTGTAAAAGAGGCAAAGAAGTGAACAAGCTACAGATGATCCTCTAGCTTCTATATCTACCAGTTCTGAGGTTGCCAGTTGCTTCTCTGTCATCCTCAACCTCCATATAAAACCCCACCTCAGTGGATGCACAGTTGTTTTCTCTGCTTCAAGGTTCATACCATAAATTTAGATTTTTAATTCCTTATAATTTGGAATTAAACAGTTTGCACTGTTTGCTATTTATTGGGCCTTCTTATTTAAAGTGTACTGTGTAACTTAGAAATAATCCTGTCATGGGACTCAAAATGTGCAGGCGTGTGCACGAGGCTCTACCAGGGGGAGCAGCTGCCTTCCCCCTTGCTGAGAGAAACACAGAGTCTGCTATGCCACACTGATCCCATCCAAAAAACCTTGCAGCTGCCCCCCCCAGCCTGTAGAGATGTCTGGATTGCTGACATATTCAATACATTTACAATTACATTTATTATTTACCAGACACTCCAAAGCAATGTGCAAGGCAAATAGTACATTTCACCAACAGATGGAAAGATGCAGATACAGATGCATTATTCTCAAAGCACAGTGCAAAATCCCAGCACATTATACAAGTAGCTACATCTAAAACCGATGAAGTGCCCCTGGCTTCTGTGTCACATTTGAATAACACACTTTTAAATTTGTAAGTAGGGGAAGGATGGAATGCGACGTGTTCACCTTTCAAGGGAAGAGATAACAGTAAAGACAACAAACAAAATAGAAATGTGTGGCTGCTAATTCAACTCACTTCCACAGTGTTTACAGTTTGAGTTTGGTGAGTGTTGGTGATGAATAACAAGATGAGGAACATTTCACGTGTTCATGGGATAAATCAGTAAACACACGGTACCGAAGAGGACTTTGATAAAAGTATTTTTTACACGAGTTGATTTTAAACTAGTTTTAGTATAGCTCAATGTTGATAAAATATTAAAATAAAATATTAAAGTGTTTTATTTATTACAGCTGCATGTGTTTACAGAAACGTGCGAACACACTAAGGGACAATGGTATTATTACCCTGTTACTGATCATGACTTGTGGCAGTTGCAAATGAGTTGCAGAAACAACAGTTTTTGTAAATTGTGGACTTCATGTACTGTAACTTTTAACCGGACAGAACAATCTGTCTCCTGCTGAAAAAAAAAAATTTGAATCTGTAAAAATGAACTTTTAGGAGAGAAGCATTAGCCCAAACCCCTGGCCACACCTATCTGTCTATCATCCACACATAAATGCCCACTAAAGGTTGTAGCTGCATTCACTGTTTTCCACAAACTCACCACCACACGACCTCCACCTGTCTTTGTCCAACACGTCTCAATTGGGAGGGTTAAACAGCCTTGCTTGGTAGCAAGTGCAAACCTTCCTCCCGGCTCTAAGCGGAGATGAAAAGTGCACCAAGCATTTGCTCAAATACACGACCAGTCTAATGCTTCTAGCTTCTTAAATACAGTATACAGAATATCAGTGTACTATTTCTGAGAGGCAGTGTACTGTTTAGGGGGACTCGACTCCCACCCCATTAGCATATATGACTGTCAAATAGTTTCTGCCTGATACATGCCTACAGCTGGGTGTAACAGATCTTTAAAAATGTGTCTCCTGAAATGTACACATAAGGTGCCTTTTTTATGTGGCAACTTTTGTGAGATGCCAGTGAGTGTGTATGAGAGAAACCTCCAGCGCTGCAAAACAGCACTAGGGCAGCAAGGACATCGAGTCCCAGACAGACATGTTTAGTCTACAGAGATAACAAGGGGTTAATATTAATGGAGCAGAAAAGCTATTCCATTAAGGCAACTCAATAATAAGGCGCCCCTATTGCTCATTATACACCCCAAAGACAAATGGATCGGATAAGCCAGGACAAACAGACACGTGGTCCCCGCAGTAATAGTTCAGCGCCGTGTTCAATAAGCCGAGCAGTTAAACAGTTTAAAAGGACACACAAAAGATTACAGCAAGGTGGTGGTTGGCAGCCTCTTGGGTGAGAATCCTCTCTCACTGTGTCTCTCCATGTGCCCAGCTCCGCCAGCCCACTCTGGCCCACACTGGCTGATGTGGGTCGAACTAAGAAATCCAACGTCGAGACACGCGGCGCCCGTTCATTCACAGAAACGAGCGTCTCTGCTACGCCCTGCAGACACTGCATAACATTTATGCAAATTTCACTCTCGCTCGCTTGTGACGTTTCTCTACGAAAACAGTTTGTGACAGGAAGGTGGCGTCTGGCACCAGGGGTCCTTTCCACCTTTTCTCCCATCTGTTTACCAGCAGACACCAGACCCTCCCATACACCCTGGCCATTTTCAAGGTAGCTGTGACAGTGTGTATGTTCTCTCTCTGTTTCGCTGAGCGTAAACACACACCCCCGCACGCAAACACGTGCATAAACAAACACTGCAGTGGCGGCGGCTGCGGAGCTTAAAAAGCGGAGGCTGCATGAGGCCGAGACTGCGTGCACAGCACAGACAAACAGGCCTGCTAGGTTCCCATGGAAACTCACCAGGCCCCGCCTGCATGTTAACCCACCTATTTTTGACACCTTGCGCAAAACTGTTCCCGTGAAGGTGCAGAATAACATTGTGTATTTCCTCTCTGTATTGCTCTGCGGTGTCTTTAAATTACCGCCTTAATGTGAGAGCTGCCAAGATAAGCATCAAGTAAACACTTAGAATTAGTAATCATATTAATATAATATTGTAATTATTTACAGGTTCCCTTGCAGCCTCTGCCAGTGACATAAATAGGGCATCTCTTCCACCTGCTTGTTATACAGCTCCCTGCATCGTCTCTTTCTGTCTTCAGGAGCAGGTGCCAGGTGTCCAGCAAGCATCCAGCTGTGTCCAGAGCTGGACAGCCATCTCACCGCGCCTATAGCTGTCATAAAGCTGAAGCCATGTTTGCTTTCCTCTGTCGTGTAATCTGACTTGTTTGTGTATCGACTGCCTGGTGGAGGAGGCAGTTTCACAGCCCCTACTAAAGCATACTGCTTATTCGTCACTTTCTTGCCACTGAAGATGTAACAGCTACCTACATATTGGTTCAGGGGTACACATTCAACCAAAATTTTGCACAATTTTTTCCACAAAAACGTCATATGCAAACTACAAACAAACGCTTAAGATAATGAAGGAAGCTGGGTGGCAATTTTGGTAATTGTTTTCTCTGCTGCGACAGGAATAATATTTCATATTGTGCAGGTAAATCTGGTACATGCAGTTTTGCTGTAACACAGCTAAACTTTTAATACTTCAATGCTTTACGGCTAGGGTTTACACAATAGACGCCCCACTATAAGACAGAACCATAACACATTGCCATAAATCTGCTCGAATTGAAGAAATTCTTAGTTCAGGTGTTGGGTGAGTAGCTTGTTCCTGCACCATACTGCCTTGCATCGTAATACTGCTCAGTACAGAAACCTGTAAAGTACATACTTATCTAATATCCTTACAGCTTCATGTCTTACGTTCACTTTGCAGTGTGATCTTTTGTGTGTCCTACGCTCTGAGGCACAGCATTATGCTGCATGTGCTATAACGTGTCTTATAGTGTTTTAGTGATATTTGGGAAACTTGGTTTAGGGATTTTCAGATAGGTTGGGAACCCATTATTATTTTTCCCATTTAAAATAATGTAAGATAGCATACTGGTATATGTAATTTTGATTTGCACTGTATTTTCAGGATCTAATTAAATGCATAAAATGGGGTTTATCTGTATTTTTGGTTCTTCAGCAATTTTTAGGTGCACTTGGGACGGGCCTGGAGCAAGTTAGAATTTTCCTTAAAAGACACAATGGTATTTTTAATTTCAGTTTGCAAATTTTTGCTTAATGAATGGATTTGCAGGAATGAATTAGGTTTGTATACAGTAGAAATGGTGTATTTGCATGCTAATACTCATGAGATGAATGCTAATACTCAAGGGATGAATTGAGATTATCAGTGTAATTTTGGACAGGTTGAAGTACGATATACATTAACTGTCTTGGTACATCTATTATGAACGGGGTGAAAAGAATTCCTAAACCGATTCCATACCCATGTGGTTCATGGTATTTCTACACCACGGTTTTGAATACTGCGACTCATTCAAGGAGCAAAGGCAGTATTCCCTGTACAAAGTGCACGACAAATGTACCTCTCAGCAGTGTGAGACGATTTACTGCAACGTACAACATGCCGCCCACCCAACTACGATCGGTCTTTGTCTTGTCAATCCTTCACCACCCACATACCACCAAAGTACATCAGGGTAGCTGTTCACCGCCACCCCGATTCTTAGCTCCTTTCACAGGATGAAATGGCCAATTAGCTGCACATTCTAATCAGCTTTACCTGCTGAAAGACTTCTGCTGATAAGCTCCTTACGAACAGCACGGGCACACCAGATGCACAGTGCCACCTCTGAGCTGCACTGTGAAACAACGTGAAGGTCCATAATGAATTCTGAACAAAGGTCAGAGGTCAGGAAAACGCCACACACATCAAGGGTTATGAATCATGCTGGCAGCAATAGGTGGTAAAGGTCAAAGACCATGAAACCGAGAGAAAGTAGGAATGAGGAAGCTACCAAAGAACTCCAAAGTATCTGTGAGACCACAAAGCAAACCAACACCATATATTCCAAGACATTTATGCACATGGGGCCGTAAGACTGAGTGTCTCTCTACTGGGCACAACAGGACAGTCAACCCTGTCCACAAGAACAGTTCTTTCATCTGCTGGTTTGTGTATGTATGTCTTTTTTAAATTGCTGTACTTTATATGACCATTGTAAGCAGCAGTCTTTTTGTTTATGCTTCTAGCAGCTTTGCACACCTGGATTTGGACAGTTTCTCCAGTTCTTCCATGCAGATCCTCTCAAGATCTTTCAGAATGAATAGGTAGCATGGAGAAACTGCAACAACCAGCTCTCACCACATTCATTTTCCAGCCTTAAACAGTGTCCTGAAGCCACTCCAGCATTGTCTTAGCTGTGCGTTTAAAAATTTTGTCAGACTGAAAGGTGAATCTTTATCCTAATCCATAGTTATAGCCCACTTGAAACAGGCTCTCTGTATTTGGTTCTGTATTTATCTTTCCTTTAATCTGACCGGTTTCTCAGTATCAGCCACTGAGAAGCATCCCCACAGCATGATGCTACTACAAACATGCTTTATGGTTTAAGGATGGTATTAGCCAAGTGATGAGTGGTATTTGGTTTTCACCAGACATGGTTTTTGACATTCAGGTCAAAGAGTTCAATTTTGTCTCATCAGGACAGAGAATCTTGTTTCCTCATGCTCTGCTTTAAATCCTGCTCAACAAACTCCATGTGAGTTGTCATACGCCTTTTACTCAGGAGTGACTTTTGTCAACCACTTTACCATATAGACCAGAAATTTGAAAATTTGAGTCCTTCACCTCCCTGATTTTCACCCTTATTGCTTGAGTACCCACTTTAATTTGCTGGCCAGCACTAGAAGGAATCTTGGTGGTTACAAAATTCTGCAGTTTCACAAAGATGCACAAAATCACGCTCCTTTAATCTGCTGCCATTTTTAGAACTCTTCTCCAGACCTATGCCTTGACACAAACCTATCTTGGATGTCTATGGAAAGTTCCTTCGTGGCTTGGTTTTTACGTTGCCATGCGCTGTGAATTGTGAGAGCCTACAAGGCAGGTGCATGCCTTTCTAAATTGTATCAAGTCAAGTGAATCTGCCACAGGTGAACTACAGTCAAGTTCTGAAGATATCTCAAAACCAACCAAAAGAAATTGGATGTTTCTAGATCAGTGTGGAATATCAGAATAAAGGATCTGAATACTTATATAAATTGAGGTTTAAGCTTTTTATTTTTTAGAAATTTCCAAAAAATCCAAAAAAAGCTTTTCACCTTTTCATTATAGGGCAATGTCCTGTGATTGACTGGCATCCCACCCTGGGGCTCTTTCCTAGCCTAGAGTCCTCTGCTCTGGACCACCATGACCCTCCTCAGGATAAGCGGTTAATGATAATAGATGGATGGATGGATTACAAGGTCAATTAATGGCAAAAAAAGTAACAATTAAAATTCCTTTTGGAATAAGTCTATAACACAACAAAGTATGGAAAAGGGGGAGGGATGTAAAAAACTTTCTGAAGGCACTGTACAATACAGTTTATCTTTATATGGCACTGAAGACAGACTCAGAGTGCTTTCACAAGGTTACAGAAAAAACAAATATTAAAGTAAGAATTACAATAAGGACAAAACCAAAAGTCACATAAATGATTAGATGCTTCAATAAATAAAAAAAAACAGCATCATGAACTATGTACTTTATGATGAGTTCATAATGAAATGGCCAGTTGGCAACAGAGATGAGAAACACAAAGTCCAAAGTGATGTCAAAATGGAGGAAATGCAGCTCTGTGTAACCGCTGTAATAAGCTAGCAAGTAGAACTTGGGAAATCTGAGCAAAAATTTGGGAGGTCTTTCTCCTTGTGAAAACACACTTGATGCAAGTGTTATTTAGTTTAAGACAAGGCTTGGCCCATGTCTGGAAAGCAGCCTGTATGTTCCCAGACATTACATAATTTTGCTGTTGTGTTCCACAGGTGTCCCTCCTTGGTCACCTCTCTCATCAGGGTTCCAATCTAGAGACAAAATGACCTTTATGACATTCTCTCCCTTACCATCCTGCATCCAAACCTCTTTCAACCTGGGAGCTGAGAGCATCAGTACGCATTGCTGCCTTTATTGCTGTCTGTATTATCAATAGCATAGTTTTTGTTTATATGTCAGGGTTACGGATGAAGCCGCATCCATCTAAGCAGAAAATATAGCGGAGCTCTTTTATGGCACATTCTGCATTTACCACCGACGTTTTGCAGTGCTGAACTTGGAGGGTGTGAGGGGTAGGGAGGATTACGGGAAACAGACAGAGATCGAGGGTACCTCACTTTCATTAGCATTGCTAGGGAAACGACGGAAGCAAGAGCTGTGCGTGGAAAGAAGAATCAAAGCCCAAAAATACTGCACGCTGTTGTCCAACAATTATTGACCCGGTGTGTTCAGCCCGACATGGTCCAGCATTTTCCCCAGCCGCCCAGGGATCCATTTACAGGAAGTTAAGCCTGTCCTATTTATTATGCAGCTAAATGCTTAAACGGCGTATTGAAATATAATCAATTGGCCGTAACTGCCAGATAACAGCATCAGACCAGGTGATGGCGTTGTTGATAGATTTATTGATGGAAACAAAATAAATCCACCTGTTTACACTGGCAACTGCGATCACCAGATTTCCGTGTTTCTCCCCTTCCCTCAAGCTCCCTCTCACAGCGATTATGCCGTCTATTCGTTTCTTACAGCAGGAAATTTTAGATTAAAAGGCCTCATTCTGAAAGGAAAAGGCCCTGCGGTTTCATGCTGTCAGCTTTATGTCAGAACATCGTCTAACTGCACTTTAGTGAAAAGCAATATATTGCACCACTTTGCTCTAAAAAAACAGTTTACAGGTTTACTAGGAGGACTGCTTTCCTACAACAAGTTCTGACAGCCCAGAATATATGATCCTGTAATGTTTAAGTCTGCATACTGATACTACACTGGATCCTCCATTTATGAAGCCAGGAATGGAAGTCTGTTCATAACAAGATTTGTTAATAAATTTGTCAATAAGTTACTTTACACACAACATTACTTTTACCACTGTTGCAAATGTTGCAAGTCACAACCACTAAATAGGTAATAATACAGGTACCCTTTGATCATTTACATTTATGTTTTGTATTTTATTCATTTAACAGATGCTTTTCTTCAAGGCTACATATATCAGAGAAAACAAAAGTGCATTTCATAATAGACAGCGATAGATACAGACAGTCAATTCTCAGAGTGGTGGTCAGTTTAATACCACTTTTTTTGCTAGCTTATAATACACCAGTGGCTGCATACAGAATTGAGAGGGAGTGCATTTTTTGTGAAAGTTTGTGGAGCAAATAGCAAATCAGGAGATGCGGGTCCAAAAGAGACGTGCTTTGAGACACTTCTTGAATGTTGACAGGGATTCTGCAGTTCTGAGTGAGAAAGGGAGCCCCTTCAACCACACAGGAGTCAGAACCAAAAACTCTGGGTATTTGATTATGGACCCTTGTGAATGGGATCATCAAGCAGCCGCAACGGAATAGCACAGTAGTGTGGCAGGGATTTAGGGAATGGTCAGATCCCGCAGGTATCAATATTGAACTTGACACAGGAAGATACTAGGAGCCACTGGAGAGAGAGATGGGGAGGCGAGATACATGGGAATACTCTGGCTGGCCAAATACCACTTGTGTATTTGAAATCAGCTGGACAGGCTTGCTGATGGAGACTGGAAGAGCAAACAGGAGTTAGTTGCAGTTGTCCAGGTGTGAAATTACCATGGTCTGTGTATGATATATTGTGAGATAAGGGTGGATACTGGGGATATTATGCAGGATGTATCTACAGGTCTGGGTTATGGCTTTCATTTGTTAGAGGAGACTTGAGTTGATCTTTACTCCAAGACTCTTAACTGATGAAGTAAATGAAATCAGTAAATTGTCAAATTTGATGGAAAGTTCTTGACAGGTGGACTAACCCACTGGGAAGCGAAGGATCTTGGTTTTTGATAGGATGAGTTGTAGATGGTGCTCAGTCACCCGATCGGAAATATTAGAGATGCAAACTGCAATATAAGAGGAAACATCTGTAGCTGCAGGAGGAAGATAACTTGAGCTGGGCATCGTAGGCATAGCTGTGATAGGAGATTCTGCAATGACAGAACTAAAGGAACAGGTGCAGATGAAGAAAAATCATGGGCCCAGCACGGAGTCCTATGTAACACCAGTTCCGAGAGACTGAGGGAAAAACGGAGCGACACCAAACCACTTGTTAAGATCTACTTCAGAGGTAAGATTCAAACCATTTCAATGCTACTTAACTGTAGGGCATCCAAGGAAGGATAGCGGGATTTAGTGGTTTATGGTTTGTAGGTTAGATGCTGTGAAAATCTGCTGTGATACAGCTAAAATGAATAAAAACTATTTAAATATAATCTTAAAAGTAATAAGACTTCATAAATTTGAAGTAATTTTAAGTTAGTTTTAATGTAGCATAAAATTTTTTCCACAAACTCCTATTTAATACCAGTTGTTGAGTGATTCAGCTCATAAATGTGCAACATTCTTAATTTTCTTATTCATCACCGACACTCAGGAACACCAGGCACAAGCTGTAAAAATTGTGGAAATGAGTTAATCTGGGTGCTCTTTAAAGCTTGGAGGTATAGCTTACTTTTGCTCCTTAAACTGAAACTTTAGAAAACAGGCAAAGCTATTAAAGCAACTTCAAATAATTTGTATCTTCAAAAATTCATGACTATTTCCAATATAAGGGGTCATCATACATGTTTTGTTTTTTTGCAGTTACAATGACTGACTGATATAAAAACACCACAGCGTATCTAGTTGTATTGGGCAGAGACAGGTTTTCCGCTAAATGGCTCATTGTAGTAAACAGATTCTCCCCATTACAGCTAGACTTGGGTTAAAGAAATGTTTCTGCACAAAAGGACACCAAAGGTTAATTCCCTTGGACCCAGAGGGGCTTAGACTTTTAAGCCAAAGTGTCTTTAAGCATTATACCAGACTTCCATCTAGAAATGGAGAAGAACTTCCAAAAAGCAGGTGTGATGTAACAGGAAAACAGCAGCAATAATCCGCGAGGTGTTCTGTGGTGTGTGAAAGCAGAAAACACACCAATGTGACAACTCTGACACTGTTAGTCACTTCTATAAGGACGCATGTACTCTGTTGTAACAGAGTCAAATGCCATAGTGGTTACTCAAACAGGCCAAGGCCAAGGGGCTAGAAAAAACTAAAAAAGAATCTCTTATCTTGGGTGTTTCTCCTCCGTAAACATTACTAGATAGTGCTTACGGTTAATAAAAGGGTAACGGGTAGTAGCGTGTTTTGCTCATTCGGCCTCAGTAAAAGTGTGCGCTAAAAGCACGACTGAACAAGAAATTGAGGGTAAAGGCTCTGGCCTGTGTGTTAATCTACTGCTCCATCTTACAGTTTGACGCTGGAAACATCACATTACTGTACGCCGCCCAGTTGCTTGGTACACCCTTTTATCCAATGTACTGGAATGAGGCCAAAGAAAAATCCTTGTAATTCCCACAGACTGTTATAATAGGAAAAAACAAAGAGTGATCAGATGAAGCACAAAATCGCTTTCAGGCTCTATGGAATTCCCAGACGGGCCTCTACCCAAACAGAACCACGGTATTCAGAAAGGTTGTGATGTTATCATTTCTTTCACTTTGGCTGCAGGAAATATTCAGTTGTTCAGACTGCACATTAAATCTAATGCAAAAACAAGGGGCTACATAATTAGGAGAGGAACAACATTTAAATAAAAAGTACAGTGTGCATATAATTAGATTTAAACTTCAAGGACTTAGAGTTGCACCAATAGTTTTTGGAAAAAGTTGATCAGGTTTATAAAAAAAAACATTCTACTAGGGCTGTTAACAGATACTCGAAATTCAAATTCTGTTCAAAAGTGGACAAAAACTGGACATTCAAGTCCGCAAAATGAAAATCCGAACACAAAACAAAATCGTACCATCAGCCATATCGCTTCTGCTCCAATTTGGAAAATGAATTTTGAGTGAAAGTTGACTGTGGCGGCTTCCTCCTTCTGCGCGGGACTGCTTTCATGAGCAGTCCGCAGGAGCAAGAGAGAACGTTTTCACCCACCCATGTGGGTAACCAAAACAAACCTGCACCTTGTTCTGTTTATTCGGATTATGTGGCCTCGTGTTCTGCAGTAAATATAAAGGATGACTGACTTTTATTTGTGTGTACAGCCAGGTCAGCGGAGATGAGCCAAGTCCTAGCATATTAAAGAAAAAAGGCAACATGACAGAGAGCACTACCATTTGACACAAACAGACTAATATGGCGGAAAACTTTTGGATGTGGACAATATCCACACATCGCAGAGCTAGCAAAGAAATTTTTGACAATACCTGGCACTCCTGTCGGTGCAGAGCATGTATTTTCCTCAAGAGGTAAAATCATTATTAGAAAACATTCAGCTCTCACAACTAAGCAAGTAGATTGCTTTGTCTTTTTGGACAATATGTAAGGTGCTCTATTAAAAAGACACTTTTTAAATATAATTATAATTATTATAATAATTCATATTATAACTGAAACATTTGTTCAGTCACTCAGAAAAATCACTTTACTAGTAAGATACAAAGCATTGCTCAGTTAGTATAGCTAACCATGTAAGAAACTGTTCAGTTTGAAATTGTTTGAAACTATTTTGCTGCAATTAGTTTGTCACATGTTGTTCTATAACTTGCTGTTCTTTTATTAAAATGTTGCAAATGAGCATATTTATTTGTGAACGAACGAGAAACAAAATACAAATAAATAGATAAATAATAGATGCTGTATTAATTCACTGTTTGTATGTTTTTGCTGTTATGTGTGTGAAGGCTAGCACCCTCATATTCAAATATATTTTTTTATATTTATATTCAAATTCTGAGCCCAGTTGGGAACTCTATATTGCGCAGAAAAGGTTATGCAGCACAGCCATTGGCTAAGGGGTGAGCTGCCTGCTGGACTGACGGGTCAAACAGCCAATAGTCACTGAATAAGTGAGCTTAAAGAGAGAAGCTTAGGTGTTGTTAGCTAAATTAGCATTATATCCATGTGACTTCAGTCCCCAAACAATGGCTCAAGTTTTTCCACTTGCCCACACATCCCCCCTTCAGCCTTCGCTGACCTCTAAATGTCTTTTGCAAATATAAATTTAATCTGTTTACAGCTATTCATTCGGGCGACATTTTTCACCAAAGCGATGTACAATGATTAATAACCATTATTTATCAGACACCTGTATCCAAAGGGACGTACAATGATAGACACACTACACTAAATGCCCTGCAGTCATTCACCCATCAATACAGCAGAATACACACTCTCACACATACACTAAGGCCAGTTTAGAACGAATAATTCCACGAAAACATGTCTTTGGATTGTGGGAGGAAAATTAAGTGAACACAGTAAGAATGTGCAAAATACACACACCGAGATGGATTTTAATACACAGCCAACAAGCTGCAAGGTGCCAGCTCTAACTGCTACGCCACTGTGTTGCCCTATTTTATCTGTGAAATAAACATGACATTTCAGCGGTCTCCTCACCTGTGCCATCCTTGCCACCATTCTGGTGTGTTCTGAGTTCCTCGGACTTAAAGAAGTCGATGCTGGCATAGGTGTTGAGGCCGTTGCCTGCACCCACACACCCACCCAGGCCCCCTGCCAAGACGGAGGCAAAGAGACGAGGAGGCAGGGGCTGAGTGGCAGTCGAGCCCTCTACGCCAGGCCGTGCGCTCTCCTTGCTGGCCAGGTCCAAATCGATATAGTTGAGGCCCTGCTCCATGGATGAAGGCTGGGCCGTAGGGAGCGGAGGAGGTCTGGTGCCAACACTTGGACCTTCAGCTGCGGCACCATTTCCCCACAGGACACTCTCCAAGCCTTGGCGCCGTGCTGCTGCTTGGCTGTGCTTTGGAAACACGGCAGGAGATGGGGCAGAGGAAAGCACCGGAAAGGTCTCAGAGCAGTGGCGCCGCCGTACTGGGGGGTTCATTCGCACTGCTTTGGTGTCCTGGTCTAAAATGGGATCCGAGTCTGCCGGGAGGAAATCCACACCTAGCTCCATGGACGATGAGTGAGTGGTGCGGGCCTTGGCACTAGCGCACTCGGAGGGGACAGGCGCTCCAGCACTAAAGGCCATCTCTGTGTACTCACAGGATGAGGCCAGTTCAGGTGTAAGGTGTACACCTGGTGTAAGGGTAGCTGGGATGCTGCTCTTCCCATACCCTGCATCAGCCACTTCCGCCTCTTTGGGGCCCACCTGGCGCTCACACCGCGCCTTGGGGGCCACAGCCAAGAGGGGGCTTTTGCTGGAGCGAAAGCCAAGAGGAGCTGCTGAAAGCGGCGAGGAGGCAGGCGTCATCCCAAGCTCCATGTTGACATACTCTGACAGGGGTGCCGACAGACTTCGGGGGAGAGTCAAAGAGCCAGCCATAGAGGGGGCAGGTCGGTGAAAAGCTCCAGAAGGGCTGTGCGTCAGCCCATGCCCCAGGTCCCCAGTGGCGTCACCTATGTACTCAATACTGACATACTCCCCAGGACTGGGAGTGATTGGCAGGAGAGTGTTCTCCCGAACACGGGGCAGGGTGCTAGCTTTGGAAATGTGCACAAAGAGGCTGGCTGGCCAACCACTCCTTGGCTGCAGAGGGCCCCCGGGCATGCATCGCTGCTGGCGAGTGGCCCCTGTTCTGGGTCTGAGCCCCTGAGGCTCAGCAAGTGGTGTGAGCTTCTCCTCCAGGCTTTCACTGCTGGCTGAACTGGATGAGTACGAAGATGAAGACAGAGAAAGGTGCTGGCCATCCTTGGCCCCCATGGAGGTTTCCTGACGGGCAGGGCGCCCCATTGCCTTGCCCCTGCCCGCCTGACCACTGTTGCCCTGGCAGCTGTCTCGCACACCCTGGCCGAGTTCATCTTGGAAGGACATGGAGAGGGTGTGTTTATAGGAGCGAGGCAGTGAGCAGCATGAATACACCATCTTGGGTGGTGTCTGTTGCAGGTGGAGCCCGGGGTGCTGGGGGGGTGTGCCATCAGCAGAGCGGGGACTGATGGGAGACATGTTCATGTAGTCTCCAGCCAGGGATCTTCGGCTGCCCCAGCGTCCACCAAGCGTGCCCATGCTGTGCTGCTCTGGGGAGCAGCTGCTATTTGGGGACATCATCATGTAACCCTCAGAGCCGGCGGCCCGAATGTGCCGTGGTGGAGAAACGCTGTTGTTTGGGGTCATGGCCATGTAGTCATCACTGCCACCGGGTTTTGGGTCTGAGGTCGCAGGCGAGATGGAAAGAGATAGAGAGGCTGGAGGAGACGTTACCCCTGGCAACATTGTCATGTATCCATTGTCCACCATGGCTGCACTTTGCCCTCCCTCTCTACCACTCTCCTCCTTTGCCATCACTTCCCTTGTCATATCGAGGTACCCTCCGGTTGCCGTGGTGACTGTCCCTGAGTCTCGGCAGGAGGAGAAAGACTCCCTCCTGAGGCTCCGAGACATGAGCGCGTAAGCCTCTCTGCTGCCATCCTCCACTTCGGCACGTTCTGCAGCAGGGTGCTCCAGGGCAGCAGGGGGTAGCGATGCCCTCTTGCTGTGCAGTCGGCGTTCTGCCTCACACTCTCGGCTGGAGGAGCGCCGCAGGATGCGCCGGGAGTGCGGCCCACTCCGGTGCCCCATTGCAATGTAGTTGGACACTTCCTCTAGCAGTGACTGGAAGCCCAGCCCTCCAGCTGGACCCGCACCAAGATCAGGGGTCAGCAGGGAGGGCTCCCTGGGGCTACAGCCATCCTCATCTGAGGAGCCATAGTCGCTGGGGGAGCCAGATGCCGAAACTCTCTGAGGGGCATAGCGGCTATAAGCACAGACTCCCATAAGTCCTGTCCCACTCACCAGCCCGCACTCAGACCCATGACCAGAGCTGGAGGAAAGGCTGTTTGCTGGGGATGGGGCAGGGTTCGAGCCATAGCAGGCCAGATTGAGAGGGATCTTAGCCGGGGTGGGGGCACGGGACTTGAGTCTTAAGTTGGGGGTGGTGGAGCAGGAGCCACTTTGATTTACATTGAGACAAGCCCCGGACCCCAGCCCTCCTGCTGCTACCACACCATCCTCTGTTCCAGCCCCAACGCTTGCAGTCCGTGCCCGAGAGAATCCATGACGAGGCGTGGGAGATGTGTTGGTGCTGCTGCCCCCACCAGCCCCTGGAGTCTCTGTTCGGGGGCGACGCATGAAGCCGACCTGGCTTGGTGGCGGGTTGGGATAGTGCCTCCTAGAAGGGACGCTGATGGGATTGGAGACGTTCCCACCCCCAGCCAGCGCCCCAACTGACTGGGACTTGCTCCGTTGGCAAAACTCCTCACTTAGTGCCTTCATGGCCTCCAGGAGTGTCTCGTGCATGTTCTGGGCCACCACTGAGTCCTCTACCTGCATCCAGAATTCTCCAGGGCCTGTGACAGCAGAGCGGCCCACCTCCACAAAGAAGAAATTCTCTGAGTGGCCACAGCGGCGCACATTCATCAACTGCAGCACGACAGCTGCTGCATCCGAGTTGAGCTTCACGAAGCTGACCGTCTTGTCGGTCAAGCAGAGGCGGTAGATGCCTACCAGATTCCTGGCCTGTCCTAGCCCCTTGGGCCACACCTTCACCTGCCACACCTCTTTGAAGGCGGGGCCAGGGGATGGCACATCCCCACTACTGCCTTCACTCACAGTTTTGCCTGTGAAACAAAAGAAGAAAGAAAAGCTACAGTTGGTGTTTGACACAGTGGTATGAGACAGTGATACGAGAGACCCAGACAGATGAAAATGAAAAGCAATGTGCATATGCTTAATATCCCATTAAAGCAAGCAGAGAGTCTCAGGGCAAGGAATTTTGTCATCTTTGGATATCACACAAGCGGCCAAGTTGACAAAAGTTTTCTAAACATCACCCTTTACATAAGTATTTGTTAAATTTGTCCTCCATTGGCTTGCCTGCAGTCTGGCACCCAGTGCTGACCTGCCTCTGCAATGTGCCCCACCACGACAGTGAGATCTGACTCCATGTCCATATGGACAGTGTAACAGTTAAGGCATGGAAACCAAACTTATAGTTAACTTATAGCGGTCAATAATACGATTAACCATCATTATTTAGTTAGTTACCAGATACTTATATCCACGAAAACTTAAGCAAATGTACACCTATATATATTTTTTAAATTTAAGTATGTTAGTTGTAGAAGTTACAGACATTCCTTCTCCTGATATTACCCATGTTGTCTTTGGTCACCTTTTGGTCAGGTGTCCAGTCAAATCTGACCTTCTATTGCATTTTTGCCAATTATTTTTTCATTTATCTGATGCTTTTCTCCAAAGCATTTAACAGTGTGAAGCTACTTACTCCAATTTATCAGTATTATTCAGCAGGGCAATTTTACTGTATCAATCATAGTAAGCGCCTTGATCAGGGGTATTACATGAGGTGGTGGGATTCAACCCTGGGTCCTTCGAGTGCAAAGCAGCAGCTTTGCCGTTATTTACCTATGTGGTGACACCACCCCACTTGTCTGGCCAGGTCTACACTTGTCTTTCCTTGCCCATCTAAAAACTGCCCACACTGCTCACAACTTGAACACCATTTGGCTGACTTCATCCTGAGCCCTGAAGGGATCCAGGCTTCTGTACTAGTAGGTCAGAATGCGACTGCAGCTCTGGAATCTGGACAGCGTTTTCTCTGGATCGAGTCCACCCAGGCTTGTTCTTACATCCATAACCAGGCTACATGTACCAGCATTCTCCAGGACAAACATTTTTCCACTTTGTTTACCACAGGACAACTCTCTCAGGGCAAAATATGGAAAACCTTTTACAGCAAGTATGCCAAACCTTTTAACAAATGGGTAAAGAAATGTATTTTACTGGTACAGTTGATACCTGAAGTTGCCTTTGTCAGTATGTAGATGACCAAAGCATTTAACGTTCTTCTGCTGGAAAAATTAACATTTGATCTACAAGACAATTCAAACAAAGTATGGGGTATCTGGCCACCTTTCTGAAAATTTTTAAATAGAGGTAAATAGAAGAAACATTGTAAGCGTTTGACTTTTTGCACTCGTTCTTTACATGTGGGTGCATTTGTAAATTTGGTGTACTGTTTCTTTCTCCGTGTTACTGTGACCTGGTGTTGTTCTGTTGTTAAATTGGAAAAAAAAAAAAAATCACATTTTGAACTATCATGCACATGTGACTCAGCTTACATTTGCTCACTTATGTGATGATTTTTCTACAAAGTGCCTCATAGTCTTAACCAGCTTCCACTGATTTACCCCCCTATACAGCTGGGTCATTTTTTCTATATCAGTTCTGGGTAAGTACATTCACTAAGGGTACGATTACAGGAGACAGGATTTGAACCCAGATTCTGAGTCCAAAGGCAGCAGCACTAACCCCTCCACCACCTGCTGCCCTATTATTAACTTATTTTGACACACAATAAAATGTCAGTGGAAACATAACAGGCAACAATTGGACCTCCACAGAAAGAGAAAAAGGGCGCTGAACACCTGCACAGTTGGTCCATTGGCATCTCTCCTCAGCCTCTTTAATGAGGCTTTAATGAGCGCATGATGCAGACAGAGGGACCACAGTTGCCACGTGGAGAACCACGAGAACCAGGGGGCGCTCCACGTTGGCCTGATTCTCTAATTAGCTAAGAGTGTTCGCACCGGGAGCAGCACGATTAAATCAGTGCAATTAGGCCAGTGACTGAATGAGGGAAGTGCTGGAATGCTCAGGTGGAACAAACCCATTCAGACCTCTGCAAAACAGCAGCCATGACAAATTACAAAGTGTAGGGGTAACACTGGGGGGAAAAAAAGAGGTAAATGTGACACAGTACAGTAAATACATATTTCAATGGCCTGTGGTGATGCCACGGTCCGCAAGCTCGTGTTCTTCCGTGTCCACACGGAGATGGTATATGACGTTCTGTGTTGGTTATTAATGGTCAGCCCTGTGCTGACCAGCTACATCATGGGCTGACCTCTCTCTGGCCCCAAGCCAATGCTTTGGCTTCCGGTTCCACTTGAACCCTGAAGCACTCGGTTTGTTCAATCATTGCTAAATGCCACCAGACATCCTCAGCCATCAGTTGTGACAACATGCAGAACAGGGGTCTCTAATGAGATTCTCAGTATTGAGTGTTCGCTCTGTTTTCAATGCATCCGCTGAGAGCACCTTTTACTGCAGGATCTTGCATTCTTGCAAAGGCACTGCAGACAAACATGGTATGTCAAAGAAAAACAGGCAGGAACAGACAGCAGCCATCTTTAGTGATACTTTATTTGAAAAAAATGTTTGATATTTGAGATATTAAAATGTGTATGTTTGCCGAGCAGCGCGGAGCAGGAAGAGAAAAAAACAGTAGTATATATCCACTGAAAGGCTCTGCACTCTAAGAAGTGATCCAGAGAGACCTGTACAGGACTGCAGTGCTCCAGGAACAGGGTTTCCCACCCACTGGCCTGCACCGCCTCCACCACCGTGTTAGTAGGTCACAAACATGAGCGCAGTTTGGCACCACACAGTGCACCGAGTCGCGGGGCCTCCGCAGTGTGTAACAGAAGAATGAGGCGTGCACGCTAAACACCCCCTTTCAGAATCACATGCACTCACATTGTAGTGCCCAAGCTGAGCCTTTCATCCAAAGGGGGTGATGCCACTTAGGAATTTTACTAATTTATACAGTCCTCTGACAA
The DNA here is from genome assembly GCA_900497675.1 of Arapaima gigas. Taxonomy (NCBI): domain Eukaryota; kingdom Metazoa; phylum Chordata; class Actinopteri; order Osteoglossiformes; family Osteoglossidae; genus Arapaima; species Arapaima gigas. The sequence continues at coordinate 190,159 of UFQX01000098.1, forward strand.
TGCGGTGAAAGAGCTTAATCTTGAGACCTGAATGCACAGTTCAGGATAAGATGGGCCCCCTGACCACAAGACTGGGGGGGACCAAACAAAATGACTCACTCCAACTGGACAACCGTGAACAGGCCCAGCAAAACCGGGACATTCACAGCACCTCCCTCAAAGATACAATGGCGTTGCTCTCCTTGCATTTGAACACCTGCTTTTATCAAGATGACTTCTTTCACGTAAAATGGGTAATTGGGTGTTGCCATGGGAATATTTATGTTGGCCGGGACCCAGTCCAGCAGCTGCCAGTGTTGACAGGTATGGGCCCAGTGAAGTAAACTGACAAACACTTCAAGGACTTTATGTTGTATAGTCCAAACCTTCAGAAGTGAAACAGACCACAGGAACATGGGGTGCCTAGTGAGCTACTCCTCAAGTTGCTGCAATTGTGAATTATTGCTTGTTAAACTTACTTTTCTAGCAGGTGGTAAAGAACGGGGGGCTTATGAACAGAAGGCTAGGAGGTTCACGTCACAGGCTACTGATGGACAGTCAACAAAGGTAAGAAAACTTGTACTGTTTAGGCAAATACTCAGCTGTTTAACCAGATAAAATATAATCTTTCATTTTTATGCATATGTGAGGTGCTGCGGTTAATTAGCAGGTGGTGGGGGATGTGGTCTGTACTGAGGAACAGGAGAAAGCTTCAAAAGAGACACTATTTGATGGGGTATTATGCTGAAGCACAAACACACTTTGCTGGAAATCACAGCAATGGGCTGATATATAATATCACCATCAATAGTCCTATGTATTGTATTACTGTATGATCACACGGCTCCGCAGCTCGGCCCGAGTCCCCCGGCTCATTCCAGCTGTACAAACACGGACATAGCAACATCAGTGCACGCCAGCTATTGAGATCTGCCCCATATGGGCGGAGGTGGGGGGGTTGCTCAGACACCAGAGCATTTTCTGGGACAGGTGATGATGTTCCCAGAGCCCAGAGAGAGTTGAGAACATGGGTGAAGATATGGACCAATGTATTTGTAGCCAAAATGTCCACTGAGAATCCCACTGGACAAGACCTTTGTTGAAACTGCTGCGCTACAAAATTCAGGTCAACAGAAAGGTAAACCAAAATGCTCTCATCTCATGTATGAAAAATAAGTAAAAGCATCTGCGAATCAACTTAATAATATAATAACAATGTTCAGTCCAGCCATTTATTAATAAGTGCAATACACACTGGAAAATCTCTCTCTCTCTCTCACACACACACACACACACACACACACACAAACATATCTTTGCGCTGTGGGAGGAAGCCCACATAAACACGTGGAGAACAGATTGAGCCAGATTCGAACCCACATCCAAACCCACAGCGCATGAGATCTGAGGCACCAGGTCTACCCACTGCATTACTGTGATGCCACAGATAGCTACATAAATAAACAAACAAATAAATAAAATGCTGACGCTACTAGAGAAGCTCACATTGATCCAGATTTCAAATACTGACATTTCAGATCTGCTTCTTCACACTAACTCTGTGACAAACACTTAATTCCTATCAGATTTAAAATTGTACAGTTAATGGCATATTTAATATATAATGTTCTTTTTTTGCTGTACTGTGTATACATGGGCTCCTGAACTACTATACTTTATAAAGGGCTTTCACAGCTGCTAGTTGTACTTCATGGTTCAAACTCCATGCAGAGCCCACGCCCTCTGCACATGGAGCCTCTGCTGATGCCTTTGGTGAAGGACACCTCCCCAAACCCAGAAACTCCCTCCAAAAAAAAAACTCAGAAAACCCTACTGATGATGGCAATAATAAAGATAATTTATAGTGTCTATCCCAATGAAACGAGAAAGAACCAGCAGCGGCAGCAGCAGCAGCAACAACATCCCTGTCCTTCACAACGTGACACCTGGAGACGGAACGCAGGAAGGAAATCCTGATGCGCAGAGGAGCGGGGCTGCGGTCCCTCGTTCATTCATTCATTCATTCAGGGATACCAATGACAGCCTCAGACACAGCAGGCTGGAGGATGCGGACCCCACCACGGCACAATTCCCTCGGAGGCTCACACACGCCGCCAGGCGCAAATGAACTTCCAACAACAAAAACAATTAATTTTTAATAATCTGTTTTGATTTATCATTTTAAAGCACAAATCCAGCACCTTCAAGCGGCGGTAGTGTAACTAAGCTCGCACACACGCAAAAACACACACAGACACACGGATGTGAGATGTTCAGTGACCCGAAAAGACTCGGGCACAGAATCGGAACACCGGTTCAATGCTCTGTTCGCATTTCATACATAAAAATTCCACCAGGAAAGGCGAAGAGCCGCAACCTCCCGCAACCTGCGTTTCGAGGATGGGGTGGAATCAAGGGCATCGCGACGTAAACACGAGGCAGAGCCCAGCGCCGAGTCTCCCAGCAGCGGTAGGGAGGATGGGGGCAATAGGCGCATGGGGAGAACGAGACCTCTCCCCCCCCCCGCACACTAAACGGGGGCAAGAAGCACACAACATGGGGACATCCGCAGACGGCGAGAGTCACCGACACTGCAGCAGTGTTACAGTTTCACGATTTTACACCGACACAGTGTTGTGCACAAGTGATCACCGAGCGCCGCATTGAGGAAAAACAGGTGACAAGAGCGCTCCCTGCCGCTGGACTTTCAGCAGCCCCTGCACGCCGCCTCCGTGGCACTTACACACTCGTAGACACACACACACACACACACACACACACACACACACACGCCCTGCAGAAGCACCTGCAAAGGCGCAACACACCCCCTGCGAACCCACGGCGCAGACGATCGCGCCCATCGAAGCCGCACTGACTGAATGATAAGCGGCAGGCGCGCGAGGCGCCGACACGCTCGCGACAGAGGGATCTCGGCGAGCGCGAGCCGCGTCAACGGGGGACCGGCGCTGTCTTACTGGTGCACTGGAGCTCCAGCATGGCCTGGTACCACTGCTCCTGCAGCTGCTCGCTGTCGGCCGCGATGGCGAAGCTCTCGCCGCGCGTGTACAGCACGATCATGTGCCGGTTCTTGGAGTCGGCGCGCTTGTTGATGTTGAAGCATGTCTCGAGGTTCAGCACCTTCTTCGGGACGGGTGCCTTGCTGCGGAATTTCTTTTCGTTCTCGTAGTACTCGATGCGGGCGGGACCGCGCGCCGAGGCCGTGCGCAGCACAAAGAAGCGCCGGTGTGCAGACTTGGGCTTGCGGAGGTAGCCGCACATGCGGACGTCCTGGAAGCTCTGCTGCTCCGGCGCCTGGGTCTCCATCGCTCGGCGCCTCGCTTGTTTTCCTCCTGCGCCGCGTCTCTCAGGTCCGCGTGCTGCGCGCGCTTAGTTCTTTCATCGTGCCGCCCCGCCCCTCCTCGCCTCGCCCCCCCTCCTCCTCCTCCTCCCCCCCCAGACTCACAGATGCGCGAGGACGAGTTTCGATGCGCTCGCGATTGCGCCTGAATTTCCGCTGTCTTTGCGGCAGGCAGTTTCGCGTCGCAAGCCACCGATCCCGCACACACGCTTACGCGCAGAGGCACGCACGCACGCGCGCCCAGTAAGCAGCCCGACGCTCGTTCGCTGCAGTGCACCGGTGCGGACCCGCGCCAACGGCCTTGGGCGCGTTCTTTGCGTGTCGCCCGTCTGTCACCCCCCACCGATTCCGCGTGCCAGTTGAGCGACGCGCGCTCGTTCGGATGCGGATTCGACGGCCGTGTAACAGTAACATGTCGCACATTTCTCATCACGGAATACAAATGCTGTAATTTAAACATTGTAACCGTTACTTCGTGTAGGATTGCGTAATATGTAACGTACCGTTTTATAATTACAGTTGAAAATTGTCGAGAAAAAAGTTACTGTACATAGTACAATAGTACATATGTGGAACAATCGCCGCCTTCCCCGCAAAAAAAAACAATTAAACCTAATATGCTTCCGCCCCCGATACTTCAGTATTATTGGTACTTTGGACGCTTCCTCCATATTTTAGAACCGGCGGGTATGGAGTGGTTTACCTAATAGATAGAAAGAACAGATAATATTTAAAATTTAAAATGATAAATAAGCAACACCAGCAGAGTCTGACAGTTCGTACACGTCTTAGGTACACTGTGTCCTTGTGTATGACTACAGCTGGGACCAGAAGTCTGTTCGTAATTCGTTTGTGAAACCCCCCAACTACATCAGAATCAATAAAGGCTTGACAATACAGAAGTCCGTCGATTTACTGATAGACCACATTCTGTAAAAAATATCAGATAAAAATATAATACATTTAAAATTTGGCATTATGACATTATGTGTTTGATTTTTGCCAACTATTGTTCCTGTGCAGGCTTACTGTGTTCCACAGCCTGTCCTGGAAAAGGGGTGAGGAAGGCTATGCTGCTGACAGCACCCCTGTCTATTACAGGACTTTATTTTTATTATTTTTATCAACTTTAACGTATCAACATGTGCAACGTCTGGCCACTTTAAGTTGCTTCATTAGCTGTACAGTCAATAAAAGAATAATTATAGCAATTTGGTGAACTGATTCTGCAGAAGTCTCACATACAGCAATAACATTGGTCCCCATATTACAGACTTTTAGGTAACATTTCACAGATACACACTTGTGTAAAGAAGTATTTTGTCGTTTTTTTATCACTAAGGTGGTCAGCATCCAAATTCACGTCACATTTGTACTGAATATTACTGAATTTTGTGTGATGTGGTAAAAGAACAGATGGCAGAGCCCCTGATGAGCCACACTCTTTATTGGGCATTCTTATTTAGAATCTGTTTTATATACTCCCACCAGGGGGCTGAGAATGCCTGCAGGCCTGCAGGAGCCGTTCCAGCTCACTGGGGGTTAGATTTGAGAGACTCAGAGGCAGAGAGACAGAGAGAGCAAGAGTGATAGAGACAGAAAGAGAGATATCGACAAAGAAAGGCAGATAGATAGAGATGGAGAGATAGAGAGAAAGACAGATGGAAAGAGACAGGTAGGGAGATAGAAAGATAGAGCGAGAGATAGAGACAGAGATATAGAAAGACAGACAGGGAAAGAAAGTCAGATAGAGAGAGATACATAGAGAGAGAGTGAGTGTGTTCAGTTTGTACAATACCCATGTTTCTGCTGTGCATGAAACACAAATAGCTGCATACAGAACTGACCACGAGTTCCTCACCCATTCCATGCTACTCTTCGCCCCAGTTAGGTGTGTAAGTCAGTGACCACATATAATAAATATAAAATATGCTATAAGGCTTCATTTTAATATTCAGATGTTACCTAAACTTAATGTTACATTATTGAAAATAAAAATGTTTTGTTTCCATGTATTCTTATGTGGCAATGACTGATTCATATGAACTTGTGCAGTGTTACTCACCCTATTATCGATCACTGATGCTGACAAACGCCAGACAGCAGCTGTAAACACTAGAAGCAAGGTGAGTCAGTCCCGCACCCCTAATGTTTCTCTGTCTGCTTCTTCCTCATAAATACACAGTCCTACATTATCTATGTATCTGTTTTGTTTTTAGATAGAAACTCTGTTGGATGCAAATAAAATTGAATGTAAAATAGATTTAAAGGTCCAGCATTACAATTAGCATAAAAGTAATAACTTCTTGAATAGCTTTAGTATAGTAGTAACAGGTTCCTAAATTCAACAAGAAATGTGCACATACTGAAAACTAACAATTATTGACGCTTGTAAAATCTTAGACAAAAGTTAATTTTCCTTTCACTGTCAGTGTTAATTTTTCATCACTGATTGTTGTGTTTCATCCTCCATTCACTAATGATTTTTTTAGTTCCTTATAATTTCAGAATCTGAATACAGAATTCAACAGCTGAGTCAGTGCTATTTAACAACAGCTGAAGTAATAAAAAGAAAAATAAGCACGCAGACACAAAAAAAGGGAATTCTCTGTGGCGGGGATGAAGAATTGTTCTTTTTTTTTTAACTTGAGCTATTTTTCAGCACTGCTTTTCAAATAGTGAAATACGGGATCATACATTGCATTGAGACTTCTGATTACTTAATGTGTCTTTGTGTTCTGAGTCTCCTGGCTGTGGTATTTATGACACATTGTAAAAAAGAGCACAATAATGAAAAAATAGCACAATAAAGAAAAATAAACCTCGGGTCAGAGCTGTTTGCAATTGCTATCTGTCAGCAAACGGGGTGAAGCTTTGGCACCCAAATTGAATTGGTATGCTAGCTCTTTATAAAAAAAATACTAAATATTTCTCAAAAAAGTTCTTAACAGCAAAACATTTGCTATTCACACATTCATAACCTGGGGCTCCACTGTATTTTGTTTGCAGCATCTTCTGCAACTGTACATGCATATTGGCATGCAGAACAAAAGGAAGATAAATTTCATTTTCTAATATTATGTATATCCTTAGAAGACAGTTGACTAAAAGGAACTTAAAATCAGAAATGATTCTGCAGTTGAATATTTACCAAAGCAGTTCAGTCCATTTTTGCTAGTTACTTATCTGACAACTTTGACCAAGTCAGCTTTCAGTGGTAGCAGAGTATTCCTACTGCAGTAATTATATCCGGGGTCCCTTGGAGCACTTTCACCAAAGGTGCCACAGCGAAAGCAGGAATTAAACCGGCAACTTTTAGATTGTCAGGCTCTAACACTACACCCCTGTTGTACACAAAAAATCCCATCAGATACAGATACAGATTCTGAAAAGAAATTTCATTGTATTTCTTGCTTGTATTTTAATTTTATTCCAATGACTTCATGAACTGTTGGTATATTCTTCACTCAAACCAGACACACGTTCCTTTGTCTTCCCCATAATAACCGTTTTATATTTTTCGCTATAGCTCAATGGCATAAATTTAAGAATTTTTAGAGATAATAATAATTATACTAATCTGTGATCAAAAACAATATTTGCCCATTTGCATGAAGGGAGGCTTTTTTTTCAAAGATTTTTTTCCAATTCTTTTTCCAATTCTCTGAAAAAGGCAGCAATGCGAATGGCCTGTAATGTATCATTCACCAGTGTGAAGTGATCATTATCTGGGGAAATTATACTGGCTCGACACAGTGCGCTTGACGCCATGCCGCCAGGGAGCACACTGGGAGTGCTGGGAAATTAGAGGCTGCAGTGAGAGTTGTGCATTCTCAGCTAATGGCATACTCTGTAAAAATGCCTTCAGGACTCACCATTGAGCTCTCATAACACTTAATGAACATAAAGCAGGCGATGAGCCACCCTTTAGACAACCACTAGCGCTAGGTGACCTTAGTGTCCTGTTCGGACTGTGGAACACAATGACCTCGAGTTGGACAACACAAGCACTTCTTGACAGCATATGGATAGATTTAGATGCTGGACTCAGTAGCAGGACAGCAGTATTTCCCTCCGAGATTTTGATTTCAGAGAGTTTTTGGAAAGAACAAGGGTGATGTACATAACTGTCAACTTGACAGGATGTGAAATCCTTAAATCGGGACATTTTTATCACCAAGATATTGCATGTGTGCCTAAAGGTGCGAATCAGATTTTGTGCACTGAGTTGTACAAAAAACTTCAGATCTGAAAGCAGTCACACAGAATTTATTTGGAAAAATCCAAAATATATACTTTCCATTATACTTTTAAACAGTTCTTGTCTTTGGCCAGCAAAACAGCTTATTTAATTCTGTATATTACACCTGTCAATATTTCCCCAAACATCACCACCATCATTATTATTTTCTTTGTCAGTTTTAACAGCATAATGTGCTGCTTTCAATGCAGATTCTGTGCATTAACATACAGACAGACAGATTTCTGGCTGTAAAGCGCGAAAGTGAGCTTGTAGCAGTGAGAAAGAGAACTTTGAGAGCTTTGAGAGCTTGTCCTTCATGAGCATTTGAGAAGAACTGCAGCAGTGATATTGAGCCTTTGATAGTGAGGAGGCCTCAGCCAGATCCCACACACCTACCAGAGCAATCACAGTGTTTTTATAGAGCTAGGAAAAATAAAACATCTCCATTAAAAAAGGGGTTTTTAAGTCTAGCATAGTGGCACAGCAGGTAGCGCTGGTACCTCCCAGCTCCTGGGCTCTGAGACTGGACATGAGTTTGAAGACAGCAAATCTGTTTGGCATTTGCATAGTCTCTCCACGTTTTTGTGGGTTCCCTCCCACAGCCCTAAGAGACATGTCAGGTGAACTGGTGACTCTAAAGTACCCTTAGTGTGCATAAATGCCCTGTGATGGACTGGCACACCATCCAGGGTGTACCCTAACTAGCCCAGCACCCTGTGCTCATCGTATAAGCTCTGGACAGCTGCAAGACTGTATTGAATAAAGGCTAATGACAATGAGTGGAATAATAAAATTAAATAGGGGTGTTCAAAGTAAACGGAGGCAGCCAGTTAAGAGTTTGTGGACAGGTATACCGGCCATGTGGTGACATCAGTACAATGACATCACAACAATAAATACCCCTCCCCTATCTGTACACCGGTCAAAATTTAACAGCCTGCGTCAAGTTTAACTGGTGTGCAAAGAGGAGTGGTCTGCTAAGCACAGATCATTGCTGTCTCTGTAAAAGGTGGGTGGAAGTTCCCCTCAAACCTATGACGTCAGCTGAGGCTTTGCCCCACACGGCAACCTGACCAAGGCACACGGTCCCCTCACATCTTCAGTAGTTCCTTTATTCCTTCAATATTCCTTTTTTTGCACATAACATACTGTTTCCTTAACCCTGCTTGAAAATCATATTTTCATTGCTAAATTCATATTTCTGCTTTAAGAAAAGCACATCTGCATTTTCCACCCAAGGGCACTGAAATCAACATGGCAAAAGTGAGACCAAGGACCAAGAGAGCTTCCTGTCGTGTTGGACTGATGTGTGTCATCTCTCAGTGGGGTGCGACACACCATCTACTGGGAGGGGATACATTTAGTGACACAGCCAATCAGAGACCTCTGTTCACCACAGAAGGTGACATATTTAACCAAGCTGCCCTCAAGGCCTGCAGGTTAGGGATCTGGGAATAGGCTTCAGTAGGCTTGCAGCACCGGCCGGTATGGGTCCACCAGAACCTTGTAGCGAACCTTGTTGTTGGTAATGGCGCCATGTTTCTGTCGCAGGTGGAGGCGTAGCTGGCTCTTGTGACGGAAGTGGAGGTCACACTGATGGCACTGACGGCAAGAAAACCTAGGTTCAGAATCAGCCCATGCATTTTCATACCATTCAAATATTTAGCAGTAAAGAGCAACCAAACAGAGTAGGAGTGTGGGGCTGACTCAATTCAACACACTTTCAGAGTGTTTTCAGTTTGTATCCGGTGTTCCTGAGTGTTGGTAATCAAAAAATAAGATGAAGAACTTTGCACATATTGAAGGGATGAATTAATCAGCAAGCAACATTAAATGGGAATACTAGAGAACATATTTTCAGCCATTTTAATTTTAATTTGAATGCAGCCTGGCATTCATAAACATTATTTATTAAAGGCATATAGGCTAGCTCAGTGGCACAGCATATAGTGCTGCCACCTCACAGGACCTGGGCTGATGAAGCTTGGGTTTGAATCCAGCTCAGTCTGTGTGGAATTTGTATGTTCTCCCTGTGTCTGTGTCAAGTTTCCTCCACGTTTCATTCAATAGTCCAAAGATGTATTTCGGGTTAACAGGTTAGTCTAAATTCCCCTTAGCATGTGCGTGTGTCAGTCTAGCCAGCCCCTGATTTGTCAGTGCCGTTCTCTAGCCTGAGTAAATGGTGAGGGTTGATGTCAGGAAGTGAATTTGGTCATAAAAATCCTGCCCCATCTACAAACATATAGGGGGTAATGGTTAACCTGGGTTTCTACTGCACAAAACACTGTGAGAGTGAGAGAGATAGGCATGTCTAAGATATGGGTTCTGTTTTTTAAATCTGTCTAGCAAATAAGTCGAGGTACATCTCGATTATTATACTTTTACTGCGTTTATAGAAGCAAACTTAAAGTGGCCAGATGCTGACTAATGCTGCACATTTCAAGCCAATAAAAGATAATTAAATAAAAGCCCTGATATGGGCTGGCATCCTGTCCATGGTGTTCCCTGCCTCATGACCTGTGTTTTTAGGACAGGCTCCAGAACACAGAGACCCTACATACAAGGAGCAGTTGATGAAGATGAAATAAAAAAAGAATTACAGCTGATTTTTAATTAATTAAAGCTGCATCTGGGGTTTTTACAGAGTTTAACCTATGAATAAATTGGGGAACATTTGTATTATTAAGGTTTTGCCTATAGTGCTTTAGTGGATGGATTTACAAACAGACTTCTGGTTCCAGTCGTGTTGGTTAAGTTGAGGACCCAGTATTTTTGTGTTTCCTTTTGTCTGTATGTGTCACTGGATGTAACTGTACATTTGGGCTGCCTGTGTCGTGTGCACTCACTGCGTATGGTTTCTCCCCGGTGTGGATACGCAAGTGGCTCTTCAGCGTCTGCAGGTGGCGGAAGCGTGTGCCGCAGGTGTGGCACGGATACGGCTTCTCCCCTGTGTGGATTAGCACATGGGCACGCAGGTGGGCCACCTACATCCAAACAAATATATGTCAAAATAACACACATGCACAGGCAAAAACATGTATTTGCTGGCACTACAGGACACACATTCACATCATATGCTGTCAGATGTGTTACCACAGCTTGATTTTTTACAGTGTTTTATTAAATTAATTGCCAAAAAAATTAAAAATTAAAAAAAAATTTTTTTATTAAAAAGATCCATCATTTCCTAGTAAAATCAATAAAGGACATAAATACACCTCATGACTCGACAGCAACTCACTGAAAAAAAATTCCATCCATAAAACCATTCACGGTATATTAATCAATGAACTCTGTGACTATAAAACATAAACATATTAATTTGTACATGAATATCTTCAAATATCTTCAAAATTCAATATCATCTTGAGCCCTCAACATTCAAACACATTTCTTCACAATAACCTCACACATCCCTCCATTACTGCATAAAACCAGTTAAATTTAAAACAGATGAAAAAACAATGCAATTAAGAAATCATTTTAAAAAGTTGCAAAAAAGTACTATTACTATTATGTATTATACTGCTATAGAACCCAAAGACCACCCTTAAAGAAATTAATGTCTAGGAAATTCGAGCAATAAATAGAAGGCCTGTATTTTCTTGTTGGTACAAGCAGTGCCCCCACCTGGACAAATCTGGCCCCACAAGTGTCGCAGTGGTAGGGCTTCTCACCAGAGTGGATGCGGGAGTGAGTCTTCAGGTTAGCAGGCCGGTTGAACTGTGCACCGCACACACCACAGCGGTATGGCTTATCGCCTGCAGGGGGCAACACACTGTTTCACACACAGACCAGGTGAACTGTGCTCAGCCCGACGTGAACATAAAGGTCATTTAAGAAGGCAGCGTTAGCAAATCCATTCATTTGGCACCACCGCGCCACGTATGGAGACACCATGTGAGATCTGTGCTGCCTGAGGATGCAGACCTGTTGTCTGGAAGATGTTTTAAGGAAAAAGGATGCACCCTGGTACCTGTGCTACTGTGCTTGACCGCCCCACAGCGTGACCCTAAGCAGCAGCTCTCACAGTTGCCTGGCCGGCTGTCCCGGGGTTTGACCACACCGAGGTTCTGATTAGGGACATCTGGGTCAGAGCTGGAAGGGGAAGAAGCACAGGGAAACTTGAGGCAACTCTGTTGAGAACCTTCGCACTGAGGACATGGGCCAGGCCTGCAGGAGACAACAACGACACTTTAAAAGCATAAAGGTTAACACCATTTGTTACTGAGCAACATCTCCAGTTCTACCTAAATGCAAGTAATTTATATCCAAATAGAGATGCCTGAAGTGTACCTCTCTTTATGGTCCAGAACCTCCAATTGCATCTCTCCAGAATTCACTATGGAGTTGTTAGGGATGTGATCACATTGACTCCGCCCCCTTGCCTCATCTGGCTCCTCCTTCTTCAAGTCACCTGCGCACTGAGGGTTGAGCACAATGAACTTGTACTTCTTCCAGTTGCAGGCCTTGGGATCTGGAGCAGATTTAACCAGAGAGCTGTCCTACAATCACAAAAAGACAAAAGCAATAGAAAAATTTCCATGATGACAAAGGAGTAACAAGGGATTTTCTACAAGGGGAAGTGAGTGTCATGGCAGGTAGGGGTTAAGGTTAAAGCATTTATGCCCAGAAGGCAGTGTCATAAAATGTCAAGAGGAGTAATCCAGCAAAAATGTTTGATAAGTGAGAAACCAAACAGCAGAATATGAGGATCTGCCTGCTGTAGAGTTAAATTTAGTTGTGTTTTTGCTAGAAGCTGTTGGCTGGCAGCAAAGCACACAAGAGGTGAAGTACCACCTTCACACACGTCTGCAGAGTTTACCTTGTTAATAGCTCGTGTCATGAATTTAGTGATCAATTAGCGAACAACAAAATGAAGAACACTATATTTCTTCATTCAGTTGGGATTTGTGGACAGCATATTAAAATGAAAAGTCTTACAAAGTATTTTTTTCTATAGCTACACCAAGATATTTACAGAAGCCTACCTGTAAATAAATTAAGGCACATCTGTTTTATTAAGAATTTACTGATTTACTGAGTAGTTTTAAACAAGCTTTAGTTTTAATGTAGTCTTGAAGTTAAGTATTCATTTAGCTAAAGCGTATTAATGGAATTGTATGAGTATTTTTTGTTTGTTAACAAGTGTTACAGATAATGTTTTAGTGATTTGTGATTCTTATAAAAACCTCAAAAAAGTGTGAATATGTACATATGTATTATTCAGGTTTTATTGATTGCAACATGAAAAGGGAACTTCAAATTACAAACAAATTGAGCTACAGACTTCCTGTCTCAATTGTGTTCATAAGTTGAGGGTCCAGTAATAATAATAATAATAATAATAATAATAATAATAATAATAAACTGTGATGATGAGATAACTCACCACAGTGTGCAGTGACTTGCTGCAGCTGCTGGACTCAGTGGGAGAGTTGGGCTGACAGTCAGACTGTAAGGGTGTGTCCGGGGGTCGAGGGGGGGACTCCATGGGAGTTGTCAGCTCTGACTCCAGTTTTTGCTTCTTGGATGCGAGCTCATGGCTTTTTGGAGTGGCTGGCTGCAGGGGTACCACTATGCCTCTGGTAACTCTGTCAGAAAGAAATGAGTACAAACACAAACATATCTAGTTTCACAACTGTCAGGTAGATAATGGGGTAGTCTGCACTGCTTTTTTTGAATGGCATCAATTCATGCATCATTATGCAACACCTGTGATGCAGGTGAGTTGTGGCTTCCCCTGCTGGACAAAAGGTGGCAACATGCAGAGGATGACTGCTGCTGTCTGGTGAGGAGCCCCTGGGATGGACTCCAATAGGAAGGGTCTGAAGAACAGCGCTAGACGAGGAGACCAGCTCCATCTTTTGGGGGCTCACTGGCGCCCTCTCTCTGTCAGACACAGGACACTGTCAGCTTTGTAGTTTCACAGTAAATATTTACGTTTGTTTTATACTTATTTAACTTTCTTTCTTCCTTTCTTACCTTTCTTCAAAGCTACTCATAATATTAAGGTATTTACACTGATTTACTCATTTTTACAAGTGAGTGATTTTTATTGTAACAATTCAGGGTTGATCAAGGACAACAGAAGGTGGGATCTGAACTGAGTTCTTTGGAATGGTAGGCAGCTAATCCAACTACACAGTTCAGGTGATTTTAGGCATCAAAATGTATTAATCAGAATGACCATACAAACTACAAATGGGGAAACAGCAAATACTCTGCCTTCAACCCCCACCTGTGCAACATGAATGCCCGGCATGCTTCGGCAACATGGTCCATCTGCAGGTAGGTGGCAGCAGCGAGCACCCCAGTGGCGGTGTGGGGGGAGAGGGGCAGACGAGCTGTGTACATGAAGTCCAACAGCAGGGAAACACTGCCAGCATCCAGCCAGGGTGGCAGGGAGAGCACCACCCCTCGCTCAGCTCCTGGTGCGCGCCGAGCTAGTGCAGTGTAGAAGAAGCCACTGCAGGGAGGAAGAGGGGGTTTAGTCAGGGAGCGGTATATCAGTCACATATAGAGATGAATGAGGCCAGAGGATGCAGAGGTCAGATTTACATGCGTACACATGCATGCATATCCCACGCACACATACATACGCACACTCATACAAACCTGCAGGCAATGAGCACAGCACAGTGTGCTCGCAGCCTGGCACTGCCAACCAGCAGTGTCATGTCAGTCAAGATGTCTCGATGCCGCAGCTCATTGAGATTTACGAGAACATCACTGGAGTGACGTGTGAACTCCTTCACGTATCCCTCTGCTGCCCAGCTGTCTTTCTCAGGTCCTGCCAGGATCCTGTCTCCCTCCTCCGTTAGCATCTTGCTCATGATGTCTAGAGATTAAGAAGCAATATAAAGAAAAACATTAATAAAATGTTTAGGTGCAGAAATTCTGTATATTTTTCTGTTTTCCAAAATCACAGTTCATATTCACCTGAGCACAGTGTGGAGCTCAAAATGGCAAAATGGTATCAGGCGGCAGCTTGGGACAGATCAGACCTGGTCTCTTCTCGTACCTGGGGGTAGACGAATAGATGAGGGGTACTAATGTCCATAGACACATTTAAGGTTATGGGTGCCTGAAAAATGTGAGCATTCGCTTTGTAAAAGACAGAGGACCACAGAGGTTATACTCAGAAAGAGGTATTTGTGCAACAACCACAATTTCATACTAACAACACACAAAACCAACCAAAAATATAATTAATTCAAATGCAAAGAAGTTAGAGAATGAGAGATGATTATACATGAAACAACAGGACCTTATATGCAGAACACAATACAGACCCAGTGCACATAAGCATTTTATCACAACTCCCTCTCATACACACAAACACACATCATTTCTCCTCTCTGTTGCTGTTTTAAACTGTTCATATTTTATTGCCTTATTAATTTAGCTTTTCTTAAAGCTGGCTTAGTCTTTTGCCAGTTTATACAGTAGAGTATTTTCTACTCTTTCACTTCAAAGTGAATGCCTTGATCAAGGGTACTGCATCAGGAGGAGGAATTCAAACCAGGGTCTTTCAAGCACAAAGTTCAATTTATACAGTTTAGCTTTTACTGCTTATCCTTTTTTAATAGTGAATTTGGTATTCAGAGATACACTGATTTTGGACTAATCATTTATCACTTAAATCATCACTTATAATTCTAAATCTTATTCACTTTCACTCAAAAATACATACAACATTCTTTTTTTAGCTTTAAGTAAACTCATATATATCAGCTTTATAAATTTTTATTCATGAAGAGGCACAATAGAAGGAATGTCAAGGTCCAAAACTCATGATATCTTGTCTTCAAGATAATTTCAGAAATGTATAATTTCTGATATATAAATCAATAATAATTAAACATTCAGAAACTACTTCATAGCTGTTCACAGACTTCATTGTCGCATATCTAAAAGATGACAAACAAAAGCCTGGCAAATAGCATGCGAATAAGAGACCGGAGCCAAACTCTCACCTCAGCCAGCAGGGACGGGAACACGCGTGGGCCACGGTGAATCCCTCGGCCGCGTGCTGCAGACCCTGGATGTTGGCTGGAAAGAGACCTCAGCGCTGGCCCCCCTTCTCTCCGTCTCTATACAGTGTTGTGACAGGGGAGGGTACTGATGAGGAACCTTTATAGCATCCTGCAGGAAGCATTGTTCCGCCATGGGCCCTGGCTTCCCCTTCCCCCTCCTGCTGCCCTGTGGGCCGCCAGGAAACCCCTACGGAAAGCATCCATGCATTGAGTGCACGGTATTTTTAGGGAGCCTTATTTTTTTCTCTGTACAGTTAATGGCAGGAAAATGGTTGGTTTTTTGTTTAATAATAATGAAAAAAACTGTAAGTAGCCACAGGAGACAGGAAAAGTGGAGCGTGTTGGCCTGAACACGGCCTCACCTAGCCCAGCCCTTCCATGTTCCGCTGCCCCCGTCACCTCCAGCCTCCAGTCCAGGACGAAGGAAACCTGCGTGGGTGACATCCAAGGGATGGACAACAACCGCGGGTCTTTCATGTTTTTTGAGGGTAACTGCTTGTTTTTGTTTAATTTTTCTGCATAGCCAAACAGAATAAATTGAGCACAAATTAAAGCACATGCATATCTCAGACAGAGAACTGCTTGCTGCATTAGGTAAGCCCTTTCCTTAGTGCAGTTAATACATCAGAACCACTATTAATCAGAAAGTATTCCCACACTTTACGAGAGACACCAAGCTTTGAATGCAACATACAGCTGTTAGTACAGCTAAATAGTTTTATTGACGCAATTGAGATTAAGTACTTCTCCCAATAGTACTACAGAAAGTGCATTTTAGGACTCAAATCAACAACCTTAAGGTAACAAGTTTGGTTCCTTAACCATTATGGCTCCTGTATAAGCAGTCACACTGTTTTACCAGGGTATTTCTGGCATTTGTATGACTAGGGTGGCAGAGTCTCACCCTAATATGGAGTATATCACTCAGCTCTAGTGAGTCTAGTGCTCAGTAATAATCATCATGCTGTTGAACGATTTAGGTCTTAAACCATGTCCACATGTGAAACCAAATAGAACTTCATTTGCTAAGATTTTACTTCCTCAGGCTTTCCTCTCTCCCATCCCTGGGAGATGATGCCTTCATTTCCGGATGGCTGAGGACAGATGGGAAGGGCTACTGCATAGCCACAGGCTGAGCAGGTTGCTGGGGAAGGAAGCGTAGAGGAAAGACCATTTGGGACATACCCCCTCGACTGAAAAACAAGTCCATAAGCAACCTGAACTTAACAGGCAGATGTGCAGAGACAGCAGGGGTGGGGGTGTCCCAGTACATCCTCCATGGTCAAACTGCTCAAAACAAACGGAAGACACTCATTTGAAACATGAGGTTTCTCCCTGACAAAAGGATCAAGTGCCATTTAAAAGGATATCCCTTCCTGGGGTTAACACAGTAACCCCTGTTGGTGCTCATTAAAAGGAAACCTCCATATTACAAACATGGTACCTTAAACACAGAGTACTTGAAGCCTTTAAAGTGATGGTACTTCCTGCACACCCAGGGTACTGGTTTCCTTAGCATAACAAGTGCAATTCATTTCTCAAACTCTACTTGGAAGGTTAATCCTGATGAGACAAACACTTACTCACTATTAATTTAAATAGAAAAATATGTAATGTATCCCTGAGAAGCAGAACCTTCACTTCTTTCCACCAACCACGAAAAAATTCTTCACTGGTTCTTGCCTCAAACTTCCTGGCTTGTGGAGTCGAAACAGGCTGATTCTATATCATGTTTACATGTTCTCCCCATGTCAGCATGGTTTTCCGCCCATAGTCCAAAGATATGTGAATGAGAGATTCTAAATTGCCATTTGTGTGTTTGCGTGTGATTAGATGAGTGTGACTTCTTGATTAGCATCCCACAAACCCTACCTCAATCCATATGCTTTCTGGATAGGCTCCAGACTACTGCAACCCTGCACTGTACAAGTAGTTACTGATGATGGATGAATATTTTTTTAAAGGTTATAATTTATAAAATCCTGATATTTATTTAAAATTTATGTTACAAATAAACCCTAACTCATATGCTTTTCATACTTACAGTAAAAACTTTAAGAAGCTGTTTTTAAAGATGCTATAATTGTACCTTGTGTTACAGATATCCTACTTACAAATTTGTGAAGACAGTCCATCCTTGGTTTTCCAGACTAGGAGGTGTCTGGATATGGCTTAAGTACAGAAAATCAAAAGTCTAATTTAAGCATGATATTTTTTACTATAACACTGTGTATTGCACTATATATACAATGACATTATAACCTAATGTAATGTGTGATGAACATGTAATGTGCATAATAAAATGAAGTCAGCACAGTAATTGAATCATAGACCAATTGTTTTTGTTGAATCATACAGTGAATCATATGCAAAAGCAGTGAATAATATCCTGATACAGCTCAATTGCATGGTTCTTTTTTGAGGCACAGCATCAAAATTGTTTAAAAATTAATTTTATGCAGTAATGAAGATAAATTATATTGTGCTTAAGATGGGTTTTTTCAATATTTATGAATTTTTGTAATACTTAAATGAAACTGTGACATTAAAGACTGCTATATCAAGAATAGACTGTATGAACAATTATCAGTTCAATTATTTTTTACTGTATTTTCTTCACTTCTATTTTCTAAAATTTCTCTGTTGCGGAACAAAAATTAACTGCATTTCCATTTTCGTCCTTTAGGGGCAGCACACTGCACTCAGGCAGAATAGAAACTCGAGCTGTGGAAGCAAAGGATCGGCAACTTCACCAACAAACTTCAGTGTTTTTTGACTTCTTATTGATATGAGTTTTTAGAAATTACTCATTATTATTATTATTATTATTATTATTATTATTATTATTATTATTACCACCATACCAAACTGGGTAATTATCCTAATGTAAAAACTAGTGACCTGTCTCATAACCCTCTCTGCTGTACTACATTTGCAATAAAGGAATAGTAAATCAAATTTGCAATGATACTTTCAAGTAAATACTGTATTTTGTCACCAAGTTTTAAAATGATATGCAAAGATTTTCCTTTGCTTTTTGAACTTTTTATCTACTTTTGCCACTTTAAATCTTTTTGCTTTAGGGTTAATTGTTACGATGATGATTTTACAATATGACACAAAGTCATAACATTTCTGAGCTACATGCAAACAAGTAAACAAAGGTGAGATAGCAGAGGTGCATGGGAGAAACCGCACCTTACATGTGACAGGGTTTCTTCACCATGTGCGGTGTTCAACATCACGGAGGGTTTTATTTTTAACAAAATTTTTGTTCTCATATGGCATTTTTCAAAAGTGTAAGCTCATAACTTATGCAAATTTTAGGCTACAAATTGCATTAACCAGAAAACCTGTTTTAAAGAAAATCTGTGTTAATAAGTTAATAAGCAATAAGTTTTGGGTCTACCTTCAATATGACATTACACTGTCCAGATTGACAGCTATAATATTAAGTCATAAAAAGGTAAATCAAGGAAGATGTGACCATATATGTTCAAATCTGCCGGAAGAGTCCTCTTATTTATTCAGAAATCTATTCCCTCTGTGGGAGCAAGCCGGAAGCCTTTTGCATGTGTCTGGGGATATAAAGTGTGTGTGTGTGCGCATGTCTCTGTCTTATTTGTTTTGATGGGGCCAGATCAATTGTCCTAAGAAAACAAAAACAAAAGAAAAAGGCGAGAGAGGCAGTTATTGGTCTGGGCGACTTCCAGGCATTGTGAGCATGGCGGAACAGGAGAAGGGAGAGGGAACACTACTTCCTGCTCATGAGTAAAGCCCCCCACGGCAGTCCTCCAGTGAGCGGAAGCCATTCAGCCTGTCTCAGTGGCCACTCAGCAATAGTCCTGCACCAGTCCCTAGTGTCTGATGGAGTAGCTCTGTTAATGATATAACCATGTTTCCAACACATGGAAAGAGGGGCAGTGCACAGGGTAGTTGGGGCCTGCGGGGGAGGAGCGCAGGAAGCTGTGCAGATTTGTGACCTTATTTGTAAATGACTTGAACCCAGAGTGCTTCCTGTTGTCCCTCCCTTGCAGTCACTCGCCCATTCATAAAGCAAGACCAATGGTTTTCCTGACTTATGGAAATCCCCTGTTTTAACTGCCAGCTCTCATTGTGGCCCAAGGCTCCAACAACAGGCTAGCAGAATAAACAAAATACAAATGCTGTGCAAAGGTGCTTCTGAACCTGACTTAAATTAGGCACAAAAGATGAACTGGTAATAATATTAGCAAATATCATAATAGTAACACAGTATTGTTAATATATCTGTTATTACTTGTCCAGCACAGGCATTAATTATACTGTACCCTGAACAGGATGCCAGTCCCTCACACAGCAGTAACACACACACAGACATGGATACATTGGGCAGTTTAATTTGAACAGTTTACCTGAAACATCTTCTTTGGACTCAGATAAATCTGGAGTACCTGGAGGAAAGCTACACAAACATGAGGAGAACATGCTAACCTTATACAGTCTCAGTTGGGTTCAAACACGAGCTATGAGGGACCAGTAGTACAAACCGTGCCAACTATTTATTTTCTGGTGGCTTAAGAGCCTTTTCAAAAGGGATTAAAAGCAAATACAATCCAGTGAGGAGAAATTCCTCCAGTAGAATGCAAGTAAAACAATGGTTAATACAATACAAACTTATTTACATTTATTTACTGCTTATTTGTAAAGCACCTTATAATATTCAGTTATTTGCAATAACTTACACATTTATACAACAGAGTAATTGTTATTCTACCAATTCAGGGTGAGCACCTTCCTCAAGACTACTATTGCAGGAGATGGAATTCAGATCTGGGTCCTTCGAGTCCAAAGGCCATGTCTCCAATTGCCATGCCACCTGCTGACCTAGATCTATTAAGACTGCTTTTTTATTACTCAAGATTTATTTGCTCAATAGAGGATCATATTTTAATTTGGGGACTGATGCTAAAATTATTGTATGCACTCACATTTATTGTGTTTGACACGACCACAAACTGCAGCAGGTTGTGGAAATAACTGTAGCAGCTGGAGACATTGACACACAGACCTTCACATATACACAGGAGAAAAACAAGAAGCGACTTTGTGCACCCACCTACCTCTTCCACCCAGCACACACGAGCCCGCATGCGCAGTGCCGTATCTACACTGAGATGTACATATAAGGAGTGCTGTCGATGCTATCTAGAGTGAGAAAAACAAAGATATTTTGGCAGCATTTGGAAAATAGAAGCAGGGGATGCAGAGATCACGAGGTCAATTAAAAACAAAAAAAAGTGAGAAATCAGGAGAGAGCTTCCTTAGAAACAGTGTCCAACCCTGGTGTTTGTGAGAGAGAAGTGTATGTGTGTGGGTGGGTGCCTGCCTGGGGGGGTGTCACTGAGTCACTTCCACCCCAGGTGTTGAATTGGACAACAAGACAGACTGGCTGCAAGTGTGAGAAGGCATTGGTTCCAAATAAATAAAGGAAATGTAATAGCAGGGTGAAAACACTTTGACACAAAGAACTAGTTAGTCACAGCAATGCAGTGCGGAGGAGAGCACCGGGTATAATACAACAGACGGTACAAGCAGTTACCATCTCATTAAAGCAGGATATGAATTTGTTATATGTCACATGTTTATTCCCCCATTTGCTGCCACCTCACTCTTTTCAAAGGTTTGCAAAGACTGAAAAAAGCAAAAACATATCAGTTGAGACAGAAGCAGAGAGACATAAACTAATAAAGTACACCTTACATTACATAAAATATATGCCTGTCAGTCAAATGCTAAAAAAAAGAACAGATCAGAAAGGAGCTTGATGGTTTCTGGGTCAGCACCTTGGTTTTAGCATTGCGTTAAAGGAAAGCAATGAGAAAAGGAAAGATTCATGTTTCACTCTACCTCCATCTTCTTGTGTAGATGAGGGTTTGCATCAGAGCCTTATTATTGCATATTTACAGTATCGTTTCTCAGACAGACACTGACATTTGAAATTATTTCATAATGTACTCTATGGTGTGTATATAAGATTATTGGTGATAATTCAGTTGAAAGGTTCTTAAGTTAAGCAACACACTCCTTGAAAAGGACAGAAGATACAAATGGCTAACCATAGTACAGGAGATGCTTTTGAAATATCTACATAAGCAGATTGATGGATTACACCACAGTTCATTAGTGGCAAGTATCCCTCGAATGTGTTTGACTTATGAGTTTTTGTGAAATTATTTAATACTTTTTATTAAGCTACAATCAAATATGATGCTGATTCTGTTTATGGGAAACAAGAACAGAATGTTGGAGAATCTTCAAAGTTTGCACAGTAGTGGCAAATATGTCTCCAACTTATAAGATTTAACCTTACAATGGGATTTCCAGGAACAAACAAGAAGGATAGCTATATTCAAACTATAAAGAAAACAGTTGCATTTATAATAAAAAGACAATGCTCAAGTTTTTGATTTTAATATTCCCATTATCCCCTGTTTTGGAACTGGTAACTTTAAAATGGCCTTATACACACATGCTCTGGTGTATAGGTGAGTAAATTATTGTGGGTAGTATTAAGTAGTGTATCAAGCACTGTAAAAAAAATGGATAAAAGGATGCCAGCTAAATACTACATGATAAGCTGCTTTGGAGAATTTTGACTGCTAAATTTAAAAAACAAAAATTTTAAACAAAATTATTCTCTTATAAATTTTGTGTCCACCAGTTTTCACAGGTGTATTTTTCCCTGGGTCCAATCAGGATGTTGATAAAAGATAATCAATCTGATACTGAAAATATTTCAGGTCATATTTTCAGGAAGCCATACTCTTCTGAGTGCCGAGTATGTGCATGTGACTCTACTACCTTGTTCTATTGGTGATTCCTAGTTACATCACATGTAAACATTTTCACTGGAGAAAATGCTAAATAGGTATTGTACTATGAGACAGCCAGGTGCAGGCCCTGGAAAAGGGTAAATTACCCAACATTTCCCCTATTATTTCCATTTTTTACCTTTTGTACTGAGGGCCAAGTGCCAGCATTTCCAGTTGTGAACAATAACCATTGTACATTGACAGGGGTGCTCCTGGGTAACCATAGAAAGAGCTACACAGTCCACAGGGGAAGCAAATTAATAGATCTCATTTCCTGCCTTTTTACTATGTATCTATTTAACTAACACTATTGTGGGAGACTGGTAGGTTTTCACAGGAAACCTGAAAGATCAGATCTCTCAGCGTCCCCTAAAGGTCTAAGAAAGTGGACGTTTCTTATTGTTTCCCAGCACTTATGTGAAGACATACCTAATAGTGGTTGAGATCCCATGATGGTGGGACATTGCATCAGTGGTTAATACCAGTTAAGGCCACAGATTTGTAATGCGAAGCCTATTTGCTGACAGAACTTGCTATATGATATTGAACTGATTCACTCAAGATTGTAGCTGTTTGAAAACATGCAGGAAAGCATTTTCCCAGCAATTTAAAAATGTAACAAATTAAAATAACACTTCAGGAAGGACCTGTTTTTTGACTGTCGGCTAAGCCATAGAGAGGATTTCGGAGAAGGGGGTGCTTTCTTTGCCATCCTAAAAAACCTCTCAATTCTGTTATCTCACTAAAAAGTGGTAATATGAGGGGAAAAAGGCTTCTTAAGCACTTTTTCGGCTTTGAACTGAGAATATGGAGGACCGGTAAATTACTTACTTTGTGAAACACCACTGGATATGAGTAACTATTTTTCCTCCATCTGTTATCTGGATAATTTTGTCTTTCACTCATTTTCTGTCTTTAACCACATGTCAAGGTCATGATTGCAATTTTCCAGAGTATCCCAGAAACACAGGGCCCTAGTCTACTCAGGGTACACCCTCGACAAGACCCCACCCCTTCCCACGGTCATTGTACACGAACCTACATTCATATAAGCTGATATTTTTCTTGTTAATGCCACTGAGCCAATGACAACTCTTCGTGTCCAAACATAGAGTCCCCCTAGAAAGTTTTGTGCTCTACTTAGTGTACTTAGTTTTGAAATAACTGTGTTTGTTATTGTGACCAAGTTCATCCAATCTAGTTTCTGGTTTTCCTCTTTTTTTCCCTATAACTTTTCCACTTTGACCACATTTTCAAGAAAAAAAACAGTGCTCTCATGCCCTGGATCATAAACAGTCTCCTTGTTTGTCCTTTTAAAGAGAGTTCTGATTCAATTTAATCCAGCACAATCTATTTGTTTCCTTAGGGTTCATGGTATCTGCCACCTGCATCACAGTTCGAAGAAATCTATGTTTTTTCCTGTCCATCCTTTTGGATGTCCAGCATTCACATGCACATAATTAATATATTTATTTGTTTGTATAATAATTTATTGAAAATACCTCTACTGACTGAAAAGTTTAACTCATCAATATTTGTGAATCCATCAGCACGTTTGAGGGCCTGTATTAGATCTTTTCAGTGTAGCGCTCCTAAGTGCTTGTTTGTGGCTTGTCTCCTGACTGCCGAATCCCTTGTTTTTTAATCGTATACGCAATATCAGACAATTCAAAGTTCATCATTTAGTACAGTCATATCTTATGTCATCCACATCCAAATAACACATTTTTGGCAATTTTTTTGGTGGCCAAACTAACAGGGGCACATCAGATAATCCACAATTTCTTGCCACTTTTGAATGGTTATTGCTGTACACAGATATGCAGTTTCTCTCGTCTGTTCAGCGCTCAAACAAAACAGCTTTCGTTTACTTAACCTTGTTACCACAAAATGAGACTCACAACTGCACTTAGCACAACAAGCAACAGTGTGACTGAACAAGACTTCAGCAGCAGCGTACGGAGATGGAGATGTACGGAGATGGGTGCACTGGAAGGCATTAACCTGCATCAGATCAGATCATTAGTTTGGCATCAGAGGTCCTTCAAAACCAGTGACAGATTCAATGTATGGTGACTGCAAGAGGTGAGGCTGGCAGCTTTTCAGGGAAAAGCATAAAGGAAACCCGTCCTGCTACAGCATACTGCAGGATGTGAGGCAGGGGTGTTGTTGATAACAGGGTAGAACTATAGTTATGAAAGAATAAAGATAGAGGTCCATTTAATAAAGTTCAATGTAAAATAACAGCGGAACTCTAAACGAACACATTTCGCTTAAACGTAGCCGCTGATCTCCACAAAATAAGTATTGTGTTAGTAGAATAAATGTAGCTAAATATCAAGTATTAACACCTTCATGTACGACTAGGAAATTAAAACTTTCGTTCAGCAAAAGCCCTTGCAATTTCTTTTTGAGTTATGCAGCACAGTTACTGGCGGTCTCTTACGTCATTTTTACGAAGGGACAGCCATATAAATGCGTTGGCCACCCATGAGCTTTTCCTAAGTTCTTCAAAAAAAACGGCCTTGGTTTATTTGAAATGTAGTTGCTTTATCGAAGCAGTGTATTCTTGTTTTGGTTCTTGTGTTTTAAATAGTAATGCGAAAAGGGCACGTTGGAGAATCATTTAAAGCATGTTTTATGATGCATTTTCAAAGTGAAGCTGAAAAGGGAATGACACTGATTGGCCCAGAGTGTAAACAGGAAAGACGAAAGTTGCTCCTCTAATTCACTCACTTCACCAGGAATAGACATTATTTCTTCTGCGGTTATAAAAATTATATATTACTGAAACAAAATATGGGCTTACCTAAAGAAATTCTACCTTTTTACATTGTAGCCTAACATGGTTAGGTGGTTTTTGAGCCTCCCGTGTAGGTGGGCACGACAGTAAGCGGTTTTGCTAGCTTCGTCTTCAGTGGTTTATTGTAGCGCTTTAACCGGGTAACGAAGCGGCCCACCGGCTCCGCACTGAAATTATTAGAATAAAGATGCGCGGCGCGGGTCTCGTCACCCAATGAAAGACACCGCAGGGACCCGCAGTCAAACCGTCTGAGACTGGACTGTAGCTGCGGCTCGACCCGATGTCGGCCACCGACGGGTCCGCCGCCGCGGCGGCGCTCGTGGCCGAGCTCTCCTTCTCCTTCCAGGATGAGCTGACGGCCACCATCCACAACGCGTTCGGCGTGGCCGTGGAGATCGCCGTGCTCGAGGTCACCAAGCTCGTGGGCCAGGCACTGCGCGACGTCCGCGACCAGATGCACGAGACGCTGCGCGAGAACAGGGCGCTCCAGCAGCGCCTGCACGCGGCCGAACTCGAGCTGAGCGTAGCGCGCGGGCGAGACGCGGACCGAGAGGGCGAGAAGGAGAAGAAGGAGGAGATCGAGGAGAAGGAGCAGCAGCGGGAACTTGGGCTGAACCCGGTCGGCGTGGAATCTATTGCGACGTCGTTGGATTGCAGGGACCAGTACGGCTTCGCAGGGGGTGACAGGCCAGCGGAGAAGGACTCGCGCAGCAACCGGTCTTTTTGTGAGATCCGCGAGGACGGACAGGTGTGTTCCCACGACTTGAGCCCGGATCTGGAAAGAAAGTCCGCGGCCAAAAGTGAGCATGGAGGCGTGACAGGTGCGTTCGCTGCAGGACACACACCGAGTGAAACGCAGTTTATCTGATACGTTTTCAAAAGTAACTTGCAATGTTAAGCTATATACAGTGATTTAACCAGTTATTAGTTTTTATAATATCTAAATATATTATATATTATATATGTGTAAACTACAGCAGGGGTGGGATTCGAAACGGGTCCTTCAGGTCCAACCACACACTGTCTGCTGCCCCCAACAGTGTATGTTGTGCCACACGTTTGTTAATGAAATATTCCTGGTGTCACAAAATACTGAGCTGGGCATTTGGGCTTAGGTTCAAATCCGTTTCAGGCTATGTCGTGTTTGCGTATTCTCACCGTGCTCAATATGGATTTTCTCCCACAGTCCAGAGACATGTTTCAGGTGAATTGGTGGCTGTTAAGTTACCTGTACTGGGTGCGATTGAGTGTGTGTGTGACTGCCTTTTATGGATGTGTATCCCATGCAAGGTGTACACTGCCTCATGAGCTATGCTTCCAGGAAAGGCTCTGGACCACAATGAACTTCTTGACAGTTACTGATAAAGGGTGGAGACTTCTTTGTGTCATTTCTCAGTTTATAATGCAGTCACCTTTTCTCTTCTAAAGATGTGATCTTGCAGAAGCTCAAGGGCTGCTCTGCTAAATTCTCATTTCTGTATCTACTTAGCTTCTAAGGGCAACCAGAGCTGCGTGTACTCAAACAGCCTGGTGGAGACACAGACAGTTTGCTTTGACCAGGGTTGCGCAGGCTCTCCCGCAGGATTGGAAGCACTCATCAAAACACCATCCATGCCAGACGTTGACCTGCAGAGTGCAAAGGTGGAGCAGCCAGTTAAAGTGAAGGAGGAGTCATCAGACATGGGCTGTACAGTGGCTTCTGCACCCTTTGTTGGGTCAGGAGACGATTTTGGCCCAGACTGCCTCTCCTTGGCTCAGTCCAAGCTCTTGGAAGACTGGAGGCCTGAACCCCTACACTTGCAGAGCTGCGTTGCCGAACCCCTCATTCCATGTACCAGTCATTCCTTATGTGAGTACTGTCCTCCAGAGGAGCCCAGCTCCTTCAAGGCTCACAGCTCTGCTGTTTCTCGTTTTATGTCACCAATAGAGGGCAGAAAAGAGAACCCAGTAAGAGTGTGAGGCCACCTTGAGTCAGCTTACACTCAGTGTTTACAGCTTGTCTTATATTTATGTCTATGATCAGCAGCAACTTGAGGAACATCACACACGTTTCTGGAATAATTAGGTTAACAAGTAACACAGAATGGGAGTTTGTGGAGAGAAGATATTTTATTGTAGATAACTAGCTTTATGTGATTAATTAGTTATTGTTAACAGATGGATTGATGGATGTGTTACAAAGTATTTTTTATTTATTATAGCTTCTTCTGAGGCTTTCGCTCTTAAACAAATAGAGGGATGTCTGAATTAAGTATTTAATTGACTGTCGCTTAGTGGTAAAATGATTTTGGGGTTTCAGATGAAACAAGTTACAAATGGACTTCAAGTCCTAATTGCGTTTCTAAGTTGAGGAGCTCAGATACTTTATTATTTTTATGACTTTTTTGTGCACTTTTATTTCTTTATTTCCTTAAATGAAATGTGACCTATTCCTCCATAGCTGACTCCCCTGTCTTCAACCCTGAATTGCCGGACCTGAACATGCACTCACCATCATCCAGTGGCCTGCATCCTCCCTTCTCAAAACCCTTCTTATCAGATGAGTCCATTTCTCGTCCTATGTACGGAGCCCAGATGAGCAATGCTGCCGTGAGCGTGCCCAATGTCACTGTGCCCAATAGTGTGGCTGTGCATACCTGCAAGGTCTGTGGCGAGTCATTTCACCTAATGGAGGAATTGCGGCAGCACCGAAGCCAGCATCATGGACCAAAGCCTCCAAAGCACCCCAAACGGCAGGCCTTCCCACCTGGGCGCAGCCCCTACCACTGTTCCTTATGTGGCCGTGACTTCAACCGCATGGAGCACCTGAAGATCCACCAACGCATCCACACAGGCGAGCGCCCGTACGCCTGCTCCGTTTGCAGTGCTCGCTTCCGCCACTCATGGGCGCTGACGAGACACTTCCGTATTCATACTGGGGAGAAGCCATATGCCTGCAGCCTGTGTGGAAAAACCTTCCGGAACTGTGGGGGGCTGCGCTTCCACCAGCGCTCTCACAGCCTGGAGGGGAACTCCTGATGTGTCCTTGTCGGGGAAATAAGCAGAAAGGAAGCTGAATGAGATGGGGAGCGCAGAGCTCCACACCCAGAGCTGATGTGGAACAGCAGTGGATAACAGTGTGGCATCAAGGACTCTAAACAACTGTTATGGTGCTGTAGATAGATGACAGAGGACTGAAGGAAGGGGAGAAACCAGTACCATACTGGAGGGTCTCCTCTGCACACAGCCACCCACCTTGCTAAACATAGGCTGATAGATGTTGAAGACAAGTCAAGAGAGTCTGGAGTGTGTTCCATGCGAGTGAGACAATATCCAGATTTCAAAAATAATTACATAAAAATCTCAAAAGTGGAAAACAAGAAACCCTCTGATACATAACTTTGCATATTAATTGTCTTCCCACCATACTGTTTTCATGATTAAAATGAGTTCTGAATATAGGCATGGACTGTAGTCAACAACAAATTTTATCTGTTGGAAAACACCCACAGAGTTCAGTGATGGACAGATATTTAAAACAAATAATTAATACTGAGTTACATCTAGGTTGAAGGTGCACTGATTTTACTGTTATTTTGCATATTCAGGTTGAGATTCAGGACCTGAAATCAGAAACCACAGTCAAGAGAACAGATGCTACTCAAAGCTGAGATAAGGAATTACAGTGTTTGTCTCCTTCCATATGGTGTTTGTTTTTTACTACGTCTCCTTCCATATGGTTTATTTTTCATTATTCTTGTGTTTGTTTAAGCTTGATATATTTGTCAGCCATTCTGCTAGGTGGGCTGGTGAACTGTTGTTAAAGAGCCTGACATGTAAAGGTATTTAACAGGAATTGACAAAGTATGATATCCAACAGAACTGGATAATTTCAAATAAATACTCATGTCACATTCAACACATTTTAAATGGCTGATTAATTCAAGTGGTTTATTAGGCAATGTCAGTCTCCATTTTCAAGTTACTTTTACCGTCACTCAACTTCAGCTTAAAGTTTTCCACGTTTCTCTTCTCCGGTTCCATGATGATTATGGATATACTGGCTCCTTTTTTCCCTGACATTTGAATTAAGAATTCTTAAAGATACAAGTATTTTCCAGTTTTTAAATTGGATTTAAAATGTTTTCTTCATTTTTTATTTTCTAAAATTTCTTGCAGTTAAACAGTGTGAGTGACAGTATTTACAGTTCATGTCTACTATTCATCAGTGTGTCTGTTTATAACAAGATCACAGCCATTGCACAACTTTATGGTAAGAATCAGTCAAACAATGGAATTCAATAAGTTTAAGGGAACAAGATGTTTTTATTTACAGTCATCTTTAATTTTAAATTCTTTTTAATTTTGTAGCTTGACATTAGTAAAAGTAATTGTTACAATGTATTTTTTCTATTGCTACATCCACAATTTTCGCAGAACCAAAATAAATGGATTGACATTTGTATTGAGCCTTTATTGTCTGTGTTGGTAATAAAGTTGAAAGTAGCCACAAGGAGATGAAAATTGCACAGTTTTATAGTCAGATATCAAGATGGAATCGGAAGTTATTTTTTATTTTTGATTGTTTTAAGTGATTTTACATTTAAGTTATTATAAAATCAATAAAAGTTCCACTGACTTTCCAACCAGGGTGTACCCAGATTCATGCTGTATGCTTGCAGGATAAGTTGCCGAAATACAGCCCTGCACTGGGGCAAGAGGTTTTTTGAAAATGGACAGAAGTGTACGGAACATTCTTATTACAGCTTTTTGTAAGGTTTTTATTAAGTAAGTTAAGGAATGTCTGTTTTATGTTCCTTTTATTGATTGTGGTAAAAGTAACTTTGCACTTATGGATAAATCAAGTTAGTTATTAACTTCCAATTGACGAGCCAGTGTATTTATATTTTGTTGTTTCAGTTTATTTTGTATCGTTTTACAAAACACCGTGCAGCGGGCTGGTGTCCCATCCCGCAGCAGGCAGTTTCACAGCATAGCGTCCTCTCCTTCCAGGATATGCTCCGGACCACTGCAACCCTCCTCAGGATAAGCTGTTAATAAAATTGGATGTATGGATGGAATTTGCAACACACAAAGTCAGAAAATGTGAATGGTCAATCTTTTCTATTAGATAGTTTGGGTCCACAGTGCTCACAGGTGTATGTACTAGAATATTTAGGTGACAAATGTCTGTCTTTTGGCACGTGGTTTCTTACAGGACAGTGCCCAGTACAGCTCCTTGTCTTGTTTACAGACCTTGGTATCCTCCAGACAAATGAAACAAAATTTATACTGGCATTGTTGGCACGAAACATACTTGCACCCATCAACATGCATGATCAGCGAGTGGCACATTGCACACGCTCGGAAGATGGGGCAGTCCAAAACTTTACTCGATGGGTTGGTGACTGTCTCACAGGTGAGTAGAGTGAACACCACTTCACAGGACTGGTTGCTGCAGCGTTCCATACCGTTCTCATGGATAGGCTTCCAAGGTGCGAGACAGAACCTGCAAGGTGGGAGGGTGTTGAGCCTCTGGGACCAGTGGTTGCGCTGGTGGGGTTGTCCAGTTCTGTCCAAACAAGGCTTCAGAAAGGACAAGGAAAAAGGAAGTTATGGTAATGAAATTTTTTGCTAAAAAGCAAACTAACAGACTGATCAGTGACAGTTATTTTACCAGTTTTGCAGTATTTGTCAGCAATTTATTCATTTTTGCTGCAGTCTTGTAGTTTTAGTAATGATCAGGTACACAGTACATGTATTTCTAGGACAAAAGCAACTCGATCTGCCTTTGACTTGTACAAATCACATTTTGTGCAGCTAAAAGCATGTTTGATCCAGTGGTACAGGGAGGTAACAAGAGCTGTAGAAATATTGTATCTCACCTTCTCAGTCTCCTGCCAGTAAGTGTCACACAACTTTGCTACATTGTCTTGAGTAACAGAAGATAAAGAATTACCTGCAAAAGGAGAAGAGATACAAGAATTATTTATACTCGTACCTGGTGTTACAAATCTCCAAGTTCATTTACAACTGTATTTTTAATTTTATTTTGTTCACTTTTCTATGTTCTAAAATTTCTCTTGCAGCACCAAAATGGCCTGCATTTCTGTCTGCCACTAGAGAGCAGTGAAATACTCAGAAGGCAGATAGGAGGGGAAGGAAGAGGAAGTGGGAGAGGGGTTGTTTGTTATGCTTCTGTGGATTTAATAAGAGCATTTTTTAAAATATGTATTATTGCCATATCCAAAACATTTACAGACATGACCCACATGCCCATTATTATCCTTTTTATTGTTTAGAATTAGGAAGCCATATCCAAAGTAATGTTTCTGTGATAAATAGAGCCAGTAAAATAAAGTTGGCATTTTCAGATTAAACACTTTCTAAAACTGTCTCCATCTTACTGTTGTTTTTCTACTTTCCAGTTTTATTCTCCTTTGGCGTCTGGAGAAAGGAAGTAACATGAAGTAACACGACGCTGTCGTGCGTGTGTAAACACAGGAAGTCGTGGACATGACATTTTTTATTTTCAGTTATTTTAAAATATACTTTAATGGCGCTCCATGTTAATAAAACCTAAACCCGTGTCCTTTCTGTGGTGCATCCTATCTATGGCCTGGTGTTTTATTGGCAGAAGGACATTGAAAATTGAACAAATCAAGGTGTTAACCCTTTTTTGATGGTGACATAGTTGGCAGACTTATAAACAATTTGAAGTTAAAGGACCTCCAGTTGTGTTTGTAGGGTGAGGTACAAGTGCAGTGAATTGAAATAAGATAGTAGATAGAGTGCTGAGAGTGCGAGCACCAGAGTTTCACGCAGAGAGAAATAGCAGGACCCTAACTGGCTGAAGGAAACGCTGCTTACAGGGAATGACAGGCTTGGGAGACGGGAAACATTTGAGCTTTGCTTTCGTGATCACACGTTTCCCAGCCATAGCAGGGCTATACTGGTACATTATGAGACACAGATTCAACTGGGAGCAAATATTGATAAAGAATCTGCATACAGCACTTGGTTCAGGATTCATGTTTTCAAATGTTCAGTGTTTCCACAGGAATTTAGCAAGGTAAACATGGTAAAGAAGCTTTTTAGGCAGTTAGTAAAATAAAAAAAACTTTAATTTAGGACCCTTTTAAGTCATTTTGTTTTTGAGTCCAAAATATAAGGTTATTTTTTCACATCCTTACTTACTCTACTGCCTTTAAAATGAAAGTGAAAATGTCACAGTAAAAAGTGATTTTTTTTTTTTAAATCAACTAACTAAAGCAAGGTGAATATGGTAAAAGAGTTTCCACACGGTTTACCTGGCAAGATGTGAAATATACCAGGACATCCATTATGTTTTTATAGTTTTTGCTATTTGTAACTCAGATATATAGCTTGTTTCAGCTTACTTGCACCCAACCCATTCAGTACTCAATACAACACAGCTCAGTTTTAACAGATGGATTTAATGTCACAAACAGGCAGGAAAAGTAAATGTGAACCCACTAGAAACTATCTTACTTCATATTATTGGAAAAACTGCATGTTTAGTACACTAAAATGTTGTAAAAGGTAAAAAAGTGCTTTCCGTAGACATTTTTTAGAAGTTATTGTTTTTATAAATGGCATCGTTCACATAATTCCTATTCACATAAGAGAATTTGTCTTTTATAAACTGAAAAATACTTCATAACTCTCAAAATATCTTAAGCTGTTGAATACTAAAGAATACACACCCATTCTTACCGTGCTGTCATCTGTCTCCTTCGTCACTCCAAAATGGTCTTTTACATGTTCCCTAGACATGGTGGCATTCTATTGGCACACTGTCTCAGAAAGTAAAAGTGAAACTGCCACTGAGTAAGAAAGAGTTATCTGTGTTTACAACAGATTATCCATGGAAAGAAATATCAAAGACCTACAATGTTTGTTCACAATAATTAAACAAAAACTAAGGTCTTTACGGGGCCATATGCTTTTCCCAGAACACCGGCTCCATGCGCTAGGAACTTTTAAACGTGTCCCTATTTATTTAATAATGTATTCAAGATAATATATTCTGCAGGAATGGCTCCTAAAATGTCATAATATTGTAAGTAAAGATGGTCCTATTTAACAAACAACACTGAATATTTTGAGCTAACATATTTATTGAACAAATAGTTAAAACAGTCAAGGTAATTGATGGAAAAAATGTGAACTCATACTTTAGCAAGTAGATGGTCCACCCATATCGGTACCAAGATCAACAAACCGCTTTCTGTAGCTGTTAATCAAACCTGTGCAGCAGTTATCGACATATTTTGATCTATTCTACTATATAAAACTTTCAGTCCATGTATATTTTTGGGAATTTGAATCCAGTTCAGAGAGTGCAGAGTTTGTATGTTCTTCCTTTTAACACCCTGCTAACATGCTCTAGAGAAGCCAAAGGAAAACCACTTCCATCCAAGTAAGTGGTCACTAGAGTTGGATTTGGTTTACTGGCACATCCATCTCCTCATCTATCACATTTTTGAGATATCTTGTTTAAACAGTCTGCTTCAGATTACACTACAGTGGTTCAATGGCACTGAGGTGAGCAGTCTGACTTGAGCATTCTAAAGTGCAGAGTTTCTTGTTTGAGTCACAAGTTGTGACAAGTTGTGACAAGTTGTCATGTTGAATGACCCTTCTCTTGAGTTTTAGATCCCAGGCAGACGTCCTGACATTCAGCTGTGGAATTTCTCAGACCCAGGGACATGCAACAGTGACGTTTTGGATAGGCAAAAGAGAAGGCCAGGAAGCATATAGCATAAGGTGATGTCAGTTGATCACAAAGCAACCACAAATGCAATGCACAACAAAACCAAGACCAATACAGTTTCACCTAAAGTGCTTATCTTTGAATTGTGAAGAAACACCACAGAGCTAGTCTTCTTCCTGTGTGGCATGTGGAATGACATTTCCAGTGACAAACCGCTGCCTTTCTGCACATGGTTTCTTGCAGGTTGTTGACCAGTACAGCTTACGTGCTTTTGCACAGACCTCAGTGGGCTCCAGGCAAATGAAACAGAATCTATATTTGCAGGTTTTGCAGCAGACAAACTTGCACCCGCCTTTGTGCATGATCAAAGAGCAGCACTGAGGACAGGCACGGAAGACGGGGCAGCCTAGAACGTTGCTCGTGGGATCAGTGACTGTGTCACAGATGAGCAGAACGGACACCACCTCACAAGACTGGTTGCTGCAGCGCTCCATGCCATTCTCATGGATAGATGCCCACGGGGCACGGCAGGACTTGCAAAACTGCTTAGAAAAAATGAAACACGAGTTTCCCTTTCTAGCATATTTAACTTAGGTCAAGCTGTAATATCACACATAAAATATGATAAAGACAAAATTCTGGACAAGTTGCATAAAAACCCAAATCCCGACTGCAAGCAGAAAAGAACCAGCCTTGCAGAAGAAGCTGAAGAGGCTTTATTGCACTGGATCAGTCATGCAATTAAAACTGTTTAATTACAGATATTATATATAGTATGCAACGTTAAAAATAAAGATATCCTCTTGGCATTCCAAGATGTGTGCTGTATGTTTACTGGATACAGCATGGGCAAGGTAAATCTGGTCCCCCGGCTGTCCACTTTAATGGATTTGACTATACTCACTTTGTCTGTGTCAGTCTGCTGATCAAAGGGCTTCTTTCCATCACCTTCTTTGGACCATGGAATGGATTTACCTGCGAAAAGGAGTGGGAGATAAACTGTAATACAGTATGTACTACATATTCCACCCCTATGCCATGTGCAGTAAATATCCCAGCTAACTGTTCCTGGTTATTGAGTCATGTTGTGTAAGTTATATTCGGGCAGCAGGTGGCCTGGTCATTACAGCTCCCTGCTGTCAAAAGGACACAGGTTTAAATCTTACCTCCTTCTCTTACCCTGGAGTAAAGCACTCTGGTAAATTATAAAAATTTAGTGTACTTTTAAGTAACATATTTGTCCAAGTTTCTCATTGATTAAGAAAAAAATTAATTCATAGAGAAAAATATATGGCACGTGCAACTCCAGCAAAACAACAGCTGTGAGGATCATCTAAGAAACAGGAATTGCAGACAAATGCAGAACCTGCGTTTCTGGTCCGTTCTTTGTATAATAAATGTTTACGTAATTTGTACTCATACCGAACTGGCATTCTGCGACGGACCGCATTAAGATAACTTATAAACTCAATAAACAACCTGCTTCACATGTGTTGGACCCAGTTTAACACAGTAAACTGCAGTATAAGGCGAAGGGGAACTCACGCAGCCTCCCGGACTTGCTCACGTGCGCTTTCTTCCCGTCCGCATCCACCGCGCGTCGCTTTCCAGCTCCTGTTTTCCCGCGCTCTCTGGTCGCGCTCGTGCGCGTGTGGCGTGACGACTTTCGTTCCATGTCGAAAAAGCCGATTTTTATTGTTCTAACGATAAAAATGAGCTTTTTTACAGTAGGGAAATAATTTCTACTTCTGAAAAATTTCCTCGGTAAAGTGAAACACGGTAAGTACCTGGACAAAGCTTCATTGTTTACAGTACGGGAATTTCTGCGCCTAATGGGTGGGGCTTTAAAGTTATGTGGGACTTTACTCTGAATATGTGTAAAGATATTCACCTAAAATATTTCTAAAATAATTGTTATTATTATTATTATTATTATTATTAATATTATTATTATTATTATTATTAGTGATGTTTCAGATTCTCTTGCTCGTAATATATTTTTAAATTCTGATTCATCCACTGAGTGACAGAATTTATACTTTTGCAAGGTATACACAGTAAATATGAGCCAGTTTACTATACTGTCAGACACCGTGAAGAAACATGTTTTTCTAGTCATTGTTGATATGCTCTTTGAAAACTACGTTACTTTCGTTCAATTGTATGAGGTTAATTTATTTGAACGAAACCCTTAACATTGACTTATTTGGGTCACGTGGCCCACGATGAACAATAATGCTCACATTTTAATGTTTGATATGACATTATAACGCGTCTTGTTTTCTTAAAGTTATTTTTGGAGACGTCAGTACAACCGTCATGACGGGCTGTTTGGCAGTGAAAAGCAGTTCATGTAAAAGAAGTTTTATCTTGATTGATTTTGTTATACCTGTTGAAACTACACTATTCAGAACAAAAGGAAAAAATTAAGGGATTTTATGATGTTATATGCTGAACATGTGTAGAAGGTCTTGGGGATGTGTGAAGAAGTGGCATGGTATGTAATGGTATGGAATTAAGACCATTATGGTAGATGGCATGGTGTGAGTGTCACGCCCCCCTGCTCTGCCTGCTGTTCTGCCCAGCCCCACAATTGCCAGCACCTGCTCCTCGTTTCCCCGAACAAGGTATAAAACCTGTGTAGCCCGACACACCAGTGTGAAGTATTGCCCATGTTACTACTGAGTGTACTGAGCAGTTCTCCTGTTAGCCTTTCTGGTAATCGGCCCTCGCCTGTCCCCGACCTTCGATCTAGCCTGACCATTTCTTGTACTCCGTTGACTTCTGGACCTGACCCTTGCCTGTGTACTGACCACGATTCTGGAACTTCCCTGGACAATAAACCTGAATGACTAACTCGCCCCTGCACACGTCTGCTTCCTGCCAATGGTGTCACAGAATACTTTGCCAACCAGCAGATGGCAGGTATGGAGTGCTCAAACCCCTGGACTACCGAAATGGCGGAACAACTGACTCAGCGTGGACGCCTGGTGGAGAAGATCATGCAAGCGGTTTCCACGCTCACAACCCGGCAAAGTGAGCAAAAAAAGCGGCTGACACAGATGACTGAAGACCTGAAAAAGATGGTATCTGACCCGAAGCAATACTCACTTGAGGAGGACAAACGGCCCTGGGAGAGTCTCCATTTGGCAACACCCAGTGAAGCTTCTGACCCAACACCCGTTGCAATTCCCCATCTGACCGGAGGCGTGCCGGAATGGGAACCGAGACGCACCCTATGCGCCGGCTTCCAGCATTCAAAACCACGTCACATGAGGACCAATCCAGACGTTTGCCCACTGATTCTACCCCGTGATGGACGGGAAAGAACGTGCAAGTTGTTCACCCTCCCCGTCACCTTCTACTGTCTGGAGCCAGTGTCCGTCATGGCGCTAATTGATTCCGGGGCCGACGGAAACTTCATGCACTTGGAGCTGGTCCGGCAGTTGGGATTTCAGACCCAGGACCTAGGAGTACTACGTCATCAGTCAGGGCTGTGCGATGTCAGCCACTCTCCCCGTACAAATGGATGCTAGTACTTTGCATTCTGAGTCCATATCCTAGTTTGTGATTCCACAAACCAGTTATTTACTGGTATTAGGGTTACTGTGGCTGCAGAAACGGGACCCTCGTATCTTCTGGTCTACCTTAAATATCGTTTCCTGGTCCCCTTATTGTGCTAGAAACTGTATGCAACTCCCTAAGGTCATGGTGTGCGCTACCACTGTAGAAAGTCCCAACCCCAAAGCCATAATTCCCCCCAAGTATTCCGACTTGAAAGAGGTATTTAGTAAGTGAAATTCGGCCGAACGAAATTATGGAACAGGAGACCGTGAGTTGCTGGCAATTAAACTGGCACTCGAGGAGTGGTGACACTGGCTTGAGGAACCTAATCACCTATTTCAAATATTAACAGATCATCGAAATTTAGAATACCTGAGCAGCGCAAAGCAACTGAACCCCAGGCAAGCACGCTGGGCCTTGTTTTTCTCCCGTTTTTGGTTTTCGATACCCTACAGACAGGGGTCCCGTAACACTAAGGCAGATGCATTATCCCGAATACACAAACCCTCGGAGGAACCGACAAACGCTGAACCAGTCAGAATCCATACAGTGGGGAAATTGATCAGGATATAGCTAGAGAACTTGGCGACACCTCATCTCCAGCTCAGTGTCTGGCAGGAAAGCAGTACGTTCCCCCACCATGCAGAGATTGCCTCATTACATGGGCACATGCCTCAATGGTTTCCAGGCACCCTGGGGAGTCCTGCATCTACTAACTGCTATCGCGTAGGTACTGGTGGGAGAGCATGGCGCGGGACGTACACCGGTTTATTGCCTCATGCTCAACTTGTGCACAGTGCAAAACCCCAAAAACGTTACTTGCGGGGAAATTGGTTCCCCTCCCGACTCTGGTCCCATATTGCAGTAGATTTTGTCACGGACCTGCCACCATCCCAATCACATAACCTGTCTACAACAGTTAAAATACAGGTTTCGTGCAGTCCGTTTTATTCCGTTTGGGGGGGGGTTACCCACTGCGTTCCAGACCGCCGAGGCACTGTTTAACCAGGTATTCCGGCTCTTTGGTATTCCAGAGGACGTAGTGTCGGATCGCAGTTCCCAGTTTACCTCAAATATGGATCGCCCTTTTCAAATGTCTGGGAGTAAACGTTAGCTTATCGTCCAGTCATCATCCACAGTCTAATGGCCAGTGCGAGCGGGTAAACCAGGAGTTGGGGAAGTTCCTAAGAATATATTGCCGTGAGAATCCATCAGATTGGAGTCAGTTTCTGGTCTGGGCAGAAATGGCCCAGGATTCACTGGTTAGCTCATCCACCGGGCTAACCCCTTTCAAATGCTGCCTGGGTTATCAACCCCCCTTGGTGCCATGGACAGCAGATCCTATGGACATCCCAGCAGTGGATAACTGGCCGAAGAGGAGTGAGGAGGTCTGGGAGCAGACTCGTCAGCATATGGAACAGACTCTCCAGCACAAGGACCATGCCGACAAGCACCGGCAAGAGGCCCCAGTGTATCGTCCTGGAGACTGAGTCTGGGTGTCCTCTTAAAAACATCAAATTCTCCGAGGGATGCAGAAAACTTCATCCCAAGTACCTGGGTCCCTATCGAATTGCGACGCAGATCAACGAGGTGATGTACAAATTGGACCTACCGGTCAACCTTAATATGTCTGCCTTTCACATTTCTCTGCTCAAACTGGTAGTCCTGGGACCATCAGATGAGGCCCCTCCCCGCAGACGTTCCACCCCCCCTGTGGAGATAGGTGCTCTAGCATACGTGGTAAACGGGCTGCTGGATTTTCGAAGACGGGCAGGACATCTTCAGTACCTGGTTGACTGGGAGGGCTACAGCCCAGAGGAGAGGAGCTGGGTGCTACCAATCCAGGTACTGGACCTAGGATTGGTAGCAGACTTTCACGGGTGCCTCCCTGAGAAGCTGGGGCCCAGGCCTAGGGGACACCCCAAAAGGAAGGTCAGTGGCACTTGTGAGACCCTGACCGCAAGGAGGGCGGAACGACCCCGAAGCACCACCTCATCTGCCCAGACCCGTGACTACTCAGGCACACAAACCCAGAGCCCCTCGTCTGGGGGCATTGTTAGGGGTCGTCGTGGCCGTCCGCATCATGCGGCCAACGCTGACGCCTGCTGTTCTGCCCAGCCCCACAATTGCCAGCACCTGCTCCTCGTTTCCCTAAACAAGGTATAAAACCTGTGTAGCCTGACACACGGGTGCGAAGTATTGCCCATGTTACTACTGAGCGTACCGAGCAGTTCTTCCGTTAGCCTTTCTGGTAATCGACCCTCGCCTGTCCCCGACCTTCGATCTAGCCCGACCATTTCTTGTACTCTTGACTTCTGGACCTGACCCTTGCCTGTGTACTGACCACGAATCTGGAACTTGCCTGGACAATAAACCTGAATGACTAATTCGCGCCTGCACACGTCTGCTTCCTGCCAACAACATCAGTGAGCCTGAAAATCATGCGCACACGACTGCTACTTCTGCATGGTAAATACTGTTGGCCTCAAAACAACAAACAAAAAGGAAATTTCATCTTCAAATTTACCATTTGCGGTGAGACTGGTATCTCATGATAACATTCCTGTTCCTGAGACAAAGGATATCTTTTGCTGCTGATTTTACCTTGCAGAAAAAGTTGACAAATTATTTTGTCAGTAAATGGTTTGTATCACTGTAATCTGAAATTTAACAGTATTTTATTCAAAGTTCACTTTATCATTCTGCTCTTATACAGGTTTACAAGCGGTAACAGTGCAGTTGTACTGCAGTACAGACAACATATAAGACAGTGTAAGCACTTTTACACAGTGCTCCCATTGCCTCTCAGTTAAATGTGAAGATTTTGAATGCTGATGTATTGAAGTAACAAATGTAAAAAAACAATGTCAGATGAACATTTTCCCATTATAGTCAATGTGAATAATAGCACACACGTGCATGAATAGCATGAATTCACACGTTTTAAGTACCCTGTTAGGCATATGCAGAAAACACTGCATTTTCAATAAGATTAATAGATAACACTTCCATGACAAACGTGTGTTAATCGGCAATAATCTAGGAAGCACTGGTGTCTCGCTGCTCCTGGGCTGTGCACTCAGACATGGGTTTGAATCTGGCACAGTCTGTAAGGAGTTTGCATGCTCTCCTTGTGTTTCTTCTGGGTGCTCTGGCTCTGTCTCACAGTCCAAAAACAAGTTTCAGGTGAATTGGTGGCTCTATCGAAATTGCCCATAAGGTGTGAATGTGTGAGTTACTGTCCTGTGATAGGTTGGTGCGTCATCCTCACACCCTGTGTTTCTAGGAAATGCTCCATACTTCTGTGACCCTCAGTTAAGACCATTAGTTTCTGACAACTGATTTGTGGGACAAGAGAACATAGTCATAAATTCAGGTTTAATTTCGCTAGGGATAAGTGTTAGGATTGGCATAGTGTCAGGTAGGGGGCGTCTAGGTACCCCTGTGGCACTTGCTTGTTCTATGATTGTGAAGCCCCTGTGTGTGTGGTTCTGAACTGAAGTCCACAATCTGCCCTTGTTGGTCATGCAGTGGGTGAACAATTGGTCAATGCTGTCGTGATTCACTCATGTATACATGCTATTGTGCTCTGGGTATCACCTGCCACCAGTCCAATGTGATATGTGCTAACTGGAGAAGTGATGCATGGTGCATATAACTCACACCAGAGGGGGACGTGTTATTTAACCTCATGAGATCATGTTTTGAACTGTATGAAATGTCTTGTTCCTAAGTAACAAACCTCTGCCTGCTTGCTAGAGGTTTCCTGCAGAATCCTAAGTGACTGTCACTGCTTTGCAGACAAATGAAGCAGAATTGATGTCTGCAGCTTGGGCATGTGACATTATTGCAGCCGTCAACATGCATCATCAGACAATAGCATTGGGGACAGGCACGGAAAACGGGGCACCCATGAACATAGCTATTGGGGTTGTTGATCGTGTCGCAGATCAGAAGGGTGTACACCAACTCACAGGACCGGTTGCTGCAGTGCTCCACACCATCTTTTTGGATGGGCTTCCAGGGGGCAAGGCAGAACCTGCAAAATAGGTGAGACTCTGGCAGCTGGGAGCACTGGGTGTACTGGAGGGGGCATCCAGCACTATTCAAAGAAGCCCTGAGAATCCCGGGGCATTTAGGACACTGGGGATTAGAGGAGACAGGAGAAGAGGTGTCTGACCTTAATGTCTTTTGGAACAAGAGGAGAATGGAATGTATTATCTGCAGTCCTGGAAATGTGTGGCCTTTTTTTAAGTCTTAAGTCATTGATCACACCGCAAAGGACATCCTTAGGGCCACTTTCCTGCTGGAGAGGCTACAGTAGGGCTGTAACTGGGATTTACTCCATTTTTGAACACCTTCCTACCCTTTTATGTCTCATGCACTGTGTACTGTCACTCATGATGAGGAGGAAGTATGAGAATATCATAAGTATAAATGCAAATAGGTAACAGCAACATAGTGTAGAAATTTAAGTTTCTCACTCTGCTTGTGTCAGCCTCCACTTCCGGCAAGGTGT
This sequence comes from Arapaima gigas, assembly GCA_900497675.1. NCBI lineage: Eukaryota > Metazoa > Chordata > Actinopteri > Osteoglossiformes > Osteoglossidae > Arapaima > Arapaima gigas. The sequence continues at coordinate 232,234 of UFQX01000098.1, forward strand.
CACAGGGGTCATCTCTAACTTCTTGTGTAACTGAAGAGGAATTACCTGTGAAACAGAGATACACAGTGGGTGAAAAACAATGCATCAGACAGTAGAGATTAGGGGTTGCATTAGGAGTTTCGTTTACAGAAAAAACATTGTGATACTAAGGAGTATTTTGCTTCAAATGATGTTTTTGGCTTACAGTGTTTGGTTATAATGAGTATGAGTTGATGTCCCAGTTTTGTTTTGGAGAGAAAGCAACTTTTCTTCCAAAGGTTAGCTACAAGGAACAGGTTTTGTTGAATCAGATTAAGATTACATTTAGTTAGATTGTACTTCGATTTAGTCATGAAAAGATGTGGTAATACCTGTAATTCCAACCAAATTCTTTATTAATTACAATTCCTACCTTTTACAAGAGTTATTTATATACAGTAATTCCTCTTTGTCCAAATCTAATTTGTCACTGAAAGCGCATCAGATAATGAGATTTCGGGTACCGAGTGCCAATTTCCCATTATTTTAAATGAGGAAAAATAAATAATGTGCTTCCAACACGCCGGAAAACCTCCATATAACTATCAACCCATGAATTCAGCATGATAAACACTGTAAGAAAACAATGTTGTCATTCATTTGCATGTTTATACAGTGTGGTGCAGTATGTACAGTACAGGACATGTCACATGTTAGTGTCATCCCCCACACACACAGTGCCACTGTGTTACACACGGGAGGTGAGTGGGTCAAAAGTAACCCGAATGTGTTCAGACAAAGCAAAAGTAATTGAAATGACAGGGCGCGTGCTGTCTTCGGATAAATTCGTAGCAGTAACAATAGTTTATTACACTACATGCAGTATTATTTTATTACAGTGCAGCACGTGATACTGCAGTATTTTTTGTAGTTTTTTACATTTATTACTTTTTTTGCATTTTGTTTTTTTATTACAGATAAGCTTTGCATAAAAATTCGTTAGAGTAAAAGTTTCTATTCCAGATATGTAAGTGTTATTTTTCAAGCAATGTTATAGTGAAAATTCAGATATAGAGCCTTTGGGTACCAAGGCATGGCTGTATTCCACAATTCCTAGCCAACTTTGCAAATGTAACTTTCCTTTTGAAAAACTTAAGGGTACTTTTTCTGTGCCCCAAATAATATTGAAGCTAAGTTTAATATATTAATACAAACATACCCATCTTTTTGGTAGTCTGTCTTCCCTCATCTGATATTACTCGAATCTTCTGTCAGCTGTCAAAGTGAAAGCAAAAGTGCAGCTCATCAGAAAAGGAAGTTGTTTGTAAACCAGCTGTTCTAGCAAAAAAAACTTAGAAGGAACCAGAAGCTGAATATACATAATGGACTTTACCACAATGTCTGTTCACAACTATTTGTTTTAATATAATACACCCAGAAAAAAGTACGTTTGCGTATTGACTTTTCATGTTCTTCTTCTTATCACATTTAGCGCTATATTTTATGTTCAGTTTTATATTTAATGAATTTTTTGCACTTATGAGACACTTAAGGTATTTTGTTTCTGAAATGATTTCCGAATGTAGGATTAAATGTAGCGAGTTTAATCTTACAGCTTTCTCAAAAATCTTTTTTGCATACAGCATGTAGAACGGAGCATCAGGTGAATGTTTATGGTCACACAAAAAAAATCAAACAAATAGCAGCTGTAAAGACATCGAGTTTACGTTGACAAACCGAAACAGAACAAGTTTTAATTCGGCTGGGACTGCAGAGCTCTGGCATCATTGCTTGATTTAGTCAAGGCTTAGTTTGTTAAAACATCCGATGCATCTAAAATGAACTGAAAAGTTGCTATAAGACATTTATTTATTCTATTTTTATCAACAGCTCTTACAATACAGCATACCCACTGTAAACACGAGACGGGATACAGCATGGGTGGGACACCAGTTTATTTTATTTTCTGTTAACATGAAACAATATTAAACTTGTCTACTTTAATGTGACTTAAAAGAAAAAAAATCATCTGTATGGTGTGTGTTTTCATTTGTCTTTGAGAACATAAAACTGGTGACAAGGAAGCAAATGATTCATCATATAAACATTATTGTCAGCATCTGTTCACTTTACACTTGTAATCAAAAACCAAAATAATAGACAAGCATGTCGGTTTATTCGCTGGGTAGTTTCTGTTTAGTCTCCGATGTCGTAATAATAAATAAAAAACACAATGAAATTTGCTGGTTAGTGAGTTTTCCGCCACCTAATGGCAGAAAGTGGAAGTGCAGGCATTTTCTGATAATTTTTTGATGAAAGATTTTAGAAAACGGGAAAGTGAAGATCGAAGAAAGCAGTTAACGAGGGAGTGAATGGTGAAATAATGAAAATGATGATGGAAAATAAACTAGGAAATGTATGTATCTATTATTTGGATTTTTGTTACACAGGGAACAAGTGCAATTATTTGTCTTCAATTGTATCTGTTCTGTAAATAAATTCATGCCAGCAGGTTGGGCTCCTTTGGTGCATCAGCTGACAGGCAGCATTAAGAAACGACACCTCAAATAGTCACAAAAGAAAGGATGCAGAAATGACACATGTCACAGGGAAGAATTATAGACAGCAGTAGGTGTGCTGGAAGTGGCGTCCAACTCTGTCCAAAGAAGGGTTTCAGGAACAGGGCAGGAAGGACACTGGCATCGAAGAGGGATTCTTCAGCATAAACAGTGGTTCAGTATCCAATGACAGCAGGAGTGTTTAAATCATAATGTTTAAATTACAACTGCAGAACCTCTTTCACTGCATCCTTCATAGATCTTCATTCAAAACATAAAGCAGAACAAAATGTCCCCAATGAAATCAGCAATACAATAAAGCTTAAATTAGAACTTAAACAGAGCTTAGAGCTCAAATAAGAAAAGAAATCCAAAAAAAAAAAAAAAATCAAAAGGGTTCTGTAATAGTAGTCAGCTTTCCTTGTGTTACAGCTACAGCTCTGGATATGAATGGCATGAACACCCTGAAAGCAAAAATAAAGGTTATTACTGCATGGAATAAATAAGCTAAATTTGGGTAGAAGACAGACGATATCCAAACAGTGAAGTACAGTAGCAAGCAGTGGTTCAGTTGTGTGTCCTATAGATTAAAATAATCAGTTTCTGAATGCTTTAATGTGTATATTTTTTTATTAAGTACAGCTCGGAAATTTCAAATAAAGGGCCTGATGCCTTTGAGAGCACTACAAAGTTCACAATATTGACTGATGGTGTCTCAGAGTTTGGTCACAATTTGTACAATGATCTTTAGTGCATATTTGTCTTTGAAATAGGTGTGGTGGTGTGTTCAAGAAGTCCAGCACTGAATGAGGAGGTCAGGGAAAAGCGCAAGAAATCCACACCGATACAGAAATGTTACGTAAAAAGTTTAATGCAAACGCTAAGGAAAATTTTTTAAAACAAAACTACAAGACTTAAGTCACTATATCTAAAACAATAGCCACTGAGTTATAATTGTAAAAAAATGTATAAAAAGAATAAAAACCCATTTATACTGTATAGCAAAATCCTAAACAGCTAACATCTTTTTTCTAACTAAAGTATTTTTCTAGCAAACTGGGATAATGAGAGGCACCCAAAGCAGGCTATTTTGCTCAAAAAAAAAAAAAAAAAAAAAAGTACACCATCACCTCCTGAGCTGAAACTTGAATTTGCTGTAAGTTGCAAGATGTTCCATAACAACTGCAAGATCTTTGTACACCACAAGCAAGAACATCTCTAAAGTGCAGGCCAATGAGGCCTTTAGAAGACAAGCCTTCTCACTGGCATGTTTGGAGCACTCTGTGCCTAAATAAAGTTTGGTAAATACAGACCTATGGATCAATGAAGATCACTCATTTCACATTTTCTTCTTGAACTGTGCCTCGTCGCTGTTCAGACGTCCTGTCAGGTCCACCTCCACGTGTGTCTTCCCTTCCCTTTTTGTTGACAGTGTGCCATCTGCAGGTTGCCGGTCCTGCAGTCATCTGGCCAGCAGGTTCCCAGATCACAGCTGAGTAAAGCGTCACACAATGTTACAAGTGTGACAATGCTGGTATCCGCAGGTCCATACAGCAGGGGTACAGGTGGGCGAACCATAGGGCTATCAGTGCGGCTTCTGTAAAGGAAATAATGGGAACATTTTAATGAATGCTATGAAGCTGGAGTAACCTTAATCTCTTCTTCAGGCAAGCCAGAATTGGTGTATGAACAACTACACAATTCCATACTGTATTTTTCCACTTCTGACTTAAAACGTGGTGTGAAGTACTAAAATCTGCATACAATCCAGCGTGTTGTACAATATGTTGCCTATACCAGTAGTTTTGTTAGTCAATTACAAAAGAGCTACAACAGGCCTAAAACGCTGCCAACAAAAAGCCGAAAAGGTTTAAGTTGCAGATAAAACGTTTGCAACTGAAAACAAACATGCAGGACCGTTAAACAGCAATTCCAAAAATGAAGATTTTGACAGTTTCAGTGATACTGGCAAGGACCTGAATTACCGTGTTGGTAGTTTGTGACGGTGCATTTCACGGTGAACACTGTATACAGACATTTAAATGGCCTGTGTTCAAACACAGTTTGAACTTTCATCATTTTGGTCACTTCTGCTGTTAGTGTCTGAGTAACAGCTCATTACAGCAACAGTCCATTACAGTAGATCAATTTTATTGTTAAGTCTATTTTATAGTTTTCATTTCTTCGTTTTTTTTAAAATAAATTTGACTAATGTTTGTTTCTGCTGCCACTTAAAATAAGGAACATGATGTTTGATACAAAATAAAAGTTGCCAAAAACCTATCCCCAGATATGTGGTAGATGCATATAAAATTAATGACAGCTCTCCAGCCTACTGTACCAATAAATGTTTTGAGGAATGAATCAACTTGGTCCCAGTACAGTTTATAACTAGGTGGCCAACTGTATTTAAAACCTTTGAAATATATATGAACCATTAAATACATGTGGCTGCCAGCAAGGGAATTAAGTCTAACAAACCTTGTGCCGATGACTCCTATGATGGATCTTGAGCTCATTTGAATCTGCAAACATTTTGTGGCAAAACGGACATACTGCCTCTGGGACAGTTGTCCACAAAACTGGTTGAGCACAGTCTCTGAGCTTAGCTGGACCCCCAGAGGACTTTTGGTCAGGTCCCACGATTGAACAGGGACCATGGGCTGGTAATCCGCCATCATCTGCGTCAAGACAGGCCACAGCCAGGGAAGCGGGTCTTGGTTTCGGGTCAAAACACCTGACAGAGAGGTTGACTTTACCACTTGTCTCTGATTCAGCCTGGTCCTCGTCTGAGCTAGAAAGGACCTGGTGCTCGCAGGGGGTCGTGTTGGAAACACCTAGGTTTTCAACAGGCCGGTCTGCAAGGAGGGTGGCAGCTGCATCCAGTCTGTGTGTTTGGGTCATGCCTTGTGCTCTGTCGCTCTGTCCCTGCTTAGCAGGACTGTGCGCTAGAGGGTCTTCCGATCCCGCCTGGATGTCAGCGTTCCTGGCACCGCGAACCTCAGCCCGGAGCAGCCCAGAGCTCCAGCTCTCCAATGGCGGCACAGCCAGCTGCCGGATGCAGTGGTGTAGCGAAGGATAATCAACGTACTTGAACTTCGGCACTCTGCCTTTGGCGTCCCCAGAAACAGGGCTGGCAGGCCACTTGGGGGGGCTCCTCCCCAGCCAGCTGTTCAGCGGGGGCACTGCCAGCTGCCGGATGCACTGGTGCAGAGAGGGAAAGTCCACATACTGGAACCGAGGCATCTTGCAGGGCACTTCAGAGAGTTCCTCCTTTTTCAACCTGATGGGCCCTACTTCCTCTTCCACAGCCTCTTGCTCAAAGGTTTTGGCGCTCGACTGCCACCTGGCCTCTCGCCCACGTCTGCTGGTCAGCTCCGTGGGCTGGGCCCTCCAGCCCTCCTTGGCCCGTGCCCCTGCAGGGCTTTCATCCTGCAAACACACACACAGGAAACTATCTGCATATGTGAAGTCTCCATCAAGTTTGATTTGTACTTTTACAGCTTTGCCAGAATTCAAGCCTCATAATGAAATCAGACCTCACATGTGTTCAGCAATGAAACATTATAGTATAATGCACCATAGTGAATATGCTAAAAGTATATGTTATATAATATGAAATATTGCATGATGAATATTTTCCAGACTGTTGTTAGATACAAATCTGTAACAGAGCACCCACAATGAGGAGCTCCGCCAGCTCGTGGCTTCGAATACAGCTCCGTATGAAGTATGCAAAGTTCTCTCCGTGTCTTACAGAGTTTGACTATGTGTTCCGGTTTCCCCCAAAAGTCCAGAGACATCCCATCCAGGGTGTAACCCTGCGTCACACACTATGCTTATGGATTGGACTCAAAACCACTGTAGACCTGCATTGGACAAGAGGCTGATAAAATGGCAATATGTAAACAAACAAAAATATCTGTAATGATACACAGATTTTGAAGACCTGTAAGTTATGTAAAAGATGCATACTTGGAAAAGAAGGTTTTAAATTTTCCATGCTGGCTTCTCCATTTAATTTGGCTGTGCCATGGGAAAATATTAACCCAATGTTTTATTTTTCTTGGACCATTAACTTATCATTCCAATGCAAGACACCCCTCTAGACCTATTATCCTGTACAGCTCAGTGTAATTTGTAGTTAAAACAGAGGAACATCAACCACAGGAAGAGACTCAGAGTATGACAGCTTATTGGGCCAGTGTCTCCTAGGCAACAGTAGCTGTCCCCCCAGCACATCCCATGCGGGTGTGAAAGACTTGGCAACTCTGCTACGTCAGGGAGGGGAAGCGGGGATGGGTTCGGGGCCCTCGGCTGCTCCCAGCTCTGAGACAGCCATATAAATAGCTCTGCAGGTACTGAGAAAGAGGGAAAGTAGGTCAGATCATTGCTGCCCAAAACAACATATCCATCATGAAGAGCGATTTGCGTGCCCCCCACCCCCACAGAGCACAGTTCCCCTGAGAAAGCCACACAGTTCTTCAACAAGCACCAACCCACACACACACCGTGAATAATAAGCAACTGCACTTGGTTTTAATGGGAAAACAACTAAAACGCTGATCAAAAATATGATGAACTGTTAATATATTCGATATGCTAGTTTGGATATGACTGCAGCTGAGTCACGATTTTGACTCTTTTACACAGTTATGATGTTCACGAAGTGTCAGAGGCTCCTTGGTGACCGTGTACGTACGTGTACGTACACACACACACACACACACTCACACCAGTCCCACCCCGCCCAAATACGGGAGCACGCGAGAGACTCGCGAGAGGGAACAGCATGTTCCACAGAGCACGTCGCGCGCTCGCCGACTTGCACTCAAAAGAACTGGGTCACGCGCGGTGCCCTACATTTTGGCGGTTTGTTTTCTTCAGTTTCGCGCTCCGCCCCCTCAGGAACTGGTCCAAAAACGAGAGCACAAGGTGGGGGTTAACAGCGCACAAGTAAAAACTACTGGGGCGAGATGCAGATCGCAGCACTGCAAGAAAAACTTAAAACGCCAATTTCAACACTCAATAATGCTACGTGACAATCAAGTACAACTGGTAACACGCACATGTCAACCGTTAAACCTACAGCAACACTGCAGGACAGAAAGTGGCTCGTACTGCGCGCGACTTCGTGCGTCTTCACATCTCAGTCAACTAGCGGAGGGAAAAGCTGGATCGTGACACCAGCCGCGTCGTCACATCCCTGCGGCGTCGGATACCCCGCTTATCTGTGCTGTTAGCGCGCGGGGCGCGTTTACCTGCATACTGTCACTGTTCGTGGGACTCCGGTGGAAGCGTGCGCTCTCCTCGTCCTGCAGCGCTCGCGCTCCGCATCATCTGCAGTCAAACTAGAACTGCGGGGGATCCACGAGTGCTTGGCACGAGCGGAGTGACGTTCAGTCGCGCGCCCACCTGTCCGCCTCGCGCGAGCTTGCTCTGTTTATAGAACTAATCCTCGCTGCCCAGTGCGGTACGTCACCATGCTTTTCAGACGTCACGGAACACGCCCCGTGCATCGAAAAGTCCAATCGGAGGCGTGAAAAAAGCGAGTGGGTGGGGTCTTCTTACCCTACTTCTACACCAATTAGCAGAGTCTCTTCTAGTGGTGCCGCCTGCGCGTTGCCGACTGACTGGCGAGTTTAGTGTATTTAGCGAATATACTAAATAGTGTATTGTAATATAGTGTATTTTTGGTCACCACTGGTTGTGGCTTTAGTACAGTTAAATGTAAAGCGAGATGCGTATGTACAGCACAGCAGCATATTGTTCCTTCTTCAAGACCCCGTAGCTGAAAGAGGTAGTGTGACGTTCGCTCGGAACAGCAACCATCACCATTCATTATGACAGTTAACTTCAAGAAAACAGTTAAAATCAGAGAAAACCAATTAAAAAACTGAACCGGAAAAAAAATAAAACCGAAAAGTTCTAACCGTTTCAGGAAAATACAGCTAAATTCGAAACGAAAGCCCACCAGACATAGCTCCATTTCGGTTACTGTATGTTCTACACGAAGAACATTTTTGAGAAAGTTTTAAATACAATTTACATTTTTACATAACTAACAAAAACATCAAACTGCAACAAGTGGCCATCAACCAAAACACCCTTACAGGAGCAAAAAGAGAAATATGAAACAGGCACTTAAAATCAGCTGTCATCGACAAAAAAGGCACCAAAGCAAAACAGGAAAAATGGAGGTAACGTTTATTTTGCACTTTGCTCTTCATATCACTACAGATTCCCCAGAAATGAATAATTACTCCCATTTGTTTCCATGTCAGTGCTTTTGGAAGAAGACAGAATATTGCTCCAAATAGAGATCTATGGCAATTGCTGTGACCTGCAGTTTTACAAATGTCTAGATTGAAACATAGGTCCACCAAGGGAGTACAAATCAAAAATTGGCAAAAACATTTTTGCGATATCCTGAAACTTTTAGCTATAAAATCAAACTTCAACATTACAAATGTGGGTTATAGTTGTATTTATTTGTTTTTCTTTTTATTACTTCATGTATACTGGTAACTGAAATATATATCCAGAGACATCAAGAAATTGCAAATATGTCCACCTGAAGCCTCAAACACTGCAATATTTCACAGCTGTGAAAATGTTCCACTGTCTAAAGAAGTTAAAGGTTGTCCAGACAGTCCAGAATTCCTTAAAATTGTCATGTAGGTCAAATATTAATTTTTTTTAAGCTGAAGAAAATGATATTTTGTTGGCTGTCAAGCAGAAACAATGCAATGGACAAGAAAACATAAAAATTCTCAATATAAACCTACTTTTGATTGCAATACACAGCATACTTCAGGTAATTATTACTTCCGTTACTGTACTATTCATATTAATGATCTAAAAATACTTTTAATAATAAATAGTGCAGTAAGGGAAGTAATAATTACCTGAGATATGCTGTGTATTGCAAAATAAAATATTTTCACTACTCTGTTAAGATACATGGCTTAAATCCTGTAGTACTTTATTCATCAATTGAACTGCTGTTTCCCAAAATCCTTTGTCATTCATCTGTGAACCTGGACGGTGAATGATTGCACTTATTTTCAGGGAAGGAAGGTGGACTTCACCATCCCGTCCAGAAGCTTGGGGAACATGGAAGTAAAGACTTCTGTCATCATCTTGGGAAACTCCACTTGTAGGGCATCCGCTTGAATGAAGACACTTGCACAGTACAGATTCATCATCTTCGCTTTCTGTGTAAACAAGTCAAAAGATATTTTGCCGTTTATTTAATCAACATCCATTTTTTACTCTGCCACCCACAGGACCATGTTAATAAAACTATACCGCTGAATAGGGAAAGTGGTAAAAATATACTGCTAAAATCTGAAGTAGATCTTGATAACATTGTCTGAGCTAGTTGTGAACGTGAAATTCCACAGATAGCCAATCATCCTTTTTGGTCTGGTGGTATGTGATTTAGAGGGTGAAAAATCAAACAAAATACCAAAAACCACTAAAAGAAAAAAGATTCAGGATCTGCTTCCTACCACAGGCTGTCAGGATACTGAGCTCTGATATGTCAGGACTGATCACCACAGTCCCCACTAACTATGACCACCACCTCTTTGTATATCTGCAATAAATTTATACTGTTGGACTAATATTACATAGATGTTTATACATTTGTCTAATTTTTTATCTTTATGTAAATTATCTTTTTGCTTATTTCCCTAAATTTTCTTTTGCTGTTTGGTACAACAAACCTGGAGCTTCATTTTGTCTTCCCTTGTTTACCTGTTGTACAAGGGTGTACAACACTAAATTTAAATTCTTGATTTCCTACAAGAATCTGGGGAACTGCTACTTTTAGTGTCAGGATGTCTAAATGGTGTACCAACAATACTGTAACTATGTCTCTTTGACATAAACAAAAACAACCACTAACCCAAAAGTTTATTCTGCATTTTCTAATTTCTGCTGAGCTGCTCTATGCCTAGGGACAGCAGAGTGGCACATTGAGCATGCTGTTGCCTCACAGTGTAGGGGCTATTTAGGTGGGGATCCAAATCCAGCTCAGTCTGTTGGTGTTTTTGTATGTTGTTATGAGTTCCCTCCCACAGTCCAAAGCCATGAGTTTCAGGTTAATGGCTCACTCTACATTGGCTGTGTATGTTCATCCTGTAATGGACTGGCATTGCATTCAGGGGCTGTTTTATAGCTTACTACCCAATGATTCTAAAACAAGCTCTGAACTGCTGCAGCCCTGGCCAGGCTACAGCCTTTAACAATAATGGATGGACATTTCCACCCGCAATTACCCAAATAAAGCCGGCACTTAAAGCATATGCTTTGTTGTTTTCATGAATTCTTATTCTTAGTGCCCTGACCTGGAGGAAGCCAGGACCTCACTGAGACTTTCAGTGGCACCATAAATATAATGGTTGGGGAACCTTCTTTACAAAAACAAATTTACAAAAGCTTGTGCTTTTTGCCCCATTTGCATGGGGCTCACCAGATTCCCATTTGCTTATGGGTGTCAAACTGAGGGCAGCTTGTAGAATGAGTTCTTGTTAACGTACGGGATAAAGCTCTGGTTTGATTCGTTGATGTCTGTGCCCCATTAAAATTGCTTTAAAGCCTCTTTTTGCATTGCAGTTCCTGTCTAATGCCATGGATGATCTGTTGTTAATGCTGCTGTTTAGGTCTTTTGTTGCAGGTGGTTTGTGTAAGTAAATAGAAAATGTACATCAGTTCAGTCAATTTAAAGTTACAGAGTACTGCGATGTATGAAAGGCATGTAGCATCAATAAGGTATAAGCATAAAGTAAATAGGAATTCTGATTTTACGTGTTTATAGGATCCAGTAAATGGGGTAATAGTTTGGATTAAAGAAGCTTACTTATCACAGCAGCATCACCATGGGTCAACATGAGCTCAAAATGGGATGTAGCTTGGTCTCCTCCTTGGGAATTCTAGTATTGGGAGGGTTACAAAGTTAGGACTTTCACAGCATGCTGTGGAGTTTGGAGCAGGAAAATAGGTGGTGAATGGCTTGATGCTGGTTTGAGAACCAGAGAAGCTTGAGAAATCGAAGAGGTGCCAACCAACCAAAAAAGTAAAACATAAGACAACGGTTTTTAGACAAAGACAGAGAAAACAAAGATTTGATGGTGATGATTTGTTGGTCTCCACTGTGAATCAAGTTAAAACATGTGCTGGCTAAATCCCAACAGCAAAATTCAGGACAGTATGCTAAATCACCAACAGCAATGCATCTTTAACCACCATCATATTATTTAAACAATATGGTCAGTGAAAATGAAGATAGTGTAATTTATCACCACCTTGTTCTTCTATTTGAACATTCTGCTCTAGAGGCAGGGGTAATAGCTGTACCAGTACTAGTTTCATTCCCACACACAAGTTCATGTAGCAGACAGAAAAACAGGACAACTCAATAGTTGAAGCAGAAGCTACAACTATGCCAGTGCGACTTGTAACATGTTAATAGGAGGTGGGAAGATCGACATGAAAAATGATTATTGTTCTTGGCCAGCCACTAGTTTGATGGCAGTAAAGGAGCAGTTATAGGATAGCTATGGCCACTCCGAGAATAATATAGAGAAACTTCTAGAAAACATTTCAACTTATTCTAAACCAAGAGTAGATCTTTGAGACACTACCTAACAACCCTGATATTGCATATTGATAGTTATATCCAGTCTGACAACAAACATTGTGCTTTGCTCTGAATCTGTTGTACTTAGTTTCAGTGGCACCCTGGTGAAAAAAAAACATTGTACAAAGTCTCTGTTGAATTAAAACAAAATGAATCTCTCTTTCAGGGAAGGTCTGTAGAAGTAGTTGACATTACTGTTCTTGCTAAAGCAAGGGAACTGGCCAAAGACAAGACATGGTTTTGGATTAATTCATGGCTATGGCACCCAGTGGGCACACAGAGTATATCTAACCTCTGCTGCTACATATATGCAACATGCTTCTTCTGTACAAGGTTTTGCTTTTACATGCTTTGGGGTTACCACCAAAGGTTACTGTTATTAATGTTAAAAGGGAATGTGAGAGCTGATGCAACCACCAAAGCAACTGCTCATAGTTTTTATGGAAAAATGTTGTGTTGTCATTATGCCATTTGCCACATCAGTTATGCCAAAACATGTTTTCAATTTCCCGCCTGCTGTGTCATAGTGTGACACCTGCAGGCAAAGAGGTGATGGGAGCTGCTTACTGTAAAAGGGAATGACACAAAAAAGTTCTTTGGCCACTCCAACTGTGTTTGTAAATATGATCCATTCTGTTAATAGATAATCAAATGTACAGAGGATAGTAGACAGCCCTGGTTGACCGAGGACAGACATTTTTGCTGACAGACCTCATTTAGGAATTAGGCATTCTCTACAGCATAAACATTTACTGGATAACTTACTTTGTCTGGTTGGTTAATGAGAAGTTGTGCAAAGCTTTACTAACTAAAAAGACTTATGTTCCTTAACCACCCAACGACAGTAGGCAAGAGAGAAGAGGCAAATATTAAAAGTAAAGCTAGAAAAAAGTGCCATGAGCCCGGACTGAGCTGAGTGGATGTCATGCCCCTTTGCTTAATGTCCATCCCATATACTCAAAATCAGCAAACTGGAATGAACTGACAAGATCCTGACAGGGAGATCAATGTGTACTTTTGATGCATGTTTGCTGATGGCTAAGGAAATGAATATTTGTATCTTAGGCTGTTCTGAGAGCACAGGGGAATCCTACTTGGTATTAGAATGGTGTTCCTAAATAAAGTCACCAGCAAGTATATGTCTATATAAATACATGACTTGGCCACCATACTCATATATTCATGCTGAACATTTAATTGCAAAATCATGGGTATTAAAATGGAGTTGATCCCCCTTTGCTGCTACAACAGCCTCCATTCTTCTGGGAAGGTTTTCCATTTTATTTCGGAACGTGGCTGCAGGGATTTGCCAACATTCAGACACAAGAGCATCAGCGAGGTCAGGCACTGATATTGCGCAATGGGGTCTGGCTCACGGTTGGCGTTCCACTTGTCCCAAAGGTATTTGATTGGATTCAGGTCTGGGTTCTGTGCAGGCCAGTCAAGAAAGTAGCAACTGCATAATTTTCTAGAAAGTCATTGTATGCTGTAGCACTGAGATTTCCCTTCACTGGAATTAAGTGGCGAAAACCATGAAAAACAGCCCCGGACCATTATTCCCTCACCACCAAACTTTGCAGTTGACTCTCTGCATGCGAGAAGGTAGTGTTCTCCTGGCATCTGCAAAACCCAGATTTGTCCGTCGGACTGCCAGATGGTGAAGCACAATTCATCAGTCCAGAGAACACAGTTCCACTGCTCCAGAGTCCAACGGCGGTGTGCTTTACACCACTGCAGCCAACACTAGTGCATGGTGATCTTAGGCTTGCATGCAGGTGCTCGGCCATAGAAACCCAGCTGATAACACTCATGATACACAACGTGTTGTGCTGACGCTATTCCAAAGGCAGTTTGGCACTCAGTAGTGAGTGTTGCAATTGAGGACAGACAGTTTTTACATGCAATGCAGCTCACCACATGGTGGTGCCATATTGGGATCTTGTGTGGCCTGCTTCTTCGCGGTTGAGCTGTTGCTGCTCTTAGGCGTTTTCACGTCACATAACAGAACTAACGGTTGACCAGGGCAGAAATTTGACAAATTGATTTGTTGAAAAGGCAGCATCCTTTGGCAGACAGTGCCATCAGGTACTTCATCATGGGTGTGGAGCTGGCATGTTCACACGGGTTTTCTTCAGTTCCTCAAATAGTTTCCTCAAACAGCCCAAATACAGGGGTTTCAGTTGAACTGCTGACTCTAAATTCCCTTTAGTTTGTGTTATATTGGTCTACTGTATAAATATGGGGATGGTTTTAAGCTTAGTGTACAGTATCTAGTGTAGAAGGTCACCTTGGAGAAAGATGTCAAATAAATGCTATAGTAATAGGAATCATTGTATGATACGCCGGAGTGAAGTGTTTTCTAAATAAGTAAAGGTGAATGTGACCAAAAGTTGATAAGACAAAGTATTCTTTTGCTTAGTAAATACTATTATAAACTGCACTCTGAAACATTTACCTTTAAATTCATCAAGATGTTTTTCTGTCAAAATTCAGGTTAATTTTACTCAGTGATACTACAGCAGAAATCCCTTTGGATGCTTAAACTGGAACCTTTCAGGTGCTCTGAATTACTGTATTACCGACAGGAATCTGTTGCACATGGCAGGGACACAACGGTAATTGTGAGTAGGAGCATGGAGGCGGGAGGTCTCACCTCATGTATGGAATCCACAAGTTTCATAAGGTGGTAGAAGCGCTGTGACAGCAGCACAGATGCAGACTCCTTCAACTGGATGACCTTGGTCAGCTCTTGGATATAATTCTGTCGCATTGTCTCAAACTGCTCCTGGTTCTTTAAGCCATCCGCTGGTGCTTCAACGTTGATAATGAATGAATAAATGAATGAATTATTCCTGATAAAATTTAAACTTGAATTTAAACTTGTATATTCTATCTCCCAGTGCATGGGCCAAGTGTACCATAGCGTATCCCAGAAGCACAGGGCGTGAGTCAGGGTAAACACTGGATGGAACACCAGTCCACCACATGGTAATCACAGGGTTCCTTACACAATCAAATATGGTTTCCCTATAGCAAAGCTGCAAGATAATAGGTTAGTATTTATTTCCAGAGTGTAGTGGAGAGAGAGACATCCCTTGGTCATATCTGTAGGGTAGCAAGAAACTGAGGACTTTGTCCAGAGTTACCTGTGTTGTTGAACAGTGTCAAAGCTTTCAGGCAGAGGTACTCCTCCTTGGTGATCTGCAGGTTAACAAACTCACAAGGGATGAGCTGCATGGCCACACACAGGTCGGATATAGGAGACTGTCTCATTCTCTGTCTGAAAATATCCATAATTCAGAACAGTTTTGAGAAACTCAAGGTCAGAATGTTTTTTGTGACATGAAAAACTAACTGAAAACTCTAGGCTGGAGCATATCAGATTTGACATTGTGTTTACTACTCACTCATTCATGACCAAATCAGGTGCGAAGTAAAGGTACTCCTTGGTGACATTTTTAAATGACCTCCAACCCAGAGACAATAACATCAGATTCATCCCGGAGTACTGAATGAGACACATTTGGTCACTGACAGGCAAACTGCGGAACCCTTTTGAAAAATAAAGCATAAATAATGATGCAATTTAGCTTCTTTCAACATAATACAACATTTGTACCTATTCATTTCAATAAGGGTATTAATTCCATGACTGTTACGCTTATGTGAAGTACATTTTAAGCAGGATTTGAGTACAAACAGTATGTATATTTTGACAAGCAGTTAGTCTTTTCATATTAATATGGTACTGTTTATTAACAAGAAGGTGTAAAGCTAAGAAAATACAGCTTACTATACTGAACTATTACAGTAAAAGCCTGCAATAATGCACCCTGCAATAAGACAAATTTGGATCATGGACAGCGAGATCGGCTCCAATTGTCCTTTTCCCTTTCCAGTCACCAGCATCTTTTGACAGCAACAAATTTATAGGATTTATTAAACACATCATATGCTTGATTAAAAGTTTCTATTAGTATCATTAGAATTTTTGCAACAGCTGGGGGAGCTGTGGCCCTCCCATAATGCCCTCCTCTCATTTCAGATCCGACTTATCACGTTATGGCAGGGTTTTGTTGTATATGGCAATATAGATACTTCTGCATACTGAGAATCTTTCCTGAAGCATAGACATGGGGAAACCAGAGAGAACTGGCAAGCCACGTAAAAAAGAAAACCAAGGCAATCCTTTCTGTAGCTCACTATATTACATACTAACTTCTTGACTAGCTCAGTCACCTGATAGTGAGAAATGCAAATTAAAGGTTGAAAAAAACTGACCAGTAAGAGGTGAAGAAAAGAGACCAATAACAATAAATCAATACATCACCAGAACAGCACATCTACATAGCTACACAAAATGTCCCCAAAAATGGTCAAATAAAAGCATTAGAAATTGCAATAAACAGAATTGGTACTATAAAAATGCACTACATCATATACATGATATCTCCAAAAGTATATGGACACCCTTTACAATTAATGGGTTTCACTATTTTAGCCACCCAGTATCACTGAGTAAGATTAACCCATTACAAACAGGTGTATCAAATAAAGTAAACAGCCATGCAATCTGCAGTAGGATGGATTGTGCTAAAGAGTTCAGAGACTTTCAATGCGGCACTGT
The DNA here is from genome assembly GCA_900497675.1 of Arapaima gigas. Lineage (NCBI taxonomy): Eukaryota > Metazoa > Chordata > Actinopteri > Osteoglossiformes > Osteoglossidae > Arapaima > Arapaima gigas. The sequence goes on from UFQX01000098.1 coordinate 249,023, forward strand.
CATAGGATGCTGCCTTTCCAACAAATCAGTTTGTCAAACTTCTGCCCTGGTCAACTGTTAGTTCTGTTATGTGACGTGGAAGCATCTAAGAGCAGCAACAGCTCGACCGCGAAGGAGCAGGCCACGCAAAATCCCAGTACGGGGCCGCTGAGTGCTAAAGTGCGTTGTGCATAAAAACTGTCTGTCCTCAATTGCAACACTCACTATTGTCATATAGTGTATCTGATTAATGGCTATTAACAACTATTAGCAGTACCTACATTAAAAAGCCAATCCAAGGTGAACAGCACTCCATTCTGGGTTCATATAATAACTTGTAACCATTAAAACCTGACTTCTACACAACAAACATTTTGCACATTAATTAGAAGTCCACCGCTGGTCAAGGCAAACCCACTTCTGGTTGCTGTGGATGAGGCCATTACCTGGCAATGATTTGGCCCACGTGACAATCGACTGCAGCTCAAACTCATACAGGCGGTTGAAGGTGCTGAGCAGGTGAGGCAGATCAGGCTGGGAGTTGTCATATCCAGATGGCATGATCTCAGGCTCTATTTTCTCCAGGATGCCGATGATCTGCAGTCTAGCTTTTGACTCCCAGGTGGTGGGAACGTATGGTGCCATGGCCGATCTGTTGTAGGAAAGACCCCATGCTGGAGGGGCACTCAGAGACTGAGGTAGAACCATGGGCTTATGCACCTGAGACTTCTTGTTCAACTTCTGATCTGCAGAAGGTATGTTTTTTGATTTTATACTTTACTACTGTCATGTAGTGTTCTTGTAGGAAGCATTCAATGTGGATTATTTAAAACCTACTACAGTATTTAGGTGTAACAGTAACTTTGAGAATAGTATGAATTGCTTTCTGTTAACTTTTCCAGTATTGTTGGTAGGATGTGCCAACGTATTGGAGCTGAGTTTTGAATGGATGGATGGATATTATTCAAATTTAAGTTTTGTTAATTTATATTACTCTCTTCTCCAAAGGGATATAGATTACTCTGTCATTACGTTGTAGCATGTAGCTGACACCCTTGTCCAAGATGATATACAGTGCTATATATATTGCACTATACTCCATAATCGATCACACATTTATATAGATCAGGGGCAGCATCCACACACTTTCATTCTCTCTCTCACACGCGCGTGCGCACGCGCACACACACACACACACACATACACACACACACACACACACACACACAAAAGCCATTTAAAATGACCAGTCAACCTGATGTACATGTTTTTGGACTGTGAGAGGAAAGCAGAGACCCATGCAAACACACCAGCTGAGCAGAGATTAAACCCACATCCAATCACACAGCCCAAGTACCGTGAGACATCAGTGCTACCTGCTCCTCCATCAATACCAGATGTTCATATTTATTTCAAAATTATCCAGATTGATGAAAAGTGCCTGTTATACAGTCAAAATGAAAACTGCAATCCTGTGGCTAGCACATCTGCAGTGGGGAACCATGGAGGAAAAAGCATACCTCCTGGCCTCATCCCAGCCTGGTAGCACTTTCTGAGACGGCAGGCAGAGCAATTCTTCCTGCGGATCTTGTCCACAATGCAGTCGTTCCTTCCAGCACACAAGTATTTCTGATGACCTGTATGAAATGGAGACAGTCTGCACAGTTTATCAGCAAAACTCAAATACCCAGGGGTTTAAATAGGACTCAGAGGACAGGTAGCTCATCTGTGGCCAGGTATATAGGTTTCTTTAAACCTGTTTCTAATCCTAACCCAATGTGTACTCCACCACACCAGCCTTCACCAGCAGTATCAGCAGTGCTCTCTATAGTAACTGCAGAACAGTGACAAAGAACTAGGGCATTTGTTTGTATTATACTTGTAATTTGTGTTACAAACATTAGAGATACAATTTTTAAAATGTATTTTCAATTTTTTCCCTTTTGTATTCTAATATTTTTCTGATGCAGAACAAAAATGGCTCTTTGGGGTTGCACCTTTCCTAGGCTGCAAGTACATCTGATTGCACAGTTGTTTGGAGATCAGAAAGCCCTTAACTGAATATGCTGGGGAGCCGTCTATGTCCGATGGAGGTGGAAGAGAGACGGGAGACTGGGCCTGTAGAAAGGATGTGGTGCTGGGTTTTAACATAGGTGCATGGAATGTAGGGCAAATATGGTAATGGACTGGCAGCTGAAAGTGATATATAATTGGAATGATACACTTTAGAATCTTAAAAGGTCCAGTATATTTTGGAACCGATTTTATATATGTTGGAGGAAACAACTTGTACTTTGAGATCACAAGTGGACAGCCAAACTCTACCTTGGTTGATACAACACTGAGTACCACCTTTATCATCCTGGGCTTTCTGGGACCTACCAACCTCCTGGAGACAGATGTGGGTAGATTCCCAGACTGACTCGCTCCTTCTGTAACACTCATCCATTGCAGACATATGACATTATTGTGCCGTCCAGGGGGATAGTGGGGACTAAGATCCTACAAAACACTGGAAGGGAGTTAGTTTAGATGTCTCAGTTGATGAATCAGTATGTTTTTGGTGTACGCGACCCAAGGAATGTAAAAGTTCCAATCCACTTGATTTTAGGAGCAGTAGATACAAAGGTGATGCCCAACTTTCTGATTCAGTTGCTTGACTTGACCATTTGACTGAGGATGAAACCCTGATGTCAGGCTGACCGACACCCCGATTTGGGGGAAAAAGGCCTTTCAAACTCTTGACATGGACTGTAGGCCTCAATCAGAGACTAATCTGTCGGATACTGTAGAACTGAAACAGTTGCTGAAACAGTGTCTGTGCTGTTTCCATGGCTGTGGGCATTTTCTTCAGTTGGACCAGGTTTTTGAAAACTGATCAATTACCACAATGATCATGGTTTTTCCTTCAGAGCTGGCCAGGTCCATAAAAACGTCAATGGCTATGTGGGACCATAGTCAGTGAGGGACTGGCAGCAGTTCTAGTAATCCTGCTGGTAATTGCCGTGGGACCTTGAATTGCACACATGTGGTACAAGCCAGAACAAATTCCTGCACATCTTGATCTTGCTTCATGGTTAGCCACCAAATGCTCTGTACTACCAATTGTAGGGTCTTGTGTACCCCTGGACACCCTATACTTGAAGTCACGTGCCCAGTATAATAGTTGTGACTGGGTGGCTGAAGGTACATACTCTTTATCCATGGGTTAACCGTTTGGTCCAGGTTCCTGGGCTTGTGTAGCTTGGATGTCGTCAAGTAGGGTCCATCTGACTGGATGGGTGTTCATACTATCCTGTTGCTCCTGTTTGGGTGAGATGTACAACCTGGAGAGAGCATCTGCTTTCCCATTCTGGACCTGGGGCAGTATGTGACGGTGAAAGGGAAATGTGCAGAAAAACAAAGTCCAACATGCTTTCCCGTAGCTGAGTCTCTTGGCTTTCTGTAAGTACTCCTCGTGTGGTGGTCTGTTCAACCCACAAAAGAATGAGTGGTATCTTCTAACCATTGCCTCCATTCTTCTAAGGCTATTTTGATGACTAATAATTTCCTGATTCCCCTCATCATAATTCATTTTGGCAGGTGATAGCTTAATGGGGAAAAAAATGCATGTGGATAAATTTTAGGAATAGTATAGCCCCTATTCCTATTTCTGACACACGTACTTCTACCACAAAAAGAAAAGTGGGATCTGGAGGCTTCAAGATCGGGGTGGTTTTAAAATGTCTTTTCAACATTCTTAATTTGAATGTAAGTCTTCTGGGGTCCAAATGAGGCTTTGAAGAGGTCCACAAATCAGCCCAGGCCAGTCAACCCAAATCTGGCAGCTATGACACTCAAAGATTTAGTAAAGATTTTAGCACCAGAAATCTGTTCCAGAGCAGAAGTTATGAGGGGCAGCGGATATGAGAGGCAGCGGGTGAGGATATTTAACAATAATGACATTCAACCCTTATAATAAATACAAGACTGCAAGCCCCCACCTTTTTTCAGTGCAGGGAAAACCCTATGTAGCTGCAGAGGTAGATGGCTAAGTTCAGCTCTTTGATCACATACACCTCCATTGCTTCCTGTTCAGGTTGAGAAAGGGGCAACAGGTCAATGACAATTCCACAACTGATGTTGTGGTGGTGCTGATGCCTGGACTTTACAAAACACCCAGACTAAGTCTTTACATTCAGCAGGGATAGACAACGGCTCTCAATTGCTGTGGCTCTGCACAGAAGGGTGAGACAGTTCTGTGAACATCACATTTCCTAGGAAAGCATTTCCCTCTCTGTTCCATAAAATCTGAATCAGAACAGTTTTAGTATGATGCAATCCTACTTTGAGTAAGAGGCCTTATCATGTCCCACCCCTGACCCCATTGACTCTTTTAAGGAGCGGACCTATAACCTTTGATTATAGTGCACTAAAAGTATTTATATCAGCAACGTCTAAAAAATTCCTGGCAACACCCAAGTCAGTGAAGGTTTTACTGTCTTACTTGACACCATAACAGTGTTACAAGCAAGAGTAACTGGGAGAAATGGTTAGTTACACCATTCACCACTAGAGGCAGCACTAGATTCTCTGTATGTTTGTAGCAGGCAGTAATGTCTGAATGAATCGGAGAATCCACAGTATTATCTCTCCTTTAGGGTCAGCTGTTGCTTGCTGTTCAGAACTGTTTCTGTCACGACATGTGTCAGTCCGTTGAAGAGATTTTTTTCACCTTTTTTTTTTTTCCCCTCTGATGTTCACTGGCTAGTGCCAACCACTCTGAACTCTGGGAGCAGATCGCCAGTAGGGACAGAGTTTTCTGTTTAATGTGTGTCTTAATTATTCTGAAGCCTCAATCTGCAGAAGATGAAGAATCACGTAATGCATAATGGATTTGGTGAGATGAGGTCCAAGACGCTCTGTTTGCTGTGATCGCATTTGTGAGCTGGTCAATGCATGATACATGGTGCTGCGATGATCCGGTGAATGGGCATGATGAGACGTTGGGACTTGGTGGCAAGGGAATGGAGACTGACAGATGAGGGAACACTGAGACATGATGACAGTGAAATAGGTAACTTGGAAGAGGCACAGGAATACACAGGAAATGAATTGACTTTCACTACTGCAAAAGTTATGTATGAGCTGATCAAGGATCCACAATGAGCCTTTGTCTGTCTCCCCTTTTATAGAGTTAGTTTTCGATGACTGGGTCATTGGAACCAGGCATGTTAAGGTTGGACAGATGGACTAAACAGGGCCTTTGGAGGTCACTGGAGGTTTTGCTTATTGAGGCTGTAATAGCAATGCTTCAGTGTTGTGCAGGACCAATTTCATTCAGCTTGTTTTTTTAAAACATAAAATAGCTATATCTAAGACTTTCCCAGAAACTACTCAGTGGATAAATAGAATTATGTTTATATTATTGAATTTTTAATTTCAAACTGAAAGTGACCAAATGCTGAAAAGGCACTTTTATGTAATGTATCTGGAAAGCACATGAGAATGATTGCTCTTTAACACTCCATGTACTAAATAGCACAGAGCTGACCAGCAGCCAGCGAGACTTTCCATACTGGATGACAATGACCAGACACCATGAAGAGGCAGTGACACATTTTGACAAGACATTTATCCTCCTATTTGGTTCTTCCTTGTGAAAAAAAGCCTATTGATGCTCTCTCTTGCTTTCGTTTCATCTCTATCTCTCACACTGGTTTGTAATTTATTTTTCTGATTGTTTATTGTACTTAAAATTTGTTGTTCACATCCATGAGTAAGATAAGATTTTATTTACTGTGATAAGAAATGCCATTTTAAACTTTTGCAGCCATAACACAAGCAACACATCCTGTAGATTGCAGTGAAAATGTTATGTTTAGGCCCTTCTTAAACCAGCCTATTACATGCTTACCTTTGAAAGCCCTTCTGAAGAACACCTTGCAGCTTTCACAAGAGAGGACCCCGTAGTGGTACCCAGAAGCCTCATCTCCACAGATGAAACACACCTTCTGAGGCAACACACTGGAAAACAAAAGGTTCGCATCTAAGTTACATCTCTGTATTTGATAAACAGAACCCTCGCCGAGTAAGAAGGGTAAACATTTCTCAGCACGTTTGGACTAACAACTGAACTGTTGTCAAGATGGCAACAGTTTAGACTTCTGCTCATTTTACTGTTACAGTACGGAGCCATGACACATTTAATTGAGAATTTTTACCTCTCATCAACACAAAGTACTCCATAATGTCAAGCTGGAAAAGAATCCAGAGTTTTGTCTAATTAAAAATAAAAAAAGAAAATAATTGACCAAATACTTTTTATAGGCACCACGGGTAACAATCGATTACACAAACATTTAATTACGACACATGTTATTAGGCTTAATGGAGTTTACTTTAGCCAGTTCTGATTTTCCTTTTGTGCTGTGGCAAAGAGACTATGATCAGAAAAATATCGGTATATTCAGTATAAGACTTTTGATTATCCATCAAGACCTGTGCTAACCACCACGTTTCCTGGCATTGTTTCACCTGAGTGAATTTTACACATTACATGAACATGCTACCTACATATATTTCTTAAACAGTTATATAACCACTCATACCTACCTACCCCGTTACACTTATATGCACTCTTATTTTTAATGCTATTTTATAAATGCAAGAATTATAGTGGGTCCTCTACTTAGATTTAATTGGGACAGTTTTGTTATTTAGGAATTTTGTAAGGGAAATGTGACAGAGGGTGGGGCCTGGGGCTCATCATCAATTCTATATGCTGATACTTGTGTAATGTTCGCTGGCAAAAATAGTGGTATTGCACTAACTGACTGTACTTTGAGATCCATGGCTATTTGGATCTCGCTGTGTGTTGCTGTGAGTTGAACATTGCATTGGAGAAAACTGTCTGCTAAATGGGTACATTTAAATGTACATGTATGCTTGTGGCAGCAGCAGAGTTTTTAAAACTGGAACAGAGCACAGCAGCACTGTCTCTCCCTCTCAACTGAGCAGCTTGCAGCTTAGATGCCTCATGATGTGCCTGCATTTTCTGAGTCCCTTGGCAGCAGTACTTATAAGGCATTGTAAATGGTAGAGAATCCTGAGCCAGAGCTGCTGGCGAGTGTTGAAAAGGCAAAACTTTACATTTGGGACCATTAACTGACGGAGTGAAGCTTTGATACATAATTTTCTCTCTTTGCTCTAATTGTGAATGAATATATCGCTATATCTATAAAGCTCAATCCGTTTGTTCTTTACGTACAGCTTTGATTTTCAAGGCACAGATTTAAAATATGGGACATCGGTACTTCTCCCCTTAAGTGAGAGTGACTTTCATTAAACAGCAAAAAGGCACTAACTTGCTTGGAAATTTCCGATTTGGTCTTTGAAATAATGCTTGAAAATATGTACATACTTGTGTCACACATAGTGTAAAATTCATACTGACCGGACAGCACGAGCTTCATGCTGACACACCCTCTCTCTCTCTCTCTCTCTCTCTCACACACACACACACACACACACACACGGAGTTCAGCAGTACTACCAATACTTGTGAATTAAGATTCAGGGTAATAAAGTTTGCTAATATTTGATTTGTTATTACTTTTTATCTTTCCACTTTCTAACATGGGCTATGCCAGGCAAATCAGCTAAGTGGAAATAAAATAGAACTATTCATACCTTTAATGCTATATTGGAAATATCCATATCTTCATTGTTCTTTTACAGATGAAAAATAGCATTTCTATCTTTTTGGTATTTTGGAAATTAAACAGTATATATACAACACCGTTGCAAAATAATTATTGCAGCATTAGAAATTGTATAAGCATCATTTACACATTTATTGTTACTTTCAAAATAAAATAACTTGAATATCTTTATTTGTACTTGAGAAATGACATTATTTATTCCTTTACTGCTACTTTGTTAATAATATATACGTATACCATTTTTTACTACTTTGGAAATTGCACACAAACTGAGGGATCTTACCTAGTATCTGTAGTGTGCATGTTGGAGGTACTGGGCATTAGTGCAGATCCACTAAAATTGTTTGGCTGCAAAGATGGCAGCTGTGCACAGTCAATCAAAAGTGGGCTGTTCACCACTTTTTCACCTTTCAGGGCCATCAGCTTGTTGGGATCTGCATTGATTTTGGGAATGAGGGGGCTCGAGCTCTCAAAATCAGCACTCATGTCTAAGAACATGTTGCTGGGTGTATAGGAAAAGTGTGCAGAGATGTCTTCTGGAGGGTGCATCTTCTCAGTCTCTGATCTCCCAAGAGATGTGCTCGAATGGAGCAAGTCTACGGAAAAATCCAGATTAGGACCCTTGGACAGCATTCTAAATAATTGCTGCTGCTTCTTCATGTAGGTGCATGTAGAGGTGGCTTCTCCAGTCAGACATTCAAAATTTTCTGTGGACCCAAAATATGCAGATTCAGGTGTCAGAAACACCTTGTCTGGCCATGAAGTGTCATTGACACTGTCTGTTTCCAGTCTTTGATGAAATTTTGTTATTTCTGGTGTCTGTGACACTGCCACATTTGGCCAGAGCATTACCTCAGCTCCTGACCCAGGAGTCACGGACCCAGTCAGCATGTCAGTGTTACTCAAATTATGCACTAGAGAGGGAACGTGGCTGAAAGCACACTTACTGTCCAAAATCTCTTTCTCCATACAACTTCCAATGGAGTTGTTTATTGTATGTCCCAGACTGCTCCTTGTTACAGTGGATTTGCAACGCCAAACATGGAATCCAGTTATTGGTGTGTCGATGGTGTCAGTCCTGTCCTGTGATCCTGTGTCTCCCATGGTGAGCAGAATTGCCTTTGGACCTAAAGAAGGGTGTGCGTGAGCTACTCCGCAGTCTCAGTCTTCAGGCCACAGTGAAGGGCATGCTCTCTTGTGGTTTTTCCTTGTTTACATATATTTCTGTAGTTTGTTGTTTTCAGTGTGGCAAGGGAGGGGAGGGAAACATTAAGCTGGTTACCATGCCTTCCTAACATGTCCACTTTTGTTACTCTAGCTGCTCTAAACAAACATCTAGTTGCTATGGTCTCCCTGACAATCGATAAGCTACTCACTCTTCCTGTCCTACACCCAAGAGAGGCAGATGAGGTTCTTTCTGTGAGTGGTTATGGGTGTTGAGACCTTTTTTCTCTGTCTCCCTTTCAAACATGTTGCAAGATTCCCGGTTCAAATGAGAATTTTATGTTCAACATTCCTCTTAGTTTGGAGACATGCTAAGAGACACCTAGGGATTCCGTGTTACTTCCAGCTCAGATGTTTCCTCAAATATTAATAAAATCAGGCTTCAGAAATGGTTGTCTAGGGTTGTTGGTTATATATTTTCAGATTAAACAGTGATGTTTCGAACACCTAAGAAATTTGGCTTACCCAATACAGATTTTTATAAATACCTATAACACATATGGGGAAAAATATAAGAATATAACAGAAAGGCAAGAGAGAAAAGTTCTATTTTTCTTTTTGGGGGAAGTCAGAGCCCTGGGAGGAGACTGCTTTGTGAGCAAAGTTTGAACTTTGGAAGCTTCTAGATTGAATTTTACTCAGATGAGAGCTTTACATTAAGTTTGATTTCACATGTGTTGACTATCCTTTGCTGTTGAGTTTTGTTAATCTTAGTAGTTTGTTTCATACTGACAAGTCAAGTGGTTAGTGGTTTGTTTATTTACTGTTGTTTAAGTAACAAACTGGTGACTGACCTCTTCCAACAGCATGAGGACACCACATTCTGTACAGTGGGTTGAACCACTAGAGTGGCCTTCCTGTGTGCTCCCAGATCAAGATCCAGATAAGGAGAAGAGCAACTCCTGATCCAAAGCCAGACCCAGGCCCCTGACCCTTCTCTGACCTTATTTTCACTGGTGCCCTTGACTGCATCGATCCTCCAAGTCTCACTGCCTCTGTCCTTAACTGCCTTGATGTAACTGTCCTTAGTGAAGCTGTTTGTCACAATTTTGCCCCCCACTGTCCTTAAACACCTTGTCCCTGACTACCCTGACCCCACTGTCCTCAAAGCTGTTGCTGCTGGTGCACCTGATTTGGGCTTATCTGGAGGAAACAAGGTCTAGAAAATCTGGATAGCAGTTTTTTTTCAGTGGAAAGAAGAGAGACTTTAGAGACAACAGCTGTACAAGTAAAGTTCGAGCTTTAGAAATTTCTGCAATGTTTGAGTATTAGAGAGAACCTGTCGGTTTTGTCTTAAAACTTTGACTTAAGTTGTGTTGATTGCCTTTTTTCGTTTATTACTTTTTAATTTTTAGTATTGTTAATCTTACTAATTAGTTTCATCCTGAAAAGCCTTGCCTTGCTTGTTTGCCACTGTTTACGTAATAATTGCGGGCAAGAAAAATAAAAAGTCTGCAAGTCCATCCAACACCACTCCTCACCTGGTCATTCCCCAAACTTCAAACCAAACTCCCAATGTGAAATCTTGTTTTATTGTGTGAAATCTGAATTTTTCTGATATGCACTGGGGAAGAGTATATCAGAAATATCTAAATAGCCTACATTTGCAATAGGCCAGTTTCTTTTATTAAAAAGGTTTATGATGAACATGATTAATTGACTTTCTGTTCAGGTGGTTTTGCAATAAGTGGCTCATCTTTTTATGTTTCACAGCCTTTTCTGATCATTTATACATAGCAAATTATTCAGCAGCACAGACACAGGTAGCTCTTCCATGTACATGTTGGAAGGTACCCATCTCTTACCACAAGTTGGAGGGTTTATTGCAATAAGAAGAGTCCTGTTTACTCAAGGCATCCTAGCCCTGTGCACAATGAAGGGTATACTTTTCTAGTATCTTTACAGTTTCATGTCTGAAGTTTGTTTCGTTTCTATGCATTTGTGGAGTGTCTTTATTTTAATGTCATAAATAAAGTTCAATCCAAAAAAATGGGGCCAAAAAACATAGAAAAGCTTGTGAAAAAGCAACAGAGATGTTGCACTGACAGGAGGAAAGGTTGAAAGATAAACAGTAATAACACATTATATATCACCAAACTGTATGACCCCGAAGTGGTTGCATTTAGTACATAAGTACAGCAAACTCAGTACTTGAACTCTCTAGATTCCAATGCTCGCTATAACGGTTACTGGAAATGAATAGCTATATAAAAGGGAAACTTTTTCTGTAATGACTTTTTATTCGAAGATGAGCCATAATAAAATATGAAAACGTGAATAAAAATCTAAATAAATACCATTCAGAGTACTGTGATAAAATAATTCTGTAGGTGGTAAACTGTGTTGTTTACTGTTACGACTTTATCCAAAGTAGGACGCATGCGCGGCTGTTATCGCCTGTTTCCACCTGTTTCGCTTTGTCTGAACACGTTTGCGCCGTGTCACGTGTTTACTACGTATTTTTAAAAACATTTTTTTTAAACATCAATTTATTTGTTTATTTAAATACCGGTTGTTGTGACAAAGAGGCGGGTAACTTTTGACGCGTGTTATTGCCTTTATTCAACATCTCATAACACTGAACTAACGCTGCAAACCCCGCCTCTCGTGGGGGGGCACTAACATGTGACATGTCCTGTACAGTACCGCGCGAAATAGCGCTATAGCGTGGGGGGGGAGTATTTCCCGATGGCCGGGAAGCGCGTTACTTATTTATATATTTATTTCCATTGTAAGCAATAGGAAAAAAATAGGTACTCGGTGTCCCCAGTTTCGGTGTCCTACGCGTTTTCAAGGACGAGGGATCGCTGTTACTGTGACTGCTGTGGTATATGCTTGGGGAAACAGTGACATCTTAGGACACTTCACATGTTATCTGGCATTCTTCTTGTTTTTCTTGTCAGCATGTATGATGGCCATTTTCTTATCCATTTTCCATATAGCCCCTCCCATTAGGTCCATGTTATCATCTCTGCCTGTTTGGTTCCACTATCCCAGTAACCATTGAACTGTCCTGGTTACCCAACAGAGCCTTGTTCATGGTGAAAAGCCAGTCTAGCCACTCTCATATTAAGAGGTAGGCAAGTGCAGCGTAAGGAGTTTTTCCTGAGGGCTCTTATTGAATAGTGATGGTAGACCTGGACCAGGAATCATATGCCAGGTTCCTACATGCGAGACAGTTGTGTTATCCGCTATGCTATCCAACCTATCTGTCCTTTGGCTGGATATATAAATATGCATTTTACTTACAGCACTGTGCGAAAGTCTTAGGCATGCAACTTCAATGTCTGTTGAGAAGTACAGGTAGATTCTTATCTACCATCAGGGGGGTTTCTGATTGGTCCCAAATTCATTCTGCAACCTGTGAATGACCTCAAACACCCAATCCCAGTCATACAGAACTATCTTGAGCAAAAAGAAGGAATCCTGTAACAGATGGTCTGGTCCCCACAGAGCCCTGATCTCAGCATGATCAAGTCAGTCTGGGAGGACATGCAGAGACAGTCAAAGTGTGCAGAAGAACTGTGGCCAGTTCCTCAAAATGTTTGGAAGAACCTACTGACCTCTACCTTAAACCGCATGCAAGTTTGCATAAGAGAATCGATGCTGTTTTAAAGACAAAGGGTGGTCCCACCAAATATTGATTTCACTGAGGTTTTTTTTGTCTACTGCACTTTTTCGAAGGTTTATTGGTAATAAATATTCATGGCATTATTTTTGGAACCATCCTCACTTTATAGCATTTTCCTACAGGTGCCTAAGACTTTTGCACAGTACTGTATATGCAAATAATTAACTAATTGTTAAGCCGTATTGGATGTTTTGTTGTAGCGGTGCAAAGGCACTGATCCAGGTGGGCTCTGGATAGTCTGTTCCGGCCCTGGCTTAATAAAATTAGCTGAAGAAAATGGTGATTCGCAGGGATAGGTGGAGGGAAATACTGTTAGGAGCAGTTCTGTCACAAGACCAGTCAATGGTGAGTGAAAAGAAATCTGCTTTCTTTAGATTGTACGGCAGAGGGCACAGGCAGCCCACTGCCAGTACTTCTACTCTTGTCACTGCCCTTGTCCGATAACAGTACTTGCCTCAACAGCTCCACGACCATTTTGTTTGTCCTTTCCCTGTGTCCTAAATCTTCCACCATATCAGTTGCACACGTTTTTATCAACTCGGCATCTGCAAAAGGCTTTTTTGCTTCTGCAAAGTACTTCAAAACATGTAGAAATTCCACGGTCGCATTCTCTTGGACAAACATAGTTTTATGGATGGCAGCAACAGTGATTGTATGTAGCAATCAAATTTATAATCTTTTGTTTGCGACTCTCGTTTTGCAGGGTAGTTTTTCACTGAAGTGGCTGTGAGGGGTTTCAAGGTGCCATTTACTATTAGGCACCTTGAAACCCAGGTGGCTACAGTCTGAGAGCATAGCAAACAAGTTGGCTTAACGTTGGTATAGTCTGGTGAAATAAAGCAAAATTGGTCAGTCCACTCAGAACTGAATTATCTGTTTTCATCATCAACGGTACACTTTTTTGCACTGGCCATGACTTTTATGCAAACAAGACTTACATGAGCTGTGAAAGGTGTTTTCTTTGTTGGTGCAGTTCATTTAGAGCAGGCTACCTAGGCAGCTCTAATTCGGTTTTTGGCAGTAGATGAGCTTAGCTACATACACAACATACAAGTACTGATGTAGGAGTACGTGAGAGCAGCCATTTGTCTGTCCAGAGCCATAAATGGCCCAAGGGCCACCTATTGGGAAACCCTGGCGTGAGTCATGTAACTTACTGGTTCGTAGTGATCAAACATTGCAGGACTTGACACGGGAGCATGAATTGGCAGGTATTATTGTCAAGTATGAACTGAACGAACTGAACTCGACTGTACAAAAACACTTTACTTGTCTAGTATTCCACGTGACTTGCAATCTAGAACTGTTTCAGGTCAAGATGTTCTCATCAACAGCAGTGTGACAACCTAGACACTGTACGTCACCAGTGAGCTTTTCAGCTACTCTCACTACTAGGCCATAATGTCTCTATAATGAAGCCGTCCCCGACTTATTTGGCATCTGAGTAGTTCTTCTTTTGTCGGTTTTTTTTTCTCCATTGCGATCTGTCAGCTATTTACATAAGATTTATTGCCATTATCTTTGTTACATACAATTATGCGAATGTTAAATATGTGTGACTGTATAAGTTGTACTGGGTTGTTTTTCCTTTTTTCCCAGCCTTACTGAAGTAGGGTGTGGAATTCTTGAACAAAAACACAACTCCAGTGTTCACTATAACATTTATTTACACAAGCACAAAAAATGAAATAAACACTATACACATTTTAATTCTTCTTAAATTACAAAATAACATTTGAAAATGTTCACAGTATAAAACTAATGTTTTTTGTGTGTTGTAAAATTATTTCCATTTTAAAGAGCTTCATAAATCATTTGAAAATTTGAAGTTTTGTGTAAAGTTCAAGCAGAATGAATACTTTATATTAAAACATTTTTTATAAGTACTGGCATAAATAAGCACATTTCCATGTCCAATAAAATAGAAAACAAATACAAGATGAAGACGTTCCATAAAACTGCAGGTTGGCCCGGAGATAAAATCAGTATGAATGTGTTAAAACTGCCCGCGAAAGGGAACGAGTTTCTTCTGCAAGAAAATATATTTCTGCCCTAAAATCCCGGGAGCTGAGACTGCCAATAGATCACAACTCTTCAGCTCAGTTTGAAGGTGGATGTTCCACTGTTCTGACAACAAGTAGCCTGGGGATGGAATAAGAAAAGTCAAGCAGGATGGACCAGAAAACCAGAAGGAGAAAGGCAGGGAAGGATGGATGACAGAATGGTGGAAGCATAGAAGGATGGAACAACATAGGGTTTCGCACGGTGGAAGAAACTGTACAGCAACTTTGCCGACATGGTTCCTGTGAGCTGCCTGTCTGCCAGTTGGCGCTGAGATCTGGTAAAAAGGGCCACTGATTCTCATAGTTTCACAGTGCAAGGATAGAATGGAGCACTAACTGGAATGTCCAGTCTGCTTTCTGACAGCCAGAGAAGAAACTCTAGAGAAATTCAGAACTAGTTTGAAAACTATTGCTTTTAAAAAGAGAGAGCTGCAGGAGTAAAAATGTTCCCATATTTTAAAAGTCAGCAAGATAATGAATAATTGATTTAAATATTGTAATATTTATGAGGATCAAACTGTTCATTGGCCTTAGAAGAGGTCCAGTTATCACATACACAGTATACTGTAACAACATTTTCTTATACATATTGATAAATGCACAAAATCATTTTGCAAATTTTAAATCTGCACTTTTCTGTTTGTAACGAACAATTTTTTAGTTTGAGGGGGCCTGCCGTTGTTTCTCTGTGTGTAGCCACCATGTGTACATGGGAGGGGGGTCCTGCTGTAACGTCAAAGGGTACATCCTTCCCCCCAACACCCCCAGAGGTTCCTTCCAGTGGAGGAAACCACTTTGAGCATCATAAATCTGCAGGAAATAAAGGGAAAGATCATAAAAGCGTTTCAAGGTTACTTTTATGATTATTACAGCCAAACACTGGACACTTTCAGCAAAATTTTTCCTTTCCCATCTCATTTTTTACCTTTTTTCTTTTATTTCATCCTTTTCTGTCGATCGAGAAACTTCTGCCTGCGATCTTCAGGGATTTCATCCAGGCTGATGCCGTGATTGCTGGCCCTGAATAGACAAAGAGCACAGGGATGATTCACACGCAAAGGTGGGCACAGTAGCCAAACACAATACTCAAGTAAATGCACAGTAACTTTCAAAAATAATTCTTACGATTAAAAATGTTAAAGGTTCTCATCCAAAAATGTATTCAACTAACAGGAAAAAAAAGTATTCGATTTAAAAAAAGACACTGGAGTACTGGAGTTACTGCCTCAGAAGAAGCTTTGCAAATAATTGTACTACACCAGGAGCCGAAATGAAAATTTGTATCCTTTGAAATCAAAGTTGACAATTTTAACTACTATGTTACCTCCAGTTGTAAATGAAGCCATTTTTATCTAAAGTAAATTACTACTGTTTGACCAATCTAAACAGTGGAGCTTTTAATTTAGAGTAGGTAGGGTTAGTTCAGGCCTTTCTGAAAGGCAGTACAGCAGTGGGAGGATTGGGATTTGAACAGACAATCTCCAGGTTATAAGTCATGAGCTCTAACCACTATACTACTGTTTGTGTGTATATGTATATAGCTAGTTGACAGCAGTGAGCTATATTTGGTCTAATTGAGCTATTTCAGTGATTTCTGTGATAATATTAACACTGGTACTGTGGTTATAACAATCACACAGCCGGTTACCCAGGTAGTAAATATTTAGCAGTTTCATTTTGGATAAAATCGTCAGCTGGATATGTTAATGTGCTGTCTTTGTCTTGTTCTTCTTGAGGATGCCAAAGTCTTTATTTATAATCAATAACTGTACCGTGTTGAGTTGTTTAACCATTCTGTTGTGGTGAGGACATATTTCAGCTATGGGTGAAAATCTTGCAGAAAAATAGTTTATTGTGCATACAGCCTCTGACAAATTAGAGGAAACCTTGCATCTTACCCGGGGGTGAGGTCTGGAGGGATAGGCAGTGGTTTGTCAAAGCCGTCTCTGCCAACCAACCAGTAAGTGTCTTCAACTCCTTTACCCTGGAGGCAGAGTGGAAATCACATGACCAGTGCCACGCTTACACCATGTCAAAGTGCTCGGCCTCCCTGATCTTGCATGTGTGTCTGACTGTCTCTGGGAGGGCCATACCTTCAGCTCTGTCTTGCCCCTGACATCCACTTTGTAGCCAAGTTTCAGACCGTGCAAGATGTCCACCGTGCTCTGGTTCACATGGATTCTGTATGCTGCATCAGACAGAAAGTACACACCATCTTACACCATTTTTATCAGAATGTGGCTTATTCTTTTAATTAGATGCTTCCATCCAAAACAATTTAATGCTGAATATTTACTCTGTTATTCCTGTTAACGCAAATTCATAGTGTTTAGACAGTACTAGCTCTGTTGCCTGCCTATGCACAGGCCAGAAAGGTGTAGTGGTGGTGAAAAGTAATGAAATGTTATATTTTTCAGCACTGTGTGTGTGTGCGCATTTGTGTGTGATGTATATTTTTAATTAACTTTCTAATTTTTCATTTGCATACAAAACAAAAAAAAATGTCCATATGGAGTTTGTAGCATGTGTATAGTGTCCACCCTGTGTGTGGGGCGTATTTTTATGCAAGGAGAAAATGCACGTCTGGTACATTACAGCATGGGTGGCATCTCAGCCAACCCATGTGTGTGTCCCAGGGGGAGTAAATTCATCAGTGTGTGTGTAGGTGTGTGTGTTTATGGTCATTACAGTGGGTGCGGTGTGCAGGCTGTATGTTATCAAAGACAGAAACTAGACATACAAGACTGAACGAACAAAGAAGTTACTTCTGTTTAGAGTTGTTGAGTCATAGTAACACCTAGAGCAGAAACTGAGAGAAGAATTAGTAGACATAGATAATGCACTCAAGGAACAATAACTGAGCTAATAAACTGGGCCAAGAAAGGTTTCTTTCTGCCTCATGGTTTGTCCCTGAAATTTGTACCATAGTGGCGAAGGGAGAATTTGTCCAAGTTTTTATATGTATGTGTGTGTGTGTGTGTGTGTGTGTGTGTGTGTGTGTGTGTGTGTGTGTGTGTGTGTGTGTGTGTGTGTGTGTGTGGGTGTCTGGAGAGGAAATCCACTCATTTGCCTAAGTACTCTGCATGAAGCCTTTACTCCCACCTCTCCAAGCCTTGTCAGAGAGCCTGAATTTTAAATTAAAGTAACCTTTTTGGAGCTTGATGAACTTTGCTGTACACAAACTTTAGTGTGAGAAATTTTAAAGTGAGAAGTACCTGCGTGCCAAATTTCAAGTGTTCGACTTGAAAAACAAAGCTGTACATTGAAAAACAAATAAACAGACAAACAGATATTCAGCTTTATAGAGATCATATCAAATTTCCCCAAACCACTCTGCTCCCTGTTGCCAATGTTGACTACCATGACACTGGTTGAGTATGTCAATTTGTTATTATTAGTATTAGTATTAGTGTTAATTTGTCAGTGTTAGTTAGCCTCACCATTGGCTATGCCATGTTTTTGATGGTGTTGCATAAATTGCCAGTAGCATGTGAGTAAATTTGTGTGTTATCTTGCATATATATTAAAGATTATAGGTAAAGGTGTCAGCTAAATATTATGTAGTATATTGTGTGTAACAGGAGAAAAGGGTCTTGTGGGGTACAAATTTAGATGCCCTGCACAGGCCAGGCTCAGTATCCCAATGTATATGTCACTTCAGTAAACTAAATAACCAAGCAATTCCCACTGTTCCATAAAACTCCATTTCATATTGTAGTCAAACCATTACAGCTACACAGTGTGAAAACTGTTCTAAGTCACATTGTTTAGCGTGATACGTTATGCAGTGCAAGATCTATCATCTCCAGACAGCTCTCCAGGGTGAAGTGTTCACTCAAACTGAAGACACGTGCACCTTCTCAGACAGGCACACATGCCTTGAGCAGAGCATTAACACAGGGCTTCTTCTTAGAAGCATTTCAAGAAGGATTTGTGTAAAGAGCGCTTCCAGACATAGGAAATTGATTTTAAGCCTCCTCAGGAAAGTCTGTATTCTGGCGCATCATGGTGTGAGGTTCAATATGAAAATGAGACTGCAGTTCATTAACCTGCATTTTCTTTGACCTGAGCCTTTTACTGCAGACTTCATCACTGCCTCTGGAGAGTGCTGTTTGCACACAGTTTTCTGACCGCGCTCCGTGTACAGGTGGCCAAGTGAGGTGAGCGATACTACTTTTATCAAGAGGATATCTGAATGGTGTTTGCCAGAATGCATGCGATTCCTTGCGGCTTTGTTATTGAGTCAATAGCCATAACTGAGTGAATTTTTGGTGAATCCTAGATCTTCCTAAGAGAACTTCTACTAAATTCTTACCCTTGCTTGGCAGCTTTTAGATAGTCTTTAAATAATGTATTATATTCATGCCCTGTAACGTAAAGATGTGGCCCTCCTGATGTCCAACAACCAAGGCGATATCCTGTCTGCACTATGTGGCCATCTACTTTGTTAAGCTGCAGCTGCCTGCCTTGCAGTGAAAGCACCCGGTTCAAATTCCATCTTTTGCTGTAGTTCCCTAAATCAGTGTACTTTCCCACTGTTCCATAAAACTCAATTTCATATTGTAGTCAAACCATTATAGCAGAATTTTGCTGAATTGACACATTAAAAATTACCAGATGCATACTGTGGTAAGTCATTGTCAGTAATGATGTATGTCCAGCAGACCAGAGATGTTCTTAACCAGGATGGCTCTGTTTTTAAGCTGTGAACACGGTTACTAATTCTGCTGATGCCTTTAAAGGATTACTTCTCACTTTGTAAGGCTATGTGAGACACAGTAGCACACACGTGTGTACAGACACGCTCGCACAAATATACACCCAAGTTTATTTCCTTGTTATTCTGGGACTTCAAACTAACTGTTGGTTCAATTAAATGCTTCCTGATGTGTCACACCAAAAATAAAAAATATGCCAAAAATGCTAAAGAAAATATTTTGGCATCTTCACGTCATTAAAAAAAAACAGTGCGAGCTGTTCTCACAATGTTTAGGTTCCAGGTGGCCAGCAAACTGTGTGTGTGGCTGTGAGCAGTGAAGCCAAGTCCACCTCAGTCATCTCAACCCCCACAAGGGAACGTGGCCTTGTCTGTCTTCCCTAGGCTTAACTGCTGATAAACAGTGTCTGTCCAAGACGAATTGGGGTCCATTTAACTCATGGACCACAAGGAAACACTGAGCTCAAAAGTATTTACCCACAATTATGTTAATAATCCATAAACCCCTTTGACCAAAATCAAAAAAATCAGCATCCTGGCCTTTTAGTATACTCTATACTGTCAAACTTTTAAACACTTGTGGTATTATAAGGGAAATAAAAAATAATTGTGAAGAAATGCATTCATACAATTGCCCGGCAAAATTATGTTTTTTCATGGACCACAAACTATTAAACACAGTCTGCATGTGACACAATATGGAGAAAATGTGTCCTCATTTGACATTTCAGGTGTTCAGCCACACCCGAGTGCACTCAAACACAAATCCTCACTCTCCTGACACCAGGGGTTCTGTCCTGTGCCGAGTTACCCTGACTGACCCTTCTGCCTAAATTGTTGTTTCCACTGGACCAAGGCCAGCCACACTTTAAGTGTGTCTGGATTGTACCTGTCCAGGTACATTTAATTACCGATTACACCACCAGCCAGATGAGGATGGATGGGAGCCCTTAGACAGCAATGAATGGTGGGAACAATGGTGGGCATTGCACTGAAAAGCTGAAACAGCACTTGAAGAACAAGAATGTCCCAGGTAAATTAAATTTGTTAGTTGTTTAAATCAAAGGCTCTTTTAAAGATGAACAAAAACGTTCTATAGCGTTTAATGTTGATTCAATTATCAAAGATCCATAATGAAACTAAATTAACAGCATTGTTCGCAAGTTGTTTTTATAGGAATTTTTCTGTTAACTTTTCATACCAGCTTTGAATGTAGGGGTCTTGTGTGTGAGTTATATGCTGATATTATACCTCTCTCACACACAGTCTTACACACAAACAGGTGAGGTAAAGTACAGCTCATGTCTGGAGAACAGCAGATCAGAGCTAAACTATTGATCAATGGGAAGGAGTCACTTCTAGTTCAGCCCCCAACTCCTCCTCTTCTTCTCTGTTATCCAGCTATTTTTAGACTTGTTGACGTTCACAAATCACGTCAGAAGTCTTGACATGGTTTTGCATCCAAGATTAAATGAAAGAGTTTCCATTCTGGAATGATGGATGGAAAAACATGGTATAAGATGTGGGGAGGAGTTGGAGAGAAGCTGTGACGGTGTAGTTAGGGAGAAATGGAAGGGAGGGTTTGGAGCTAGAGTAGGCATGGAGGGTAGAAGAGGTGGTCGATAGACTGGTGATGGAGAATGAAAGTTGCAGAGACAGAGTAGGCATCAGAATGGATGGCAGAGAAACAGAGTGGACATAGAGGGTTAACGCTAGTGAGACAGAATGAGGATGGTTGCCTGAAGTAGTGAAAATAGGGTGGGAGCTGAGGGTTGATGCAATGGATGTAGATTGGGAATGGAATGTCCAAAAGTTGCAGGTAGAGGGAGAATGGTGGGTGGAAAGGTGAAGAGAGGGAGGAAAGGGAAGAGAGAGGAATGTGCAAAGATAGAGTGGGCATGGAGGGGTGGAAGGTGGAAAGGCAGAATTGGGGAGGTAGTGTGGGAAGAAGGTGAGGGAGGAAGGAAAAAGGTATGTAGAGCATTGGTAGAAGGGATAGGAATAGAGTATAGAGTATAGAACATGTGGTGGGTTAAGTTGGGTGAACTGGTATAAAAAGTGTTCAGTCACAGGTGAGGTGAGCTAAGTGTGCGCTTCACAAAATTTATGAAGTATATACACTTTTATATGAACACTGTGATACCCCCAACACCAACATCTTGTCTGTCTCTTTCACCTTTACTTCTTCAGTTGTGTTTCTCAGCATCTCCACTGGGTTCCTCCCTGGAAACATGCACACTAATTTTACAGGTTTTTCTACTATTCAAAATATCAGTTTGCTCTTAGCATCAGTCACCCTACTCTACACTACTCTACACCAGCTAATAGCTGACTAGGGGTTTCAGAAGCATAAAGAAGGCTGTGGTTGTGGGACTTAGTCTCTGCAGATAGAAGACTTGAAAAGCAGTTAGTGAACCCAGTGAACTCACTGGTGGAGCTCAAGGTTCACGTGTTTAGTTTAACAGGAGTCGTGTAGGACAGTTGTCACGTAGCCAGTACTCACGCAGCCCTGTGGACTCCATCCGAGAGGCTGTATTAACTGTATCTCCAAACAGGCAGTAGCGAGGCATGGTGAGGCCCACGACTCCTGCAACGACTGGACCTGTGGCACAGACAAACAGTCCGAAAGACTGTCCAAGTAGACATGCAGCTAGACAATGCATAGAACAGTCGAAAAATACAATTTTCACTTTATACTGTAACCTACTTGATTATCAATCCATTTGTACAGCTGAGAAATTTTTACTGGACCAATTCCGAGTAGGAACCTTGGTCAAGGGAAGTACAATAGGAGTGGGGATTTAAACTTGTGTTCTTTGATTCTATTGGCCCAAAATAAGTTATATTTTTCATTTCCCATACAGTCAACACCATTATCCAAACTAATTTAAAACTGTTTACTCGTTTATACAATAGGACATTTCTACTAGAGAAGTTCAGGGTAAGTGGTTTGCTCAAAAAAACTATAGCTTTATACGGCACAGTACAGTGGCAGGAAGGAGATTGAAATCAATAAGCTTAAGGTTAAAATTATTATCTCACTAATCGCAAATTTCCCATAAAAAGAAAAGTCAGACAGAAATTAACACTGTTAAGAAAACAAACAAATGAAAAAGTAGTTAGTTCAGATTCTGAGAATCCAAAGAAAGGTTGAATTGTCTAAGGTTTGTTGGAGCCTATGAACTTTGAGCTTTTTTTCAGCCAGTTGAGCTGATTTGATAGTTATCTAGCAGTGCAGAAGTTCAGCTACAAAATAAAAATCAGACAGTAACAGGCATGAGCTCAAATACAACGAATATTGTTACTGTGATGCATCTTGGTAAGTGTCACTATTCGTGTGATATTCTGTTGCTGATACTGATGCTGACTTGCAGCTCAGAGAACATGCAGCGACTGTCATCTAGTTAGTGAACAGTTAGCAAGGCAGCTACTCGAAAGGGAAAGAGCAGCAGCTGACAGTAGATTTTTCACAAATGATCTGGAGTTAATATACACTGAGTCCTATGAAGTGTAGCTGCATATTGAGCTGGTTTGCCCTTTAGAGTCAGTATGGACAAGTAGTCAGTATACCTGTTAAGTCAGACAACCTGCACATAACCGGACTGCTAGTTTCAGTGGGAGGTAATGAGCGTCCCATAAGATGAAAAAGGAGCAGTGTGGAAAAAATGATGCAGTTTTACTGCAAATGTGTTCAGTTCACACTATTCAGAAGTATATTAATCTACAATAAATGGCAAAAAAGTTCATACAATTGGTTCAAAAATATTTGTTACAGCTTTATGTGACCATTTGTCGTAACCCTGCCCTCATCAGCCTCATCTTTATTTTATTTCACATTGTGAGAATTCCATATTTCTCCACTTGTGGTGACTTCACAATTCATCCGGATTTCTCATATTATAACTACACAGCCTCCTTGTTGTTCTTTCACTATTTTACAAGACTGGACAATCCCTTCTGCAAGTATTACTGATGACCACGAGGTTTATGGGCATGAAGGCTTGTCCCACTCACCAGAGTGCAGGCCAATGCGGATCTTGACCTTGACATCTGGCATGTGCCTCATCTTGAAGGCCCCGATGCAGTGCAAGATGTCCAGTGACATATTGGACACCTCAGCAGCATGCCGGTTGCCATTGCGATTTGGCACCCCAGAGGCAACCATGTAAGCATCACCAATGGTTTCCACCTGGGGGAAGAACATGTAGTCAGGACAATGCACATATGTGCACTTAAACGTACCTACTGATGTAGTCATTCATACAAATCCAAACACAATATTATTGTATACAAAGGCACACAAACACATAACACCTTAAACACTCTTCAGGTAGAACATCACATAGACCAACATACAGAAACACACAAATCCGTCACAGTCGTACCTACAGAAAATAGACACATGAGCTATTCTTCCCAGGATGCACATTTTTAAACCTCAACAGCAACAATGCTGCAGAGAGACTGGGAAGCGTGCAGAGTGGTTACCTTGTAGACATCATGCTGCCCAATGATTGCGTCAAAAAGGGTGTAGAGGTCATTGAGCAGGTCCACCACCTCAATGGGCTCACTCAAGGCAGAGATGGTAGTGAAGCCCACAATGTCACTGAAGTACAGCGTCACCTCACTGAAGTGCTCCGGCTTCACGGGTTTCCCTGTCTTCAGAGCGAGAGCAACTGACCTGCCAGGGGTGATTTGTGGTTTGCAGAGGGGTTGTGATGTAGCAACTATTCTGTAGCCATTTCTGTTAGGTCATTGACACATATTCTTGACCTTTAAAACTATGGGTAAGGAAATGGCATTCTAATATACATGTTGCACTTAGGCTAATTTTTATATAGAGGAAAGCTCTTTGAGTTTCTGATGTTTTCAAAAGTAGGGGACTTGACCTAAGCCAGGGCTCACCTGGGCAGCATCTGTGCCACAAGGTTTTCTGTCTTAGTCCGCTCCACCTCCAGCTCCTCAGTCCTTTCACGGATCAGGTCCTCCAGGTTAGATGAGTACTGCTCCAGCATCCGCAGCATTGAGTCAATGATGTTTGTCTTTTTTCCCTTGTTTACACTCTTGAACTGTGACAGGTATTGGTAGTATTTTTTTTTTTTTTGGAAAGGGGGCAAGAATAGAGGCAAATAAGATTCAGTGCACCAGCAGGTACTGACTAATAATAATAATAGAAGGAGAGATTGTCTGAGACCTGTTTGAAGATTTCCTCAAAGGTTGGCCTCCTCTCTGGCTCCTCACTCCAGCACTGCTTCATGATTTGTATGCACTCCAGCGGTGCCTCGTCTATGGATACAGACGGTCGACACAGTGGAGGAGGCGACCTCACCTTGGCCACAATCTCTGCAGCACAAGATGCACAGCATGTTGCGAACATGAGTAACCGGGACCAGAAAAAAATCCAGTCTTTTCTTCCTACACCTACCCAAAAATATCTCCACCTCGCTTACATACCCTTTCCTTTCCGATTTTACTCATAAATTAAAATTATTGTCAATTTTCTTCCCAATCAAACATAATCAGTTAAAAGAGAGGTTAGCTGGAAGAAGAAACAGCAGACACAAAGGGAATCCTGAGGCCTGAGGTTCAGTACCCAAGCTTCAGATGTTCTCTCCAGCTGCATTGTAGATTCCCTTCTACTGCAACGTTTAGATCCTTTCTCTCCTTTCCTTACATGCTCATTGCACATCTGCCCATTCACTTCCCCCTGCTCATTTAGTCCACCACTTCCTCACCCTCAGCAGGCATGTCCAACATGCAGAAGGGGGCATTTCGGGAGATGACTTCCTGCATGATGATGGAGAAGCTGTAGACATCTGCCTGGAAAGTACCCTTCATCTCCAGGACAGGATCTCTCAGCAGTTCTGGGGCTGTCCACAGCTGGTCTGTAGAGGCAATGCAGGCATCCAGAAGTTGCAAAAAATCTGACAGAGTTAAATTTCTTCATGAAAATTTCAGGTTTTCGTAGAACTTTCTCTCTGGGCTTCTTTCCAATCTGGGATTTAGGTTCTTCCTCACCCTCAGGTCTGAGATCCACCATTGTGATGTTCTGAGCCAGCATGATTTCATTGAAGCCATACTCTGTAACCTTGAGCACAAACCGACCATCCACCACACAGTTACGTGACTTTAGTCGACCGTGTACGATGCTGTGATGGTGAAGGTATTTCATTCCCTGCAGGAGAGCAAACATGAGATGCATCAGGGACTAGGACACTGTGAAACTGAGATTAGGAACTGGAAACAAAACAAAGTGTATTAGAATATGTGTGAGCTTAACTTCCATTATACACTAGACCAAGCATGCAGAAGAGTGAATAAGGACTGTAGTTATTCACATGTCCATCTTTTTATTTGTTATGTTCTGGAAAAATCTTATTACAGCTATAGCTATAATAAATTAAAACAAAAAAGTAGTAATATTTTTAAATATTTTTATGAACTTTGATTTATATTAAAATCAAAACTACAAACCCCATTTCTGGAAAAGTTGGGACATTTTGTAAAATGCAATAAAAACAAGAATCGGTGATTTGTTACTTCTCTTGAACCTTTATTTAACTGACAAAAGTACAAAGAAATGACTTTTAACGTTTTGGCTGACCAGCTTGATTCTATTTTGTAAATATAAACACATTTTGAATTTGGTGCCTGCAACACACTCATTAAAAGTTGGGTCTGGGGCAAAATAAGAGTGAAAAGTTCATAGAATATTCAAATTACACCATTCTGAAACATTCCACAATAAGCAGGTGAACTGGTAACAGGTGAGGGTATCGTAATTGGGTATAAAAGGAGCACGCACCAAAGGCTCAGTCATTGCAAGCAACGATGGGTTGAGGCGCACCACTTTGTGCCAAACTTCATGAGAAAGTTGTCAAACAGTTCAAAACGACCATTTCTCAACACAAGACTGCACAGAATTTAGCTCTTTCACCATCTACCATACATAATATTGTGAAAAGATTCTGGGAGTCCGGGAGAAATCTCAGTCCGTGTAAGGCAAGGCCAGAAACCACTGGTGAATGTGCATGACCTTCAAGCCCTCAGATGGCATTGCATGAGAAAGTGTCATGTATAGCTAAACTAAAGCAGTTCAGTGCTCCAATTCTGTTTGATCTTCTACAGTTGAACTTTTTAAAGAATAGATGTAAAAGAAATGCTATCTAAAGTAAATTACAAATCATTTGGGTATCTTTTTATCAAAAATGTATGACTCATCCATTCATTTCTTGAGGAACCAGTATATGTAGGTATCCAGTTGTATTATCGGTTGAAATAAAACTGCTTAACAACTGTTGTTTTGAAATCTTTTTGACAACAGCACCTGCTAGGCAAAGAGGTGGATGTAAGAGCAGCACTCACTCGGATGAGGTCTGTCAGCAGGGAGGACTTAAACATCCAGTCAAGCCTCATGTCCTCATTGTTGAGCAGGTCCTCCAGGCTGCCACGGGTGCAGTGCTCTGTCACAATGGCAAAGATCCCCGAATCGAAGAACAGCCCAAGAAACAAATTCAGATTCTCATGCCGCATGTCCCGCAGCTGAAGGTGAGAGTGGGTAAATCACTGTTAGTGCTTTTATTTCTCTAAGTGCACTTTGCTTATCTCTGCCTTCCCCAGTTAGTTCTTCTGTTCTGCTTGGACTTCCTCACCCACCTTGCTGAAAACAGCTTGCGTACTCTGCTTGATCTCTTCTATGGTGTCTCCATTTGGACATTTCTTCAACCAGACCCAGTCTCCCTGGAGAACATAGTTCACGTGATACACCTTTTGGAACACTTCAAGTTTTTCAGTGTTCTTTTGTGTCAAATGTGGATGATGCCACTGAATGACAATATTTGTGAGCAGGAATAAAAGTTTCAACATGCATTATGGATTTGGATCTCTCCCACACAGAGTACAACACTTTGAGACATTTCTGTACAACATGCCAAAAAATCTGACAGAAAGATGATTGATGTACTGCCCACCTCAAAGACGGCAATGTTTGAACTTTCAGGGGAGGAGGCAACATAGCTGCGTCCTGACACAGAGTGCCGAGGAGTCTTCACATCCACCGAGCTCTTTGCCATGTTTTCATCATTTAGTTTCTACAGCGAACAGGCCAGAGAGGTCAGGGAGAAGAAAAACAGAGAGTTTTATTCTGTAGATATTCACATTTTAATCACTTCCCTACAGCATCTGAGACAAAAGCAGGTACTCTCACTAAAGGGCTGCTGGTCATTCCTTTATGGGAATTCATACTAAGACATCCACATCAAATCACAAACTTGCAGTCTCACACAGCATCCTGCTGACCTTCTTGCTTATTTGTGTGTTGATGAAGACCAGATCATCAAGAGTGAGTATTATTTTGTTGGAACCACCTCCTCCAAATATTCCAATCCCAAATCCCAGCGGCATTCTCCCCCTGAGTGAACACAGCCATAGACAAGTTTAGCTCAAGATGGTCAGTCACACGCAGATACACAAATACTACAGTCAGGCCCTGCCTCATTTATGGTAAAGTTTTGTTGTTGTGCAGTGATACGCAAAAAATAAATCTTGTTTGCTTTTAATAAAACAGTTTTACCTCAGATACATAGTAAGGGTCACTCCAACTCCTACCAGCACACAGATGAAGATGAATAAAAAGAAAAGTGTTATTCCATCCAACCCTGGGTAGAGAGAAAGACATTGAGACAATACAAGGTCAGTTCACCTGTGGTTTTTTAATGAATTCTGCCATTTTTTCAGAAGCATTAATTTCAGATATAGGTTTGCTTATTGCTATTGAGTCTTGATTCCTCACCCCCACTGCATGTGATGTAGGAGCTGAACCAGCAGTTGGGATCACTGCTGGGAGTTGCACCAGCAAAATGGATGGAGCGACCCATATATTTGAGGCCCCCAAATTTGCCATGGGTGTGTGCGGCTTCCAGAACATGCGTGACAGTGAGGGCAGGCTTTTGGCCATCAGTATCCAGGACCACATAGCGTGCTTGCATGCCTTCGCCATTGTCTCCAGCTGACAGAGGCTGGTTGAAGCCTTCAAACTCAAAGCCACCTTCACTCCGGGCCAGCACATCCCCAGACACCCAGCGGCCCTCAGCCAAGCGAGCCTGCTCCACCAACATGGCCAGGAAGTATAGCATGTTGTAGATGGTGCCAAAGAACGGAGATACCTGAGGGCCCATGTGTTTAGTCGAGCAGAAGAAAAAATATGGTTGGTAAAGAGGACAAGGAGGAGGTGGCTGAAACTGTCAGGAGGACAGGAAAATAATTCAATAAATTTTAATAGCACACTCTTCTCACACAGTAACACAGAGCACTGAATATATTACCAAGGGGACTTGTCAAACGCAGATATGATAACAATGAAGTAAGCCAAATGGCACCTGAGGAGAGGAAAACAAAAAACTCCCAACCCAAAAGGAGAAAAATAAGCCTGGAGGCTCCGAGTATCAGTGGTTTTCCACCCCTCCTGGACATTCAACATAGAAAATAGAGAACCAGTAGCTACAACACAAAGAGAGCCTGTGTACAAACACAGACAAGACCTATGAGGTCATTACAGAAACAAAAAGTAGTCAGCTTTCCTCATTGTGTTTGACGCTACCTTGCCACTCACATTTTTCCCGCAAACACACTACACGGCACCTCTTTTGTTTAAAGTCTATGCCTGGCCACAAACACACCTGTTCAGGCAGGGAACTGCTGCGGATCTCGTAGCTCTCTTGGACATCTCGGAAGGCTTCATAGAAGTCACGTTCTCCAGAGTCCATAGTGACCGTTAGCACAGAATCATATGCTTTCCTCAACTTGGTATCATTGGCCAGGGCAGGGTATTTGACGTCTTTGTAAGGTAAGGCATAGAGGAGAGTATCATATGGAATGAAGATGTAGCCTCGGTCTACCATTCGCATGTCCAAAGCCGTGGTCAGCAGCTTGCGCTGGGCTTCTCCACCAATCAGGGCTGAGTGCATGCACATTATCACCACTAGGAGGCAGAGAGGAGAAGGTTGCTGTGTTAAAGTTAGCGCAGAATGTGGAATCATAGTCACACCAGAAACATTGCAAATAATGTATCTCAGCAATATTGTTACAAAGATACTTTGACTTCCTGACCACATCACCATATTACTCATAATTCCATGAAATGCAGTAACTGTCAGCACAAGGAAGCAACATTTGTGTCTATTGCTAATACGGAATAACAAAGCACAGAGCAGAAGAACACAAAGAGGGAATCACCATACCTCTAACTCGATCTGTGTTTCTTATTTGCTGCAGGGCCTTCTGGGGCCCCTCTTTGTGCATTTCCATGGTGACCACAGTGCTGACAGGGAGACCCAAGGCTCGCAGAGAGGAGGCCAGCTCCTGCCCGGTGGCCTCCCACAGGTCCTCCTCAGAGGTGATAATGGCCACATGTGCCCAGCGAAAGAAGCGCAGCACAGCAAACAGCACGCGTGAAGAGAGCGGCATTGGCCGCAGGAAGGTGGGGTACACATCGGTGTCCATGTTAGGCTTGAGGCAAGACCATGACAGTATCCCTTTGTTCCAGTTCTTGGCCAGCAGAGCAGCAGATATGCAGTAGCCTGGGTTAGCAGGCCCCAGGAAGGCTGAGCCGTAGCTCTCCAGTTCTGCAAAGCGGGCCAGTGCCCGTGATGTCTGGCAGTCTTCACTGACCAGGGTGTAATCATACCAATAGCCTTTGTTCAAATACGGGTCCTTGTTGATGCGGCTCATCGCCAGCCGGGCTGCTGTGTCAGGCAATGCCTTGGAAAATATTGGGTCACAAGTCCAAGGCCCCACAATGGCCACCTTGAAGGTGGCACCCCAGGCCTCACAGGGAAGATAACTGGCCATTAGTAGGGGGACAAATATCCACCTGCCCCACCAACTCTGTGGGTGTGTTGCCAAACAGTGTGCATCGCTGAAGGGGACTCTGACCAGGTGACTACCCTTTCCCCTATGACTTTCATCTCTCCTCTTTCTCCTGGGTGTTCCAAAGATGTCTGATTGCAACCAGAGGTGATGGGAGAGACTGTACAGATGGTCAGAGTCCAAAGGCGATACCATAGTTTCACCAGACTCTGTTGAGGACTGCAAGTGGGATCCAGGTGGAGATGCTGACTGATGAGGGCGGAGGTTAACAATGAGTGTGTGAGGGTACACGCCTACTCCAGCGAAGGGAGTTGGGCCTTGTCTAAAGCCACCTGGTAAACCAAATTGTGCTGCATCTCTGATAGGAAAGGCAACATAGAAACAATATATAAATACATAAAATGCCACTGAAGGGCAAAACAAGGCTATAGAAAATTATGTTCAAACTGAAGGAAGTTGTGAAAAGGTATGAGAATTTTAATCTAGTATTTTATTTTTTTCAGAAAAATAACATTTATAAAGCAAGAAACATTCTGAACAGCACACAAACACAAACAGGGATACACACAGAGTAGCTAATAATCTGAGAGCTGCTTCTTTAATACTCTACAAGCCTATTAGCCGCTCAGTGTATTACCAAGAAAAGATGAGAAAGGGGCGGGCGTCCGATGACAGATGCCAGTTTGTAGAGTCAAGGCCTCTGTGCCAGTGGGCAGCAGGATGGGATGGAGGGGAGCATGAGGACAAAGAAGAAAGAAAAGTATAGCTTCTAAGTGATCACATCTCTCAACCGTTCTTTTGGTCCAGTGAGAGTCGAGAAGAGTCGTCGAAGAACGTTGCGTGTTCTTTGTCGTAATGAAAACATACCCTTCTACACACTGCACCTCAACTTAAGAACATAATTTGGATCAGAAGTCCGTTCATAACTGTTTGTTCGTAACAGTGAAGACACTTTTCCCACATCACAGTCAATAAAAGGTGAATAAAATGGACATCGCTACACGATTTAAAAGGCTAGATTCTGTGGAAACATCAAGTAAAGCAATAAATAAAAATGCTCACACATTTACATTTATCCATTACCAAAAGCTGTCCATTGCAGGTTCACTGTACGTCCAGCCTGAGCTTTTATAACAATACCTAGTATGAAAACAGTTATTAAATTCAAACTACACTGAACTTTTTTTAAATTACTTAAAATAAAAAATGTGTCATTGCTCCAACTTCCAGTTTAGTGCTGTTTACTGATTTATCACATGCACATGACTAATGTTCATCACCTACTCTGAATTTTATCTGCACCATGAATAAAAGCTTACTAAAACAGATATTATTAGATTTAATGGCAGGTATTGTTCGATTCAGCTTTAGGAAAATATAGAAAGACTTTGTAAGACATTTTTATTAAGTTTGAAATTAATTTTAACATGCATTTTCTCAAGAAAAAATTATTCAAAGAAGATTGATGACAAGCTGTCAACCAACCTTGTTGGTCTGTTGTTGCTCACCAGATTCAGAAACACTAGACAGGATTTGGAAAAAAAAATAATAAATTCTGCTGGAAGCACAGGGCTGAAAGTGATCCTTCACCTCTCTTCTGGAAACCGATTTTTTTCACCCCACAATTGGGAAATTAGAAAAAATTGAACAAGAAAATGCCATTTATAATAAAGAAACAAACTGGAAAACATTTGTCTCTTTATAACTTCAAGGCTTAAATGTTCTTAACAAAAGGTTCCTGTCTACACGACAATGTAAGCAAAAATACTTAAAATGTGGTAACTAAAGTGCATCCTTTATGTCACCAATCATTCACATTTATCTGTTTAAGTGACACTTCTCTCCAAAGCAGCTTACAATATTACATTTCTCACTTTGATTTACTCATTATGACCATCTGATGTTTTTTTTCCTTCCTGAGTTAATACAGGCATAAGTACTTTGATCCAGGGCACATTTGAACAGAAGAAGGGGGAAATCAAACCTGGGTCCTTTGTGCCCAGAAGGAGCAGCACTAACCACTGTACCACCTGCTGGCCCAGTGCCAGTGTGTAGAATAGTGGTTGTTAAGCTTCTGATCAGGGAACCCAAACCTTACCTACAGTATATCTGTCCTGTTCCACTACTATCTCCCTTCATTCAGGTAAAGAAATAAAAATCAGGGACTGCCTGTGTTACAATAGACCAGCAAGGATTCCCCAAACAGTCTGCAGTTTCTGTTGTAAACATTTCAGCATTGCATTTGGGTATCTTCTTTTTAGGGCTTTCATTAGTGTGTCCTGGTGGACCAAAAATATTAGCGATAGCATTAAAATGTTGTACACAAATATCAGTGGACCATTACAAGAGCCACCACCCCATTATATCTGTGGGTTTCATCATGTTTAGCTATAATCTATGAAAACATTTTGCTGAGAAATTTCTGATGTAAAGACAAATGATCACACTGCCCATAAAGAATATATTTGGAGTAAATAATGATCCATTTATTCATTTTTGTTGACCATTGATCCTGAGCAGGGTCCTGAGCCTACCGTGGAGGCAATGGGCACATGGCTACAAATCAGCTGCTGGATGTAAAGCCAGTCCATTGCAGAGTGACCTACACATACACATCCATTCACATCCTAGGAGCAATTTAGGAGTAACTTCAAAGGCATGTTTTTGAGACAGTGACAGACACAGGGAGAACCTGCAAACTCCACGTGGACTGAGCTGAATTCAAACTCCCACCCAACCAGCCCCGACACTGTGCAGCAACAGTGATATTCACCGAGCCACCATGCCACCCCCAGACGACAACAACAACAACAACAACAACAATAATAATAATAATAATAAAAATAATAATAATAATAATGGGATTGATTGGAATTCCATCTATGGCATACTTTGACACACACCACTGTCCCCCAGGACACGTGACTGAATCTTTGTTTCATTTTTACTTTCCATTAAGACGTAACTAAACTAGCTGATAAATTCATGGACCAGTTGCCATGAAATCAGCCGGTGCGCAGTTTCAGATTTATGTTTTGTTTTTATGTCAGCCCACAACTTTGACAACTACCCAGCTTTCACTGACATCCTTAATCTGTATGGTCTCATTTAGCATGAACAAGCTGTAAAGCACGATGAAGGCACGATGAGAACATGCCATTCCTTCCGAGCTGTTTGGGAGGGGTCTGTGTGAGAGTGTTCCTAGTTGTGTGTCTTTTACAATTTTATAGCCATTCATTTTCACAATTATTCTAAAAAACAGTTGTGTACAATATAGTTTTTTGCCATATGTTTTCATGACAGTCTTTTTAAAAATACTATTCTTTGAACCATGATAAACAATCACCAAGGACCTTCCTTTATGTAATGTTGTTACGTAACTGTGTAAGAAAAGGAACAAAATTCTTTAATTACAATTACAAAAATACATTGAAATTGGTAAAACTACAATTAGTTGCTGGTTGTGTCGACTATAACAGATATTCAGACCTATTACACACACATACGTTGACACCTACCCCACAGGCAGTCTGCTATAACCTTTACCCACTATGAAGGAGAAGAGAATGTCAATCTTTTTTAAAAAGAGATTAAAAATGCAACATGTAAAACATGTAAAAAAAACATTTAAAATGCAAATATAGAGCCAGTTCTTAATAGACCCAAAGTCAAAGATTTATGCATGAAAATGTGATTGTTCTAACCGACAGGAACATTATGCTGTCCAAAAGGCTTGGGTTACCGTTGTACAAGCCTAACTTGTACAATGCATGTGCTGTAAGATGATTAGTTAAGGGACAGCAGGCAGATGCTGCTCTGTGGGTCAACAAAGCCTGAGCCCTGGCAAGTAGCATGTGGGAAAATTTAGTCCCCATTCCATATCCTCAGGCTCGCCCTCAGCCTTTCTGTAACCTTTGCTCCTACCTTCAACCCCATGGCTCCTCAAGCCAGAAAAACATACATGGAGTGATTATTCATTTGGTACCTTTGAGTGCAACCACAGCAAGTTGGGCTCCCCAGTGGAAAACCTCTTCTGACCCAAAGCAGTAAGTTGCAGGAGGCTTTAACCTCGCCCTTAAAAGTGTTGACCTCTTTGGACATGTTAGAAAGCAAACAATGGGTCAGGAGTACATTCTCTATAAAGTGCTATCTGTCAACAGAATAAAACACTGCTGCTATTTTTAACTTTTACAAATTACGTGTCAAAGTCAGGGTCTCACTTATTCAGTGTTACTTCTTCCTTAACTTTGCGGACTTCTTGGGGGGGGCACATTAGCTTTTCACACAGGCGTTGTTCACGTCTCACATTACTTGTCGCTCAGGAGATGCAGACATTGCTATGAGCTGCATCTGTGCTTGCGAACGACTTTACTGGTGTACTTTACTGTATGTTAAAAAAAGAGATTTTTTGCCTTGCTTGTTTTGCAGATTCTGTTGAGTATGAACCTGTTTGTCAGACCCATTGTTCATATCAAAGTTTCTGGTTCAGTTTATCTCCAGAAGACCAGTTCTCTGTTCTTGTCTTGGAACTGTACTTGAGGCCATCCCTGGTTTCATGCTTTCTGGCCTAATACAGTGCATTAACCTCTAAATTATCTTGGAGAAATAAAGTATACATAAACTACTAGAAATAAAGCCATGATCTTGCAATTAATAAATTTCATTAGATGAGTCGTGTTTTGTTAGTAACACAGTGAGGTGTCCCTAACTGCACAGTGCCTATGTGGTTTCACATGGTGAAAGAGGCAGTGATCCTGGGAACATTACTTCTTTATATAATTAACATCTGTGAGCCAAAATGGCAAAATTTCACCTGAACAATGAAAGTAAGCTGGCAAATGAAAGTACAAAAGGCACTGGGAAAGGCTGCAAATGTGAAAGAAGATGAATTGACAAGAAAAATATAACATTTAAAGATTTTATTAATATTTTGTCAGTAATAAATAATAGTAATTCAGTCCCCTCACAAGAGGAATTTAATACGGTGACCTCTTGGAATGATTTAATGCTGTTATGCAAGGAGCAGGTGTATTTTGTTGTCAGCGGGGGAATTGTTGTGGCCCTCCACAATGGGCTCAATCTGGCATGTAGTGCAAACACAAAAAAGATCTGAAAAACACCAGCTCGGATACTTACGTGCAGACAAACAAGAACACTCCATCTACATAAAACTTGAAAACTGAGCTTGAAAGGATATTATGCAAGGAGCCACTGTTTCACGATCAAATTACATAGTGAATTCCTCATTGATAGTTAACACTTATACTGGGCTTCATGGTGGAGTGAGACCAGCATAATACCTGCTGTCGAGTCCAAATGGAGACAGCAGATTTTGCAGTTATTCCCCATGTGTCTAAGTTTTGTTAGTCTTCATAAATGTTGTTGATGTTTTGCTACCATTAAAAATGACAATATCCAAAATTTTACTTTAAGAATAGTGGATGGTAAGTATGTGTTGTTACTGCAACTCATGCTAAACCAGTAGTGGACCATCCTGTTCGTGGAGTGACATGAACTGGCAGATCCTTCATTGCCAGGTTCCAGTCAGACACTGAGTACCTGCTGTGGAATCAAGCCAATCCTTGCAGTTAATCCATTAAGGCACTTAAGGCACCAGGAGGAATCAGGCAGCTCAGAAGGTCCCAGCCAAAGGCATGAGTTTGATATTTACTTTATGACACCGCATTTATACATAAGTATACATGGTGAACCAAAAATAAACCTGTAAGCATGTTCCAATTTAGAGTTAACATATTTCCCTAAAAATCTTTCTTTCTGTTGGATGAACACAGCATATGAAACATGAACACTTAATTTCTAAGTAATAAATTTTGTAAATGTCAAATATTTTCCATTCGTGATCAATAGTGGAAGTGTCCTAGTATCCACTGGCCCAGTTTCCACAGCAAGGAAGAAATGGAAGTATTTTGCCATTTTCTTCTCCTGTGCATGTTATTTCAGTCTTTCAAGGGGTCCAAACACAGGGAGACATTTTAACTTATTTATATATAACCTTCAGCTAGACTCAAACTAGCCATGAAGCAATAGTTGAACTTACTCTGCCACCATGTCCTTAAATTGAGTAACCGCTTAACTCTGATCAGGGTCACAGTGGTCCAGAGCCTATCCCAGAGTTACTGTGCACTATGCTATGAAATGCAATAGATAATACTCCAGTGTATTATTGGGTGCCCCCCCCCCACAAACAGTCAAATAAATCATGGGCATTTCATAATGCCCAACTGACCAGAAACACGTTTGTTGATGCCGTAGGAGGAAACCCACACAGGAAGAACTTACAAACTCCACACAGACTGAGTCGGATCCAATGCCACATCCAAACAGCCCGAGCGCTGGGAGTCAGCAGCACCGTTGTGCAGCCCCACGCAGTTTTATATGCATTCATGTTTGTAACACATGAATATGCTATTTAATTCCTCATATTTCTTTACATACTTGAGTTTTTACAAGGAAAATAAATACTGGATTTTGAAGCCCTATAGCACAATACAGACACTGGAAGTCTGCCTGCCACATGGCCTTGTAAGTCTTGCTTATGAGAATCATATAATAACCAGGTACATTTGCATAGGCAAATGCTACATGTTTGTTCAGAAAGTTGAAGTGATATATTTGGTGAAATATCATTGCACGACTGGTGTATCCTGGTAAACATTCTCTGCAGTATAGCAAATATAGTTTGGCTGATTAAGACTGATTTATTTATTTTCATAATATACACTGGATCCTTCCCATACACACACAACTGGGGCCAGAAGTCTTTAATAACTCAATTTGTAGGAAAAAAGTGGCATTTGCCATGTTCCAAAAGTTGAATAACACATACAGCTGTCAAATTTGTAACAGGTTAAGTTCAGTAAAACCAGAGATAAAGCAGTAATAAATGAAATACTCAAACACTTCCATTCATTTTCAACAGCCACTTGTCCAGTGCAGTGTTGTGGTGCCTGCAGCC
Organism: Arapaima gigas; assembly: GCA_900497675.1. NCBI lineage: Eukaryota > Metazoa > Chordata > Actinopteri > Osteoglossiformes > Osteoglossidae > Arapaima > Arapaima gigas. The sequence continues at coordinate 286,182 of UFQX01000098.1, forward strand.
TTTAGCAGAAACAGGGTGTGAGCAGTTGCATCCTCTGAAGTGCCTCCAGCACATCACAGTGTAGCACTTTTGTAATTTAGGATAATAAAACTCGTATAAAATAACTGCAAATAAAAACGACTGATTCATCACATAAACAGGGACCAGTGTTTGTCAGCCACAGGCTACTTTCGACTTTCTACACCATCACTAAGCGCTTAATAAATCAGATGCCCCTCATTTCATTAACAACTAACCTTCTGCAAATATCTTGACTAAAGCTAGAGAAAATATAAGTAATACTTTTCATTTTATCACTTTTATGAACTTTGCTACATTAGAGTTAGAGCAAATTTTAAAATGACTGGTAAGAAAAATCCTTCAGCTGTGAGCTATGACTCTCCCATAATGCATTGCCACTAAAATTTCTGCATAAAGTTTTATGGTGTTTGTTGTTGTTCACTTAAGGCTGTTAACTTGTCTGTTTATTGTGCCAGATAGTTGTATGTTTAAGTTTTACTACTGAGACACACTGAGATGTAATAAATCCCATTTTCCTATAGTTCTGTCTCGCAAATTCTTTGTTAGTAACACCGCTGTCACCAGTGCTGTTGAGTTGAGATGATACAACGCATGCTCTCCACAAACCGCTATTCAATGATGATTGTTGACTGATTTATCCAGGAACACGTGTAACATTCTTCATCTTGTTATGGACCGCCAAAGTCATTAACACCATAAGCTGTACACCCACTAGAATGACAGCAGTCGCACACTTGTGCTGTGATTCCCTTCTATCCGAGGACAGTTTCATTCCGTCTAATCACAGCAAGTGGAAAGTGGGTTAATTTTTGCTAATTTCAAAAAAGAATAGCAAATAAAATGCTCATAAAATTAATAAACACACACCCCTCCATGGATAGGCTTCAAGGGGTGCAAAATACCTAGTCTTGCTTTGAAAATTACACTACTTAAATAAAAGTTAAAATGGAATAAAAATATTATAATGCTATTACTATGTATCAGAATCCTATGTGAAGGGTATCCAGGTTCAGGGGACTGAATACAATATTTTCTCAGAATTTATAGATATATTTCTAGGAGTCATCCTTATACTTAATCAGATATTTCAAGGGGTCTGTACCCTACAAAAGTTTCAGAACCATGGCACCCATGTCAGCTTGGAAGAGGCATTTACCTCCTCTTCTTGTTTTATACGTTACTGGCTTCATTGTGCAATATGACATTGTTTGTTGAGAGAGCTGCACACCCAGTTCCATGAAATGTTATCTACCAAAACAAACATGGGTCATTGTATGTCTCTGGGGCCTCCTCACCATATGTAGTTAGTGTCTACTCATTATGTCAGTTTACAAAAACACAACAATTTAGTTGCTGTGGTGGAGCGATTTCAAACTCTACATAGAAGACTGTATGCTGTGCTCATTCCAGCTCACTATAGTGGCCCAATAGCAATGTTTAGTCTGTATTATTTTGTACCTTTGAGAGATAAAAGGGTATTTTAGTAACTGAGAATATTGAAGGAACTGGTTGGTATGCACAACTACATATACACAAGAATTATGATTTTACTGACTGTCAGTAAATCAGGAAAAAAAGGCAATATTACTCTAACTGTGAGTGCAGTTATTTTTTTTCCACATGCATGTTATTGTGTCTTGTTCTTCAGGTTACATCCTTTTATGGAACACACATTGATATTACAAGAACACTGCAGTCATAGATGGGTGTCCCCTAGGGTTCAACATTCAGGATGTGATGCCAGCAAAACTGGCAAACCCCCCTCTCAGAAGGAAATGTAGCAGGGTTGCAAGGTTAAAGTGGGTTTTGTCAGCTTCATCCCTTATGAACAGCAACACACTTTGCCTGGTTTTGTCACTTTACCGTCACCTTCATAGCACTCATAGCGTCTTCATACCTTGAGGACACATAGAGCAGTCCTTTTTTCAGAACAAACACCTTCATGCCGTTTTATAAGGATCAATCTGCTATCTTTGGGGGTAGTAAAAGATAGATTAAAGCAGTTGTTTTTGCATTGGACAAATGAATGTGCCAAAGCAAACTGGGGACCATATATCACATCCTAAAAGCACAGTTTTCCTGGATTTCTTGCTACGCCCTCAATGGGTGTTTTAAGCTATAAAGCATATACAGTACCATTCAATACACTGCATGAAAGTGTCAGGGTTTTCTTGCCTTAATCTCTGAATAACTTAACTTTTCAAAGGCACTGGAAAATGTGATTGATAAGTAATAATCATTTTTTATTTTAAAGAATGGATGCTCACCTGGAGTTCAAGATCTACTGAGAATTCCTGTCGCCTTTGTTCTTGACACCTTCAGCTGAAGAAAGTGTGACAAGGTTTGAAACAGGACAGGGCCACAGTATCACAAAAAAGTAAAAAACTGTAGTTCCTCTTTCCCTTTTTTGATCAGTTCTATGAAGTTTGAGTTCTTTCGTCTTGAGGCTGATAGTCCCGTGGAATCCTTGTCATGAAATATTAAGGATGCCTTGGGCAGTCAAAAACAGTGCTTAAAAAACAATATATATAAAAGAGGAATTTCAAGAGGTAAACCAATTGGAAGATCCTGTCACTCACGGATGTCCCAGTCCCACAACGAGCTACAGAAATCAATATTTTCATCCTAAATTTAAAATAAAAGTTTATTTTGTATCATGTACGCCCATTTTTTCCTACTGGAATACAGCCCAAACCCCAGAGAGAGGGGTACGCCAAAGGAATTGTCCCCTACACCAAGCCTCTTCCTTCACCAAGATTAGGTGCACAGAGAGAGAGAGAGAGAGAGTAGGGGAGAGATAGACAGAGATGGAGAAAGAAGGGCAGGGTGAGTCAGGACATGCAAGTCCTGTCTTGTCAACTTTCTTTAGCACTTAATCCGTGAGAACATCCCTGGGGACCCAGCCCTCTGGGGTGCCCCTGCAGTGGTACTGCTGTGCCATAATGACAGCAATGTTAACACTGTAACTCAGTGAAGCCATGAATTCTGAATTTTCTCATAGTCCAGACTGGTGACCTATCCTGAGGACCCAAAAAATTGCACACTGAGCATCTATGACTGGGCATGTGTGTGCAGGTGATGCATGAAAGGTATATCAACTTTCAAAGCAAATTAAAGGGCATAGAGACAAGTGATAAGTCACTATGAACAAATGCATCGGCTAAATAAAGAATCAAAATTATTTTATATATATATGTGTGTGTGTGTGTGTGTGTGTGTGTATATATGTATGTATGTATGTATGTACTGGATGTATGGATCATTTGTATTTCAGTGCATTACTAGTCAGAATTTCAGAGACTTTGCTAACTTATATAAGGCTTTTTCCATGACTGTGACAATGAACAGAGCAGCAGCTTTGTGGGGCCACATTTTTACTTATTTTGCACACATTATGTTAGAAAAAACAAAGCAAATGTCTGCTTCCATTTCAGTGACCATGGCCAACCATGCCAGTGGCCTTTGGAAAATCTGCCTGTTGCTTCCATGTAGACCTACTGCTAATTTCTCACCACAACCTCTCTTGCTGTTGGTACACAGTACACACAGATTACTGTTACAGATAAAAATAACCCAAAGGCTTTATAGTTACTGGGTTCTGACACTGAAAGGCAGGGAGGTACAGACTGCTGCACTGTGCCGGATTTTGAAGGGATGGTAAACATGCCTGGGACATCAGCACCATGGTAAAACACCTAGGGCTGAATGGACAGTTTACTATGACAGGGCAAAAGAGGCAACTTATTCTGTCACCTGCAGAGAGACTGATACAGACCACTCCATACTTGAAATCGATATAATAATATCTCTCTCTGTTACTCTTTGTGTGTGTGTGTGTGTGTGTGTGTGTGTGTGTGTGTAGGATCTCTCTATGAATCTATTTGTTGAGGAGCGTAGTGTAAATGCATGTACATGTGTTTGCGTTTCTACGGTGTATCTATGTATGTACAGTTCATTTCATTTTTGAACAGACACCTTGTAAAAATGTATACAAAAGTCAATGCAAGAAACAGCATTTATAGTGATACACAAGAACGCGCGCGGGGGAGAAAAATATAAATGTACCTGCTAGCGTGATGGTATGAATGTGTATGCAATAGTATGTAATTACTACCATGTTTACATTTTTGATCTTTAATATCAAAGTGTGTATTATTGTGTGCTTTTTATTGTTGCTGCAAATATGATCATTTTTGGATTTTTCATTACCGTGATTGTTGCTCTCTCTCTTTGTGATTGTTGCAGTGTGTATCTGTCATGTGTGGGAGAGATGTACTGCACCAGAGGTACAGTCCAGCTGGGATAATCAGATTAGTCAGATTGAGTCCTGCTAAACTGAGCCGTTCCCCGTAAGCTGCTTTACAGCATGTGAGGTGGACATACTGGGCCCGCAGGATCCACAGGGCTGTGACAAGCACAAGGTCACCCTGGGAATGGCAGTCCTGGGTGGAAACAACACCACAAAGGGGGCCAAGCATGGAACTGACTAGAGTGTGGGCCCAAGAGAGAGTCACATATAGAATACGGACAATATCAAGTAGTTTACTGGGTAAACATACTGTCTTGGACTCTAAGGACCAAAGTTTGAATCCAATCTGCTGCTGCAGTACCCTTCAGCAAGGTACTTACCCTATATTGATACAGTAAAAAACAAACAGGGCAGCATCAGCCAAGGTTCAATATTTTCTTCATTGTTATTCTGCACTTATACAGGTGTACGAGAGAGAGCAATGTGTACAGACGCAGGCAGATAGATAGATAGATAGATAGATAGATAGATAGATAGATAGATAGATAGATAGATAGATAGATAAAAATGCCAATGCAAATATTCACTGGTGACAATACTGTGGGAGGGTCATCAGTGACCATGGTGGTGGTCAGTCTCGATGCTCTCTGGTTTCTCTGCAGGAAAAAGCACTTTCTGAGCCTGGTGGGGTTGGCCCACAAGCTGCAACAATGTTTTCCAGTGGTGAGAAGGTGTTTGTCCCTGGTGACAATATGAACTTTCCTGACACACCATTTGCTGTGGGTGATCTGGATGGTGGGCAGTGAAGTCCTGGTAATAGACTGGGCTGTCTTTACTACTTGCTGCAGAGCGCCACCAGTTAGAGCTACATGCGTGGGTAACTAAATGAAGGAATAACATAAGGAGTGGTTGGGCAAAATGGGACGATGAGAAGCATGCAAGGGGCTGGAGTCACAGGGACCAGAGAGGCAAATACTAATCACACATAGTCTCAGTTGGTGACCACCAAGCACCAGCTATCTAATTCTGCTGGACACTGAACTCTGTATAGAGGCACAAGGTGTTGCAGCTGTTAAAGCACTAGACTTGTGAACAAGGATTCAAATGTTTAGGCCCCAGGAGGGAATCTTTTTGTTCAATTTGTGAAAAAAACACATATACCTTCAGTGCAGTTGTGTAAATGAGTAAAACCGAAATTTGGGTGAACTGTTCAGTGGGCATGTCTTTCATAGTTCTAATCCACGAGGGTGACATTTTCCAATCATCCTTACTGTTAGACTAATAAGAGTGAGTCAGAGCAAGAGAATAAAACCAAAAGTTACTGGATGTGTGGTGAGACACCACACAGTCTGACGGGAAGACACAATCTTGCATATGTGGTCCAGTTCTCACACATAATTCTTTTCTCCCTGCCCTGCCAGTCATCATGAGCTCACAGTCAGAATGTGTTACACAGAATAACAGTTCAGCAAGAACTCATTCTGGGAAGCATGACAAGTGCCTTCAAGTGTCACCAGCTCCAGCACATTCCCTACCATAACTGTTGAGCAAGCAAAATATGAACTTTGATAGCCATCTGGAGTTTACTGAAAACACTCAAAAGCTAGGCAAAGTAGGAACAAGGCACTGAACTCTTTGAAATAAAGAAGTGATAAGCAAGGCAGGTGAACTGATCCATTCTTAGTCAAATCCTGTGCAGAAAGCTAAATCATTTGACCCAGCTGGTAAAAGATAATGTGAAGCTTTCAGTCAGCCTTCAGCTTTTTTGATCAAGGACATTGATGTGGAACCACTCATCTACAGCAGGTATATTTCAGGAAGTGGTAGTTGAACTGAGGTTAATATTGAGGCATGCTGGAATGGGGAAAGGATTGCAGAAAACTGAATAAATAAAATCTGAGCAAATTCAGCTGTAGCAGCTCTAAGTGGACTGCTGTTCACTGCAGCAACATCAAAAAGATCTGCTTATTTTTTGTTCAGGCCTTCTAGCTGACCATTTATCTGTGGTTGGTACCCCAAGGTCAGGCTGATAAAAACTGATCACAGAAGCCCTTCCAGACCTCAGAGGTGAGCCAAAGGCCCCTCTCTGACACAATATCTTGGATGCCAAAACAGTGGACAACAAAGTGGTAAAGTTTTTCCACGCACTTCAAGGCCGTCAGTAATTGCTTCAGAGGGATTAAGCAGCAGGCCTTAGAAAGCTGCTCAGCTACTACCAAATGACCATGTGGCCCTCAAACTTTGACAGGTCAGTGAAGAATTTGATAGAAATATGTGACCGGGTCTACCAGGAATTGATAGTGGTTCTAAGAGTCCCACAGGCAATTGTGTGGGCACTTTGAATTTCACGCAGGTGGTGTAAGGTTCTGCAGAACTCTTGCCCATCTCTCTACACAATCACAGTCGCATCCAGTGGTCTTGCAATAACACAGCGACCACCCTTAATTGGGAAGTATCACCTTCTAACTCAAAGGACTGGTGCTGTTGTAAAGTGCTGCCTCACTATCAAATGCACTGAGTGCCTCTGGTGTCCAGGATAAACACCATGGGTCACCCTTGGCCAAGTTTAACTGCCACAGTTTAACTCCTAATTAAACTCTTATAAAAGTTTGTGAAAAAAAGAACCATTGGAACCTTTTACAGAGTTTAGCCTTGACTAAGAAACCACACTTATTGATGTTAATCTTTATGCCCCAAGAGCTCAGTGCAAAACCCAAAAAGCACACTGTGTCTTTGTGGGACAGACACTTCTCCCCTTTCATGAAAAAGTGACTAGCATGCTGTAGAATTTGCCAGACATGTTCAATGTGTTCTTTGTAGAAATGAGAGAAAATCAATATGTCATAGTCCAGTGATTCCAAACTGTTTTTTGTGCTGTGGACTGGACCATATGTTTGCATTTTTTCACAGGCTGGTGAAGTCAGTTGTTACACAGTAGCTATAATACAGTAAATACAACATGTTTGTGATGAACTGGGTAACACAATATATTTTGGCAACATTAGGTACCAGCAATATGTCAATCTCCTTATGCACCCAAGACATGATACAGTGTAAAATATTAAATCAACAGCTATGACTAGGGTTTGTTTAAATGTTTATTTTAAAAAAAACAAGACAAACAATTGACACAAAACACTGTTGTGTCACTCTCTACAAAATCAATTCTCATGAGTTCCATGACAACACTAGATCATGAGCAACTAACCAGAGATGGTTAAGGATTACTAGATTAGATAGGGGCCAGGTTAAAAAATTACAGTACTCTTGAAATTAACCACAATGACCTGCATGATAAATGCATAGTAACCTGGTCACAAAGCACCAAGCTCAATGGTTGTCTGTCTGATGCACTAACCTTAAGAGTGGGGTCACAGCTACAGCCGTACTTAAGATTCAGCTATGGATGGCATTGTTTAAAAACTTACCTGCAGCCCCCAAATCACGAGTTTATTCAGAGTTCTTTTATCATCAAGAAAAGTGAGCTTGGTCTGGAACCAGTTGTTTAACCCCTGCTGATAGATGGTTGTCCCAAACTCTGTGTGCTGCCAGAACCTAGAAGTGCATATTCATCTACAGTGCAATCTCCCACTACTTTGCCCTCTGCAGGATGGTCAAAGACTTTTCAAACACGTGTCTAAAAGAGTTTGTAGGACAAGATAACAGGATCTCTGAGGTTCCAAACTGCTGTACCCCACTCCAGGGATTTTCCAGATAGCTGGAAGCTCATGAAGAAGACATGAGCTGCAATGGCACTGAAAACTTTCGCTGGTATGTAAACAACAACTTCCAATAGAGAAAAAAAATCCTTGCAGTACTCAGGTGAGCTCTGGTACGTACCAGGAATAGCCGGGTTTGTGGCTGGTCACAGTGCTGGCCTAATGTGGTTCAGGGGCACAGTAGAAGAGTTTTGCAGATGTTTTGCAACAACTCAGAATGAAGCCCATTTTTTAATACAGATTTCCAAGAAACACTCTGTGTGGCAACTACAGTCATTAGAGACTAACTTTGCTGAGTTCATGTTTAAGGCAGATTGTTTTGCCATCCATGAGAAAACACAGACCTGGGCTGATATAGAATTCAGGTGCAGAGTTAATTGGAAACACTCTCTTCTATGCTAAGCAACTAAAAATGTCGGAGGCGAACAGAGCCATATTTTGTGGGCATGTACTTGAGCGGTTTGTTGCCAAGTTTGAAACTGCTGGAATGAAATTCAACACCCCTGAAACTAAAGTCACAGTCTTCTTTCAGAAAACTGTGGGTTGCTCTCTCCACATAAGGGAATAACAACTGTCTTCAGCAAAGGACTACAGGTATCTTGGAATTATGCATGAAGGATCACTCGGGCTCAGTCTACATGACAGGGTGAGGAGCTTGGCAATATGGGAGAGCCTCCAACTAGATCCATTGCTCTTCTGGATCAAGAAGTGTCAGTTGAGCTGGTTCAGACCTGTGCCTTTGTTAACTCCACTGGAGATACAGCAGGAATATCCAACAGACAAGAGGCCCTGGAGTAAACCCAGAACACTTTGGAAAGGTTACATCTCTCAGCAGGCCTGAGAACATCAGGAGATCCCTTTAAATGAGCAGGAGACTGTAGTTGGGTAAAGAAAGGTCTCTTGCTGCCACAAACCCACAATCAAACAAGCATAAAGAAACAGACTATCTGAAAGATGGAAAAAACACAAATGCAACTCTTTTAAATACTTCTATGAACCATTCTCAGTCCTTAAAAGTTTCCAGAACAGCAGTTCCAGATGCCAGGCAGTGAAACAGGCAAACCTTCCAGTAAAATATGTAAACATCTCAGTCAAACAGGGTAAGCAAAACAATGGCAAACATTGGGCAAAAATCATATGTCAATGTAGGATAGCTGCAGGAAAATGAATGTAGAATCATAAAAGGGAACCTTTAATATTTCCCTTTGTGTTTCTTCACTGTGGTTCTTCCAAAGTCATCTTTGTCCAAGAAAAGAGAACTCAAACTAAAATTTCTCCTCAGGTGAATGTTTGTGTGTGGTATGCTGTCAGGAAAATGGTTAGCAAAAGTTAGCTCAAGTTGAGATGAATCAGCTGGCAGACATACCCAGTATGGCAATTCATTGTGCAGGAGTCATGCCAGAGTAATATTCCATTCAGCAATCTCAAGTAAAGCCACAGTGTTCAAACTATTGCTCAGCTTTTGATTTCCAGTTTGTTCGCTTTCACAGGATACAGTGCAAATGTGCATTCCAGGGCAACCACAGTATTGATTCAGCATGAGATTTTTCTAAATCCTTAATAATAGAGACCTTGTGTTCAGCCTCACCAATCTTGTTTTCAAAGTTATTGACACAGTTAAACTGGTAAGTTTAGTTTTGACAGCCACATCAGAGCACAAACATTTCTTTGGTTTACCGCAGACAACATCCAGCTTTGCAAACTGAACTTTCGTTCCACTCATTCAGTTGTACAGTTCATAAAATTCACATAGCTCATTTGGCCAGATATTTATTTTATTATACAAAATCTTCATCTGAAGTGGACTGGCAGAAAATGGAATGGGAGGCAAGAATGCAAGAACATCTAATTCTTCCTCAAATGTGCTCAGAGCATCAGCGTTGGGTTACATGTTCTGATTTGATTTCTTCTCCACTGCTCCTTCCTTATTTCTTTTTTCCTTTCCGAAGGTGTGCCGAAATAAAAAATAATTTGCTTTTTTGTCCTTGCAATGAGACATGATGGACTGTCACTTGTTGCAATCAATTTTGGGAGATCAAGATTATCAGTTTCTAGAACAAAGCCAAAATGTAGCTTCCAGCTAACTATAAAATGCACAACTCAGAATGTGCCCAAAGTTCAAAAACTCGCAAAAGTCTTGCTAGTATCTCACACCCCCCACAAAATGTTCCATAAAATTTAAATAAAGAAAGAAAGAAAGCTTTCAAATTGGTCACATCTGATGCTCATTTCCTCCCAACAAGCTGACACCAGGAGCAGCAGTGGGTTCTGACAGGGAGTGGGTGTGTCAGCTCCCGCCCACCAAAGAGGAGTTTGGTACAACCCCTGCAGAAACCTTAGCTGACCCTGCGGGGTTTGTGTGAACCCACTGACACCTTCCCAAAGTACACCAAAAACAAGTCTTGTCAGAGAGCTCAGACACGAGGCTGAGTTTCACTTATAGAGCTATCATTTTCCCCAAAAGGAGAAAGGGGACTTTGTGGTTAAGGAGACAGAACTGTGAATAAATGGTTGAACTATAGGACTCATTTACCATCGGGCACCTTATGTTGTGTAAATCTTGGAAGGTATTTCTAAGTTCACTGAACTGTGTACAGAAAAACATACGTTTCCACTGTAAAACACTTTATGATTCCAGAGATAAAATATGTACTTTGGATTATTCATCGTCTGGTTAAGGACATGGACCTTAACAAATCATTGCTCAGCTCTGAGTAGAGCAATGTTCATGGGTAGGATTGCTGACCAGCTAATCACACTACCTTTTAGAATCAGAGGTCAGAGGTCATGAGTATAGGCTATTCTGGGTGATTGTCTTATTCTTGCTTACAGTACTTTAAGAAGGGAGGATTCTAAGGCAGAAGGAAGGAGGTAGAGGAGGAGTAGAGGTGAAAACAGAGCATGGTTTGGTGGGGGGGGTGCAATGGAGGGTCATATGATACATGGTGGTATTAAGATGTCTCCAGCACTCCGTCTCGTGTGTGAATAACAGAGTTCGTGACTTTTTAAGCTAGGGCTTTTCGTCTTAAGCTTGTGGACAGGACCTGTTGTTCAACAACTCTTAAGGGGAACATAGAACACCAGGATTGAAATAGAGGGATAGACGCAAGATAATACTGCAGGTCACTCTGGGTGCAGGGAATTATTTTCACATTTCCACAATAACCACTTACATCATTTGAAATATTTCACTTTTTGTGCACCTTCTATTGTTAAGGCTGGACTGCAGTTTTCAAACCAGGAGATGAAATCAGAGATTTTTTGCTCTATTCCTAAATATTTCATTATTCCTGCAATGGGTTGAAGAACCCCCTTCAAAGTCCACTTGTGTACATTGGTTTGCTTACTTATTCAAATTGTCATGTAGCAGCAAGCAAAAGGGCTTAAAGTTTGTATTGCAGGAAGGTTATAGGTTCAAGTCCAGGGAGTGATACCGTATAATTCAGTGCAATAAAATTATAATTTGACTACAAGAACACACAGTACATAGCTGGGTGATTGTGTTTACATTGTATTTTATACTGATACAGAACTAGATAACCAAGACAAGTAGACTGGGAAAAGTACATCAAAGCAGTACCAACTTGTAACTGCTAACGCCATTCTGGTGGCAGCAGTCTGCTCAAAGTGTCGTTTCATATCATCTCTCTTTATTCTGCACATCTCTTGTTGGGATGTGCCACGGGATTCTGCAAACCGGTTAGCAAAAGGTGGTAAAGAAAATTTAACAGACCTTAGGTCATTATGTGGTTCTCATTGGCCACGAAGTGGAAGAGTTGCGTGTGGCTTCGTGTGCTTCCAGACATTTTTGGGATGGAACACACCTCCCCTAGTGGCTGAGGGTAGGTACTACATGCTCACATCCCCCCCCACAGGTTGCGTGAAAATAGAAATGTCTGCATTTCAAAACATCTCATTCAGAATTGTTAGCTGAGGTAGCTTGAGTTTGACAATAAGCATGAAAAAGTGATAGAACACGGTCATGTCAGAAATTATTTATATAAATATTATCTTATTATCTAAAGTAGTAATAAAGTATCTAATAGTATCTAAAGTTTGAATTTTGGGAAGTAACATGCAGACAAAAGACAGCAAAATAAAGAAAAAATAAACTGCAGGGGGCAACAGGTGGGGTCCTGATTAAGAATATATTGTAAAATACTGTGCAGAAAGTGGTATAATTGCGGGTCAGGGTGGGTTACAGTACAGACTGGGTTATTTCAGCACAGCGATTATATTAATGTGATTTCGAATCAGGCACTTGGTCACATCCAAGTTTAAGAACATTACTCATCATGCAGGGTCATCTTTATGATATATAGATGAAGGGTGGTTTGTAACTTAAGTATTGTTTTCCAAAGTATACCAAGTGGTCAGCTCCAGTGTCCTGTACCATTGCACTGTTTCTGTGAAAGATCCAACTGAATAAAAGAGAAAATAGCAACATCAAGGCACCATCTTCTGGCATACAATATTACAGATGAATAAAAATAAAAATCCATTAATAAATGATTAAAAAGTATAGTATATGGTCAAAGTAAATTTTAATCTTGCAACTCCCTGATAATTAAAAGAAAAAATTTTAAATGTAATGATTCAACTACGGCTTGCGATTTCTCTTAAAGGTAAACCTGTAAATTCTTAACCCTGTTTTCCTTTGTTCCACTCCTGATCCAAGGCTTTGATAGTTTCAGAATTATCCACTACTTGACAAACAGAAAGGTAATAAGTATCACCTGTATACTCATCCTCATCACTACTATATGAATCGTAAGTAAAATTACATCTGAAGTCTTTTTCAAGGCAACGAAAACAGAAAACAGTTTGGCACTGTGGACATTCAATATTCGGACAGCCTTCTCCAGAATGTGTCAGCAGGAATCTGCAGGTTGGACAGGCCCTAAAGAAAGGACAATCCTCCACGCAGTGACCTGCCTTCCCGATGAGCTCAGGTGAGAGTAGAGCAGCACGAGTTGCACACCCTGGGAGTGTGCAGGAATCACCGCCAGAGCTAGGCCACTCCCTCTGGCACACCCAGCAGAACTGGTACACCCGCCTGAGGACCGAAGAGCAGGGATGGCACACGGCTCGCTGCCCCACAACCATCCTCATGTCCTCGCACTTGCAATTGGGACACTGATCGGGACAGGAAAAATGAAGCAACCTTTGAATGCACAGCAAATTTTATAAATCTTTCCTAACCTTTTCTAAATACCTACAGTTCTGCTGTTTGTTTAGCAGTTAGAATGCTTATGCTTTTTTCCCCTCATCCATCATCAATAACCACTTGTCCAGTGAAGGGCGTGGTGGTCCACAGCCTATCCTGGAAACATAAGATGTGAGGCAGGACGGGACCGTGGACAGGACACCTATCCATCAAAGGGAATTTGTCTTTCTCACTCTCACTGAAACACACACACACACACACACACACACACACACACACACACACACACACGGTCACTGGTTCATCTGAAACAACATTTNTGTCCATCAAAGGGAATTTGTCTTTCTCACTCTCACTGAAACACACACACACACACACACACACACACACACACACACACACACACACACACACACACACACACGGTCACTGGTTCATCTGAAACAACATTTCTTTGGATTTCAATAGGAAACCCACACAAACAAACTCCACAGACTGAGCGAGATTCAAACTTGCATCTAAACCCACAGCACCAGTGTTACATTCTGTATAACCAACCACAGTTATCACCCTTTTCAACTTACTCTTGACAGAGTGGTAACGGTGCTGCTGCTTGTAGCGCCCCTTTTTTTTTGTTTTTTGTTCATGTCCACACAATGCCTGGAAAGAAGACCAAAAGTCAGAAACACAGGTGAGGAGAAATTATAAATCTGAAAAAGTGAAATGCAATAATGAAATTCCCGTAATATGCTGCACATTCTGTACCACATGGTATAAACATGCAAATTGACGACATTGTTTTCTGATTAGGTAACTAGAGTGTTTTAACATGCTAAAATCATGAGTTAGTAGTTGTATAGCTTTTTTCAGATGTGCTGGAATGGCATTATATTTTCCCCTTTTAAAATAATGGGTAATAAGCATTCGGTATCTGATGTGTTTTCAAGGATGAATTAGATATGGCTACCAACAGATTACTGTATTTCTCGTCACTCCCAAGTACCAGGTAAATATACGTTATTACAACTTGGTACTTCTCACCTTAAGTGAGGTTTTTGTGTAGTCAAGTTCATTAAATGCCAAAAGGGCTATTCTTTTAAAAAGTTAAAATATAGTCTGACACGGTTTGGAGAAATGCAAGTAATGCCATCACACACAGAGCATACATATGTGAAGCTGACAGATGTTCCCGCTCCACACACGCTGATGTACTTGTGTCATGCAAACACAAAGAAACTGAAATGTAAGACATTTTCTTGACATGCAATGTATTACTGTCTGCCTGTCATGGTGGCCGGTGCCATCCACGTGCCTGATCGAAGGACTTAGATTTAAATGTGCACAAAATAAAATGTACAAATGAATCAGAAATTATTCAAACACACAAACAAACTCACTTGCACTGCACACATCAATGATGTAAAGTGTGGCATTTATGTATAGTATATATTTTTTTTCCCTTTTCACTTGACTACAACCAGGGCGCATGTTACTTTGTGGCCCTGGCCTGCCCAACAGCATTAACAATATTTATGTACTAAATACAGTCACTTTAATGGTCAAACAGCTTTGGGATTATATACGTTATTACTCTTTACCTTTCCACTGCTATACCTTTGTGGATTTTAGGCCATAATTTTAAGCCTTTAATGAGCAGGTATTTGACAGACATGTTATGACTAAAAACTGAATTTACTGTAAATCATTTGCCACCACAATTCACATTTTACAAGCCTATTAGCGATAAATTAGATACTGCAATGGTAACCTTTATTTTGTCAGCCTAGGGCTCCACTCGAGAAAGGAAATTTGACTGAGCTCAACCAACTTTATTACCATGAGTTAAATCACCAAACTTTCCTACAAGCCGTTTCAGGCAAATATGACCTCAGTCCACATATAAACCTCATATTCTCCAATTTAAAATATCCACCTTTTAATTAAAATTCAAGCATTACAACTACTAACGATAAAGATGTATAATGTATCTCCAAAGCAAATTATCAAAACAATCACGTTTAACATGACAATTGGTTAACAATTCCTGTCCTACCTGTAATTACTGGATCAGACTCCACTTTGACAGACCTACACAGTGAAAACTTAGGGTCTCATTTGTGCGCCTGTTGAAAAGTAGAGCAAAATCTACGGAAATTCCCCAGTCAAAGCAAAAGTGAAAGTAAATCGTCTCTGGAAAAAATGGTTAATTTAAATTAAAGAACTTCCTACATGTAAACTTCAACAAACAATTAGACAACTTCAATTTGGATACAATTTGTTACTTTTTTAAAAAATGTACATTATATTGCGAAAATCATTTTCATAGAACCCCCATTGCTTTAAGTCACAAAATGGGCTGAAATTACTGAAAGAACATCAAACATAGGAACTAGCCAAATTATTTTTTAAAAATAGATTTGAAGTAATTTTCTAGAAAGTGTACCAGTTAGGTCTGTTGTAATCCACAGGACCTGGGCTCACATCCCACCTCTCATTGTAGTACCCTTGGCTCTTGTACTTGTTCTGAATTGATACAGTACAAATTACCCACCTGCATAAAAAAGAAACTTTACAACTGTACACAAACACCCCTCTTTAAAGCAAAATGTACATTTTATTGTTAGTGAAGCCAATATTACAAACTGCACTGTAAAATGACAACCCCTCATTGCTGGAGCACAGACTCACCCTCTGGGGGTTTCTGGTCCCAACGGTCCTGGTGGACAGCAGGACAGCAGTTTTAGAACAATGAACTGGAGTGCGGTGCTCTCAGAAAATATATACTGACAACCACCAGAACACTTCCTCACGGCACCCCGAGTGTCAATATCACCACACTTTCATTTTTTTTTTAAATATACGTTCATTGATGCGCTCACTTTGTTTTACAACTTCTGATTCGTGTAATTTTGACTCTACATGGGGTATTGAAAGAAACTGGCATTTACTCATGTAAACTCCAACCCTGAGACAATAAACAGGCAGACTCTGCAGACAGATCCATTCATTCTGGCAAAACTTTATATTCAGCCTAAATGACGAAATATTACCTGAAAAATTTTATACCGCCGAGTGATAACAGTGTGAAAATGTCTAAATGGCCTCAACATCAATTGGAATTACTAAGCTTGGCCTAATCCCAAAATGTAAAAAACATATCCCTGAACTTGAGAAAACACATACATCCCCACCCAACTACACAGAGAAAACAATTGGATCTGTACATAAACTTGCACATGAGGATGAACAAAATGTTCGGTTTGACGTTGTGTCCAGTAGTTGCTGTGAAGAGCTGCTCTGGCATCAGCATGTTAATGGGTGGTCAGTACATTGGTGACATGGTGGTCTCACTAAGGGGACCCTGGGGCCATAGCCCCACTGTGCAGAACACGTCCTCCCTCTCCTCTCTGTGGTAGGTGTGCATCACTTCCCTGTGATTTCCCGTGTTTTGAAATGATGCAGCCTTGTGGTTGGCATGACAGAGGGCAAGAGAGTGTCCTCACTGCAGTCCATTCGTTCATAAGGTGATCTTTGTGTTGCGGAAACTGGAATTATCTCTGAGGAGGAGCAGAAAAACCATCAGCAACTGATTTCCTACAGAAAACCGGCTTTCAACCCAGTATGACGGACGATGTTAAATACTGAAAGCAAGCCACCTTTTTGTTAAAGGGCATCATGATTCATTGTTTTTTTTTTTAAAGCAGAATTCTTATAAAGCTGTGCTAGTCATGATGTCATTGAGAGTTCTGCATTCACTTATTGACTTTTTTTTAAAAGATTTTATAGCCACCCCTCCATCTATCCATCCAACCAGCCATCCAGGGCTGGATTTCAATGCTTAATAGTTAAGTCACCAGATAATAACAATGGTTAAGTGTTAATGCCTTCTGGTATTATCAGTGAGAATTGCTCAGTAAAAATAATTCAGCACTGCATTTCTTGGTTAATGATTTGAATTCAAGAATAAAAAATGAATATGCTTTAAATTCATATACTACTACATATAACCAACTACTGGTGTGAGAATATTTTACTCTGCTTCTTACTGGTTTCTGTGTGTTTATAGTAGTATGCTTGTACCTGATGACCATTTAGGAGGATTTAGCATCAGTCTAAATAATTTTCAGAATTATGCTGATGTATAGGGCTACGCACTGTTGCAACTGTTCCGGCCTCCTGGTCATAAGGACAGGTCCTGCGGCAACACACAACTGCTACCTTTTCTATACCAGAGACTACTACTATGGACCTTTTATTTCAGGACCATACAGGATTGCTGAGTGTGTTGGTATCTTAGTGTGTATGTGTGTGCATACTTGAGACTGTCGTTGTGGGTCTTGTACTCCATGATGGTGTTGGGAGGAAGGTTCAGGACCCGACGTAGGGTGTCTCGAATCCGGGATGTGGTCACCTGATCACTGGCCGTTTTGTTCCATATTGACAGAATGTCCTCCTGAGGAGTCACACCAAAAACACGCAGAGAAATCATCGGACGGAAACAGACAATTCCATTGTAAGACAGCACACAACAGCAACCACAGCAAATGAACCTTAGAGTGCAAATTTGTTACCAATAAACGAAGGAATATATTACTTAAAAATGCACTTAATGGATATGGATACATTCAAGTTGAAACACACAAAGGTTCTTAATGAGACATCATAAATAATCTAAAAAGTATTTCCCAAAATCCAGTTTCCACAGACATTCGAAAAATTTAATTGCAGTGGATAGCAATGTCTCAATGTCTTCATCCAGTTTGCAATTAATCTGAAATACTTTCTGGCTCACCTGGAAGCGGATGGACACCACAACCCCACAGATCTCCTCTCCCACCATGAATTGCTCCCCCAGCATGGCCAGGATGATGTTTTCCCAGAAGCGGGAAGCCAGGCCCTTCCGCAAGCGAATGATCCACTTCCCACCATTCTTGTTGGCCTCATCCTTGAGACAAGTTGCATTTTATTACACATCTAAATGTACAGAACTCTTGAGTGTTTGGACATCAACTTAGCAAATCTGCTTTGCATTTCACGACTTTCACAGATCAGTAATACATGTCTAAATATCAATAAAATAGGAAATTTTTAACTGAATCAGTTCACCGTAGGAGAGTAACTAAGTCACAGTTGTGCAATATTTCCACTAACAAATTTTAATGAGTGCATTTTCCCCAAAAACAAATCAACACATTTTCACACCTTGACATCTGGTATGACTTGTACAGTTTTTTGATTAAGAGCCAGTGACTCCAGAATTTTTCCAGCTGAGACCCCTAACAGACAGGAAGGTTGTAAAGCATATGTTTCATCATGCCAAAGCTGACTCCTGGAAACCACTTGTGTGGGTTTCAGGGAAGTTGGTTTACCACTGCATCATGTACTGCACATTTTCATATTGTGGAAGGAAAGACATGCAAACAGGGGAAGAGCATGGAAATTCCACACAAATTGAGCCAGATTGCTAACCATGCCTGAAATAACATCCCAGGCACTGTGAGGAGCCAGTGCTACCTGTTGCAACACCATGTCACATGTGAAGAAGGCTCACACCTGTATTAGACACTAGCAGTTCAAACTAAATTAGAATGTGAATCTTGGCTCCAAAATTAAAAATACAGATACTGCCCTCTTATTTGTCACAGACAAATACAGAGCTGATACAAGCATCCCTCCTCACCTCCCACATAGGCTTTATTCCCTCCTTGAACAGGTGGAAATCACTGTGTCCTGTCAGGTCACCAGGTCGAACCAAATGACTGTAAAATTTCCAAAACTGCTCCACCTAACATACAGAATGGGGAGAATTCCAGAGAGCGGCAATGTTTCTTTCCACGTGTTCACTACAGTCTATCCTGAGTGCAGGGTTCCTAAGTGAGGTGTAAAAGTGCCGGTTACAGACCGAAGCCACAGTGCCAATCTGTCGGATGTTCTGCTCGTAACTCTGTGTGTTGGCAGGGCGGCTCGGCGTGCGACGGGAGTACCAGAACGTATAATTGTACTGCAGCGGGTGCTCCCCTGCCGCTGGAGAGATCATCTAAGAAGAGTCCAAAAGAGAAACATTAATCAAACTATCATCATCATTATCATCTTCATAGTGTTATTTATATAATACTGTCAATACAATCGTAGTGGCAAATAAAGAAATTAGAAGCGTATTTGTAAGAAATCATTAACAATACAGTGGCAAAAACCTACAGATTACTATGGTCAATAGAATAAATGGAGATGTTCACAGAAGATCAGTTTAGTTTTTCCATTTTAAAGTATGTGCAGTTACTTGAAGGTTAGAGGTGTCCATCTGGCACATTCCTCTACTTGTTATTGTTCTTACTCTTATACAGATGGCCCTGCTATGTTATTTTACAGATAAAACTCATGTTCACGTTAAAAAAATGTAACACTACCTGCACGCATTTTCTGAAGTACACTATGTGTTTTTACACCAGTGCTACTGCTATGCTCCAATGACTCCGCTACCACAACATACATAAAAAAATCCTAAAAATACTTATCCAGATACAGTAATGGTAAGAATGACAATCTAAAGTTTGCAAATAAGTAGATAATAGGAATATGACGAATGGCTGATGAAGCATTTCTTTCACTGTTGTCCACCCCCATGGATCATCAGTTCGCTCTTTGGTTTGGATCATATGTGTACTTATTCATTCATCTGACAGTTTTATTCAAAACAACTTACAGTTTTAACCAATGTGGTGCTGGAGAAGACTTAAGAGCAGCTGGGTAATCTTTACTGTAGCCATTCAAAGTAAGTACACTGACCAAGGGTAGGTAGTCTGACTCAAACCTGAATCCTTTGACTCAA
This sequence comes from Arapaima gigas, assembly GCA_900497675.1. Lineage (NCBI taxonomy): Eukaryota > Metazoa > Chordata > Actinopteri > Osteoglossiformes > Osteoglossidae > Arapaima > Arapaima gigas. The sequence continues at coordinate 306,167 of UFQX01000098.1, forward strand.
AGGCAGTGGCTCTAACCACTACGCCATCTGCTGCCCCTATACTCCTATATTACCTTGCTGTCGTCGTCCTTTTCCTTTTCTCACATTGTGTCAAAAGTATGGCAACCTCAGTCTCACCATTTGTGTTTCCCATAACAGCTTTGTCCTAAACTGTCCCAACCATGCATATGTTTGAGTTTCTGGCTGGGCTGTCCATTTTGTTCTTAAAAGTCTTCTCTAGCAATAAAATACAAAGAAGTCTTTGTTGCCCAGTTTCTTTAACGTCTAGCTTTTCATGCTCTATTGCATTATAAAAAATATAATTAGTTAATTTAACTAACTATTAACTATAATCTAGGTCATCGTAGATAAATCAGCAGATTTGAAGACCTCTTCTAGATATCTCATTGCAGCTCTGCTGAGTGACAGTATTTACTGCACCTCCTGAGTGTTACATCTCTTGCTGTTGATTACTGATCCCAAAAGACGTAAGTTGTCAACAATTTGCTCTAAACTAAAGTTTGCTCGTGTGTCTGATGGATTTAAACTTTCTTTATATTTAAGCATAGTTCTGTTTTTCACTTTATCCCTTGCTGTTAGTGTACTTTTGTTAGCATATTTGAGAATGCTGATGTTCTTTCACCTGATTTTGAATTCATTTTTCCCCCCCATCTAATCTAGTCTGTCACATGTTCAGCGTATAAATTTAAATGGTAAAGCATGCAGCCCTCCAGATTTACAGTTTGCTTATAACTTCTCAATGCATTAAAATTTAATTTTATTCATCTTCAATAAAAATGCATCCCATAATCATGTGCAATACTTAGTCTTGGCAGCACTTTCAACTTTATCTCCATCTTGGTCTCTAAGGTAACAGCCCCAGCAAGAAAGGCTGGGCTATTAGAATCCCAACCACAAACAAAACATGCGTGCTGTAAACACTTTGGAAGAGACTTGAACTAAGGCAGTCTTGCCTTAGTACTCATTACTGCCAGGTGTCGGTTCGGTGGGTGTAAACACAGGTCACCCCCCCCCCCCCCCCTAAAGGAATTTTATTAAGAAATGTGTCATTAAAAAGTAAATACTTTAAAAGAAAAGGTGTGCGATTCCCAAACCTTCCTCCTTCCGTTGTTGTTGTTGTTGCTGCCGCTGCTGTTTACAGACCCTGCGTCCCCGTTGCTCTTCTCCTCCCGACCGACCCCGAGCGTTTCTTGCTCTCTTGCATCTTCGTCTTTCATTCTGGAAATGGAACATTCAGCACACGACTTATGAGAAGAACATTAAAACGCCGTTCGTCCTCAGTTACGACGACAAACTACTCGGGTCAAACTTACACACATCTATAAATACAATAAATCGAAAACAATGTATTTTGATCCATGACTAAAGTAAAGTACATTTTTTAAAACACATTTATTGTGCCCACGCATCTAAAGAGCGTTGGTCTGCCAGTATGAACTTACTGGTCAAATTGGCTCATCATCAATCCCCGATAAAATAATAACAACTATTATCTTGGCTCAAATACAACTCAGCTTTCGGTTAATGTAAACAGCTCCTCCTTTTATCGTATAATTGAAGTTTGTTCGAGGATAAATCCATCCAATAACTTCGTTGAAAAATTAACAATCAGTTTGTCAGAGTTGCGCACGCGCAGTTTCGGGAACGTGAAGCATGGCAATGGCTAACGCGGTGGGACAAACGTTACAAAAAAGAAAATCGCGTTCTGAAATAATCAAAGCAGAAAGAATCACGTAATAAAATTAAATTGTTACTGTATACATTTTCCATGCGCGAGAATGATATAATATTAGGTTAAAAATAAGAAATTAATTTGTGTCAGTTTTCTTCTGAATATTTAATTGTTAATCTGGTAATATAATTTTGACTTTATCTCAGTTATATATTCTCAATTTCATATACATGTCATTTTCTGCAAGTTATTAATTCTAGGGTAGAAAATTAACGGACTACATTCATGAGGGAAGTTACACTCCTTCATAGGAAAATATGATTACTAGTTCCAGGAAACATAAATGAAACACACACACTAATATCCAAAGGAAAATACTAGTGTTTTGACACTGGAGAAATTATGAGACTGAGGTTATCATTACTTTGGATGCAGCATGAGAAAACTGGATTATTTCAAACAGCTGGTGATGAAAAGTCAGAGGAAAAAACGAGATGGCAAGATAACAGTAATATAGGGGCTGCAGGTGGCATAGTGGTGACTGTTACCAGCCATGAACATATACATCACATACATAGCAAACACAGGAACAAGCAAAATGGTGTAGAGTTAGATGTGGAGTTTATTTAAACATATTGATGGTATACACAACATAAACAGGGAGCTAGAAAACAGGACAAGAGAGGACTGTGCCCAGTGACTAGAACCCACAAACACCAACAGAAATTGTCTCTTCTTAGAGTCTCCTAGTGAATGTCAGATGTGAAAAATTGAGTCTCCCAAATGTACAGTGATGTCAAACACTAACAGTCCCTTGGTGGAGGAGGAAGGGGTCTCTGCTCTGGGGGTTTGTGACACCCAAGTTTGAATCTCCCTGCGAAACAAAATCTTCAACACCTCCCAGGCTCAGGCTGTTGTTCTGAGATTCATTAATACCCCAGTCCCCAAGAAATCACCAATATACTGCCTCAGTGACTATGATCCTGTCACTATCAACCTTATCATTATAAAGTGCTTTAGATGATTGGTCATGCCACACAACAAGATGTCTACATCACTCATGCTAGACCTATACCAGTATGCTTATTGCCACAGCTGATCCATTTAGGACACCATCATTTGTAGTATATATGTAGTATATCTGGTCCTGAGGTTAAAATTTTTTATGTCAGAATGCTGTTAATTGACATCAGTTCAGCATCAAACAGTGACATTATTCCCCAGCAGCTAGTCAGTAAACTGTCCACATTGGGTATGAACAATCTTTTGTATAACTGGGTCCTGGACCTCATGACCAACAACCAGAGGCCATGAGGATCCAGTACCTATTCTGGTGCACAGCAAGGATGTGTACTTAGTCCACATCATTTTGACCCATAACTGTGTCAGCACATACAGCAGCAACCACATCCTGCAATGATGCTGATGACACCACAGCTTTGGGCCTCATCACTCAAAAGCAATAAATCAGCTTACAGAGGTCAAATAGTAGAGCGGCTTGTAGCCTGGCGAAAGGAAAAAAATCTGTCGCTCATTGTTAATAAGGCCAAAAAGATGATTGTTCAATTTGGAAGAACCAGTGTCATCCCCACTCCTCTGTGCATTGATGGTCCAACAGTGGCGCTAGTGCGCAACTTCAAGCTTCAAGGAAATGTACATCACAGACCTCTCCTGCACCCACTATAAACCTCACTTGGTCAAGAAAGCATAACAGCATCTCTACTTGTAAAGGTGACTGAAAAGAGCTGGACTTCCACCATCACCATCCTTATGTCTTTCTACAGATGTGCCATAGAGGATATCCTAACTTTCTGCATCACTGTATCATACAGGAAATGCACTGTCAATGACAGTGGTGAAGACAGCCCAGTCCAATGTTAGGATTTCACTGCCCACCATCCAGATCATCTATCAGGAGAGCTCTTATCATTACTGAAGACCCCCTCACTCTTTTCCCAGTCTGTTTACATTCCTGCTGTCTGCATTTCTTCTCTTACTATGACTCACCCCTATTAAACTGACAGTATAGATTGAAAAATGTCAGTCTCATGGATTAGAACTGTGAAAGACATGCCCAGTGGACAGTTCACCCAAATTTCAGTTTTACTGGTTTACACAACCTCACAAAAGGTAGTTGGTGTTTTTTTTCACAAATTGAACAAAAAGATTCCCTCCTGGGGCCTAAACATTTGAATCTTTGTTCACAAGTTTAGTGCTTTAACAACTGCACCACCTTGTGCCTCTATACAGAGTTCAGTGTCCAGCAGAATTAGATAGCTGGTGCTTGGTGGTCACCAACTGAGACTATGTGTGATTAGTATTCGCCTCTCTGGTCCCTGTGACTCCAGCCCCTTGCATGCTTCTCATCGTCCCATTTTGCCCAACCACTCCTTATGTTATTCATTCATTTAGCTACCCATATATGTGGTTCTGACTGGGGAGCTCTGCAGCAAGTAGTAAAGACAGCTCAGTCTATCACCAGGACTTCACTGCCCACCATCCAGATCACTTACAGCAAATGGTGTGTCAGGAAAGTTCATATTGTCACCAGGGACCTCTCTTACCTTCCGCACCATTTGGTGTCATCACTGCTATCTGGAAAACAACATTGCAGCTTACAGACAAACCCCACCAGTCTCAGAAACAGATTTCCCACAAGTCATCAGGCTGCTGAATTCCAGATGGTATATGGACTCACCGCCACCCACTGATCACAAACTCACAAATACTCACAAGCAGCATATTTCAGTTTTTTGTTTTTTTTTTAAATATCCACAAACAAATAACTTATTTTGGCTCTAGCATTTTAATGTTACAGCATATGAGTTCACAATAAAAATATTGATTGGAAAAATTAGTGCAAGTATAATTTATAATCCATGCAATCCTGGTAACTTTCAAGGGGTTTCAGTACTTTTGCAAGGCACTGTAAGTAGATATGGTCTGGAGTTGAAACTTATATCCGCCACTGCAATAATGAGCAAATAAAGAAGAAATGTGTTGTTCTTCATCTCTGCTATTATATGTGTCCTCTCTGCAAAAAGTGCTGAACTGAGTGCCTGAATTTTATTAATTCAACATCTCATGGACGATGTATGCGTTGAATGAAGAGCTTTCAGGTGGATCTGATTACACTTTACATGTAATTATATTTATTTGATGTATCATCTTTACTCTTCATATTCAGTTAATAATTTCATATATAAACTGATGTTACAGGTCTCAGATTAATTGGCCAAGATGGGGTTAACAGTGCACTGATCTGAATGACTGGTTATATAAGAACACTAAACAGGGTTAACAAATTTTCAGTGAATGGTGGCTAATTATTATTAGCTTTTATTTAGCTGACACCTTTCTCCAACATGACTCATAATGTTTATTTACCCATTTAAAGGTCTCAGTAATTTTTACTATATCAGTTCAGGTTAAAGACTTGACCACGGGTACAACAGCAGGTGATGGGTAATAAACCTGCAGATTAAACAGGATACCTTTCTGTCCTACAATTCCCAGTTCCACATGTCACAGAGAGCCTGCTCTCCATAGGGATGGCCATGCTTTGTTCACAGCTTAGTTGTGACTAAGAGAGCTAACAGCACCAAGGTGGAGATGTTGTTCTCACAGCGTCCTTCCCAAATGCACTACCTCACTTCTACAATGGGCCTTTCACAAAATAGCTATCTGTTCACAAGGTTTCAAAATGTTTTACTGTCAAGATCTTCTGACGTGGAAGAATTTTTTCAGAATTACAGGAATGACATTCCTGCCAAAGAGCCCCACACCCTCACTAAGTGCTGCATGGCCTGTATGTTCTGATTTCATCTGCTGCTACCAAAGCACCTCCTTCCTTTCATTTACCTATGGTTGTCCTACACCTGTTAGACACTCCCTTCTAAACAATAACAAATATGCATTATGCTTATTTGTTAGAGTTTATTGTTGCATTCTTCTAGGAATAAGGTTCATGCAACTGTTCAACTGGAGCTAAGAGCCATTCACTGAAGCAGCACAGTTTAAGAACATTGCTGAAGGCCACCGAAACTCATTTGCCCCGATGTTTTTCCATTTCAACAGAGCATCGCGTTCCTTCGGGTGCTTTAACTCGTCAAAAGCAGTGTGAACTTCCCTGTTCCCAGAAGGGAAATGCTGTTAATTCCTTTGAACCAGAACAAAACTTAAAAATCAAAGACCATATATCATACAAACATTTTAACAGAGGTCTCTTGGGTGAAGGAAGTGAAAGTACGAAGAACGTGGTGCTACAGCCTGAAGCGCATGAAGGACATAAAAAAAGGAAATCTTATTGAAAAAAAGAACATAAAAACAAGAGCATGACGAACCTGCAGAACATGAATAAACGGAATAATGAAGATCACACAGGAGATGTGAAAGGGACTTTAAAATGAGTAATATAAATGGGAATTCCACTGTGTCCCCAGCGAAAGCACGCGCCAGGGGCCGTTAGCCAATGGCGACACTTGGATGAGAGCGGCTCGCGCGGGGAGTGGGGGTGGCGGCGCTGGGGGCGTGGTTCACGCGCGCTCTAGGGACAACAAAAGTTGTGCTCGTGTCTCACGCTCCGACAGTCTAGGATATGGAGGTAAGTGTGGACGTTGCTTCCCACACGCTGCTCGCCGTTGGGTTTGTCACCGCGCTCTTGTGCGGTGTCTGGCTGGCCTGGCGGGTCTGGTGCGGCTTCCGCACTTATGTGCTCTCGGCGTTCTGGCAGACGGACCTGAGGCAGTTCGGACAGTGGGCGGGTGAGTACGCGACGTGCGTGTGCGGAGTGGTGCGTGAAGGGAACATACGACTGGTGTGAAGTGGCGTAACTGTGTACAGAATAATATCGGGACTTAGGGTTTTGACTGACCGTTATCATAGCTGTGAGTCGCGAAGCTGACGCCGACGTCCCGGGGGGGTCTCACTGGGGTTCTTCCAGTGGTGATCCTCGGAGATTATCAGTGCCCCTCGGACGTATCAGGTTATGCAGGTGCGAACACAACACGTCGCCTCAGTATTTGTGTGTATATGTGTCACGCTCGCTGGGGAAACATGGGTAAGGAGGAGGTTCAGAACCTTTCTCTCTCCTCCAGCCAGTTTGGAGGCCAAAACAGGAAAGCAGTGGTTAGCTCAGAGGTTCATGGTGGTAGTGTCCAGAGGCTTCTAGTTCAAGTCTCAGCACAGAGCCATGTTGGACGTGTGTATATGTGAGTGAGTGAAAGGGAGAGTGCTGGACAGGTGAGCACGCTGGGAACCCTTTGATCTGGATTTTTGGCTCAAAGGTGTGTGTATGCCCAGCAGGTTGCAAAGGTCAAGTCCCAGGAACAGTCTGATCTTCCTGCCATACCTTGACCTGTGTTGTTTCTGTAAACGCCCTGACATTGTAGTTTTTTTGCTTAAAATGTATGACTTCCACTAGATACTTCTGCTGCTCTTTTTAGTTTTTGAAAAGCTTGTTTGTGTTTGTCGATACACGGGATCAGCGTCTGTCCATCTGTCCCACAAGGAATGCAGTTTAGGAAAATATGCTGTTATAAATCAGAGCAATGGAAGATGCTGGGGAAAAGACATATTCCAGTAATGCAGCAGTATTAATGATCAACCTCTGTGAAGTACTAAACACAGTTATAATGAAGAATTGCCACATCTCCATCTAAACTGATTATTAAATAATACATATTATGTCATATATGATGTCTCTCTCTGCTTGTAGACATTATGTTATGTTGTTTTGTTTTCACTCACTCTTACCTACTTGTTATGCAGATTGAAATCGCTGAGTGTCTTTGTCTTTTTCACGGTCAACTGCTGATGCTGTGGACCGTGACCCCCCCCCCAGGGCACCTCGAGCACATTCTTGAACTAGTCACACTTGTTCAGTAGCTGGGGTTCCAGCCACCTTGTCTTTATTGAGACAAGTACCTGCAAGCTGCCGGTTTGCTAGATGCCCGCTGTTCAACACCCTTGTTGATTGCAGTACACTGCAGTATTGTACTCTTGTTACTGGGATTTGAACATTCTGCTAGGTTAATCGCAGGATGGGAGTTCCTGTTGTACCTTAGAGAGGGACTTTGACCAGAAGTGTTTTGCTACTATAAACTCAAAGTTTTACACTACATTAAGTCAATGGCACACTACTCAGAGGGACAGCAGGTAGGCAAGTGGTTAAACAGATGGATGATAACCTGAAGGGTGCTGGTTCAAAGCCCTTCAGAAAGGGCATTGGTCTAATGATGTGACTAAGCGCATTGCAAAATGTGTGAAACGACAACTAGTTATTTCAGAACTTTTGTTTCCTCGTGTGCTTCTATGCTGACCTGCAGTGGGAATGTCATCATAATAAGGGACCTGTTAAGGTCATTTGGACCACCTCACCCAGATGTTGCAGTCTGTTTGCGACAGATTTATCCTGTTTGTGCTGTTTTATTCCTGCAGTTGTCACTGGAGCAACCTCTGGGATTGGCAGGGCCTACGCAGATGAGGTCAGTTTTTATCACATTTGTGTGTGTGCGCACGTGTGAGTACGTTTGTCTCTCAACCTCTCTGTGTGACCATTCAGTTGGCCAGACGAGGATTGGACGTGGTCCTCATCAGCAGGTCATTGGAGAAGCTCTACACTGCTGCTAAGGAGATAGGTAAGGAAAGGTGGAAAGATGTTACATTTATGGACAGTAACTGGGTGTTTTTTGTTGCTCTCACTGTTGTCATTACACATGTATGAAGTGTGATTGGTGACCTGTATCACCTAGAGAGTCTGTATGGAAGGCAGACACGTGTCATCCAGGCAGACTTCACTGAGAGCCACAGCATCTACCCAGCCATCGCAGAGAAGCTGCAGGGCTTGGAGATTGGCATCCTGGGTAACACACTTGTACTGGTGATCACACGTGTGCTGGAGAATGGGAGATGAAGCACATGTGTGTTTGACCGTTGTTACAGCTGTGCTGACTTCTAGTCATGAACACTATGCAACGTTATCCCTGTCATTGTCACTGTGTGCAGTAAACAATGTGGGCATGAACTACGCTGGGATGTTGGTTTACTTCCTGAATGTTCCCAACTCCGAGAAGGTATGAGTCTCTGGTTATTTTATTTTGTTTTTTGATAGCTAATGGTTGGTTGAGAATGATCAGGTCTGTGTAACAGCTTCAGTGACTTTCTCCACAGTGCAGATGTGATTATGTGCAGTTAACCTGGTTATTAATGTGATCCTGCTTCCCTCTACAGAGGATTGCTGAGGTCATCAACTGTAACATCCTGTCTGTCACACAGGTGGGGACTGTGTCTCTGGCCACGTGTGGCTCCTGTGTGACCTGCCTGTCTCACTCCACTAACCCCTATCCTTCAGCACTGATCTTGAGCTGTATTGGTACGATAAAATACAAGGCTTTCCAGCTCAAGTCCACTGTCATTCTTCTTTGTTAATTAATTTACTGGATGTTAAACTCGGTATTCAAATGAGCTGCTACAGGTCTTTTACAGTGTGCTGTCACAGTGCTCCCATCCCTCACATAAAGAGTTTGTTCTGTGAAAAGTCATTTCCTTTGTGAGGGGATCAAATTACCATTACTTCTTGAGGAGGAAAAAGGAGAACAGGGTCCAAAATATTAAAAAAATATTATTTGTAGCTCTCATAAGTTCTTCTACACTGCCATTTCAGCCTGCGTAGGAGACATTGTGATAATTTGTCTCACAGCTTATGACATAAATAAAGTTAATGATATCAATGCCCACGTGTAGCTCTGCAGGGCACAGAGACACTGTGCTTTTGCAGATGCTGTGTAGCGTTACTAACACATGTGAAACTAGATCAACTTAATTTGATAAATCATACATTTGCATCTATGCTCTCTTTATTGTTGCACTTTTATTTTTCTCTAAACTGTTTGTGGCTTTAGAGAAAAAAAATCTGCCAAATGAATGAAGGTAAAATGAATGCGCGATGGGGAAATGCTGTTAAACAGAACATAAACCTTGTTGTTTAGAAGCATATATTTTTATTAGCTGTTGCAGCACATTTTTTGTTGTACAGAAAGCCATTATTTAAGGAATGAGTAGATTTGTAATGTCACATTTGAATCAGGTAATTACTAGTCAATATTCTGTTTACTGCACCTAAATCTGTTCCAATGAGATATCAGCAGGGGTGGGTTTGTGGTCTGTGTGCATTTGACAATGCAGGCGTGTGCCAATGGTGGCAGTGATACCATGTTCCTGTTGTTCTACAGATGACCAGACTGGTTCTTCCGTATATGTTGGAGAGGTAGGTGGGTCACAGTCATTGGGGTGATATTCATCAGGACACAAAGATCCTGTCCTCCACTTGTACACTCAAGTGTGTGTATGTTCTTGACTGCATTGTATCTATATGATAGGAGAAAAAAAGCCAGAAATCACTTTAGGGCAAAATGAGAGATTTTTTGAGGCAATTTTTAAAATGTTCCTGAGATTTGTGTCCTTCTTAGACGTAAAGGGCTTATCATCAACATATCCTCGGAGGCTGCTTCGCATCCACAGCCCATGCTGACGCTGTACTCTGCCAGCAAGGTGAGGAAATGCACACATTTGATTTATTGTTGGGATTTTACACAACTCTGTTTCTTGCAGATAATTCCTCACTCAATTTCAAAAAAATGGAAAGACATGACAGTTGTCAAGAATAAATACCCGAGTGGAACTATAAGAGGGTCTTGGCTTGTAAGCTGAAATCTCATAAGTCGGAGGCTTAATTACCATTACGTAACAAACTTTGAAAATTCCCCCCAGACTCGGCTCTCGTTACTCGTAAATACAAAAAAATCAGCCTCCTATTTGTTCGTAATTCAGGGAAAGGTGTTATTTCCACTAATTCCTGGACAGTTCTAAGTCAGAGACTCATCTCATGGAATACCTGTATTTTCTTGCATTATATATTTAATTCTTTGTTGTTCCAGTGTCTCCTGCCACTATTTCTTGTTTGGTTGCTGCTGTCACCGTGTGCAGTTCTGAGATCAATAAAATGTATATATTTATCTATACAACATGTTTTTGCTGTTTTATTTACGTTGATATCACTGTGCTGTCATTCCCGTAATTTGTACAAATCTGAATTTATTAGCTTCAAGTGCACCCAGAAGTTGGCAAAACCAGAGCACACATACTCACACTCAATACACACTCGCACAAACGCATGCAGTCGTTTTCTCATTTCAGTGATATGATCAAATGTGACCACAGGCCTTTTTAAAAACTATTTTCTGCCATCACTGTCAATGAGTGTTCACCACCTCAGTTTCCCTCAAGTGATCCAGTTTTTGTTTTTTTTTTTTTTGTGTTTGCTAGATTTTTGTCACCTACTTCTCCAGGGGCCTCCACTCTGAATACCAATCACAAGGCATCACTGTGCAGGTAACCTGGGGCCAAAAGACTCTTTCAGAAAGACAGGGGGTTTGAGTAGCCATTCATTGACTCATATCTGTGACATCAGTGTCATCTTTGGGTATGCAGGTGTAGAGCAGTTTCACCCACAATGTATGCTGTAATCATTAATTTCCTGGTGCTTCTTCCTTGACATTGTGTCCATTCTGCTTCTTCACACATCTTCCAGTGTGTGACCCCATTTTTAGTATCCACAAATATGACTCACAACATCAAGGCTGGCACCCTGGTGAAGAGCTCATCAGCTTTTGCCCACGAGGCCCTTAACACAGTGGGCTACTCAACCTACACAAGCGGCTGCATTTCACATGCACTGCAGGTACTGTACTACTTCTATATACTATGGTAACAGTTCAAACCTTCAGACACATTTATTTTAATGTATACCTGTATTTGCCAGTTATCAGTACGCACCTCTTGGGGTGGTCTGGAGCCTATCCTGAAAACATAGGGTGTCAGGCACTTTCAATCATGCACAAACATACACAACATCCACATGAGACAGACTGGTTTGCATGAAACACGTATCTTTGGACAGTGGGAGCATCTACAGGAAACCCATGCAAACATGGGTAGAATGTGCAGTCTTGACTCATACTGGGTTGGATTTAAACCCACATGCAGTTGTGGGACAGTAATGATGGCCACTGCATTACAGTACTGCTTATCACGTATCTTTGGCAAACATCAATGTGTGTTGATTAATGGGAAAACTCAAAAATATGCATGACTCATGACTGACCAGCTGGAAATTTTGGCACTATACAGTATGTACCGGTAGCACTGGTGTGTCACAGCTCCTGGGCTGAATGTTCTTTGTTAAAGTACAGAAAACAGGCTGAGACATTCTCTCCTCATTGAAGACGTCTCACTGTGTGTTGTGTGTTTATCTCTCTTTCTCTCTCTTCCAGCACATCGCCCTCAGCATCTTCTTTCCCAGCTGGTTCCGGCTCAGTGCCTTCTGCCTCAGGCAAATGGAGAATTTTGCCCAAAGTCAGCAACAGAAAATTGAGGCCATGATGGCCAGATCAGGCAAGAAGGAGAACTGAGGGCTGTACAGTGAGAGTAAACATATACACAGTATGTTGATACACAAGTACTGTATACATCTAGCAAACTGGTGTAGCTACTGGTGATTTTGGTGCTTAGTTGAGAAAGATCTGTCCATTAAGTTGTAACCAACCCAATTCCACAGATGTCTAATGAAATAGAAACTTTCAGAGGTCTGCAGGACAATAATTCCTTTCCCTTTGTCTGGGCTTTTGGATGTGAACCATCTGCCAGACGTGGAGTAGATATTCTGAGCCTGGTACTGTGGTACAGGATGTGACCTCAGCAGTTGCCATGTGTCTGAGAGGAGGGTTGTGTAGGTTGGCTCTCAACAAATACAGTCGCACTGTATACACCTGCAGTGCAATCACGCTTTATACAACCCACTGCCACCTTACGCATATGATTATGTTCAGAAATATTTAGAAACAAGTCAGGGTAACAAAAAGAAAAATGTGCATCCACCACCTGTGAGCCAAGCCGAAGTTTCACTCCATCTCGGGCCTCACTGTATATTATATTCTGTGATTTTTTTTAATACTTAATGAATACAGATATTTTGTCTGCTGGTGCATCTGTGGTCTCATTGTCTCCATAGCAGGAATGGCTTTCAGTTCTGCTAGCATTATATACAACTATGACTTTTAGTTGTTTCCAATGCAAAGTCCTTGACTTTCCTGGTACTACTGTATCAATCTTAAAAACTTTGGGCACCAGGGGGCATACTGGTTAGTGCTGCTGCTTTGCACTTGAAGCACCCTGGTTTAAACCCCACCTTCTGCTGTAAGTGTTTCTGATGGAGTTATTTACCCTGAATTGGTACAGAAAAAAATTACAGTAACACCCCTTGATGTTCCGTTTAAACACTCATGCTGTAAAGTCACAGCACGCGTCCGTTTACCGCACCCAGCCTTTCACATCTCCTTTCTTTCTCATTAATGTTGTCGTAATACTCAATCTGCACATATTTCTCTGTTGCCCCCCCAGCAACAGGCAACTACTCTCCCAGGCGTTTCCTTCCTCTATGTGACAACTGAACGTAATTTTATGATCTTTCCATTTTTTTGTCTTTTTTATCTATTACAATAAACTCGTTTGTTGCACAGCTGGGTTGTCAATATGAACATCTGCTCATGATTTGGATGACGTGCAACGTATTAAACAGTCGTCACTTCAGAGTTTTCTGGAACATGGATCTGCTGACCAGGACGTTAAGCCACACAGTTTTATTTTGACCACTTGAACTCCATCTCATGGGATTCTCATGTTCACATCCTACTGACCCTAAAAGCTGACTGGAGGACTTTGGACTGATTGCACACATTTAGCTAACTGTTAAAGCAACAGGAACAATAAGTGCTGTGGTTTCGATTTGCAGCTAATTAACTGCCACAAAGTGAGGAATGTGTCAAAAAATAAATACATTTTAAATAAAACAGTTCATGGTTGTTTTCCAACGCTTTATTGATCATAGAGCATAAAAATTTAAACTGCGTGACTGAGTAAACAGTGAATACTGATTATTGTGTGGCCATCGCTGACCTAGAGGGTTCCCACCACAGAGCCATTACCCAATTCGCACCTGTGTCACTGGGTCATGGCCATTTCAGCTAGACTACCAATGTCCTCATGATAACAATAAGCCTCAGTTTCACCATGTTTTTACAGCAAGTCTGAGAAGTTGACTCCCAACTTCTATGCTGTCCCCTGCAAGCCCTGACCTGACAGAACTCTGATCAAATCCAAGCAACAGTCAAAGATCAGTACAAGTCACACGAGTGACACCATGAATCAGCAGAGTAGGGCCAAGGTCATTAGTGAGAGCTTGAAGTTGTGCCAAATACTGTTGTGAATGACTGCTGTCAGCTGGGGGGCGAGGCAAGTACAAGAAGCGGACGGCAGCTTTAGCACTGTGCATCTTAAGCAGGCTGTTCACTCCAGACACAAAGTTCATTGAGGGAGTATCTGCAGATGCTGCACTGGCTCCACCTCCCAAACATGCAGCCCTTGCTTCACCTGCACTAAAAGTGGGCACTTCCTGCCCTCCCCGCAGCTGCAGCACCTCATCCCATGGTATGGGCTTTATGGTGGCCCGGATGCGCAGCTTCCCCAGCAGCTCACGAAGGGTTTCCTCCTTTGTTAGCCAGCTCTGATTGTCAGCCATGGCCTCCAAGCATAGGAAGATGCGCAGCCGTGCCTGGCGCCACCCACTGGACATGTTCAGCACACACGCCATCTGGAGCAAGAAGAGAACACATACATCCACTTGGCCGCTGGTCTCTGGCTCCAGCAAATTAAGTGGCCAGACGTCCACTATCTTCTCTGCACCATCTCTCTGGGGCCTTGTCTTCTCCCCCTCCATCTGGAAGAAATAGCGCCCAAGGCACACGTTCTTGCCCATCTTGAGGGCATCAGAGATGATGCTCACATACTCCTGTGGAGAGAGCCAGCGTGGATCTTCTACACTCCGCACTGCTGGGAAGTGGGCCTGGAAGGAGTAAGGGTCCACCCCAAAGCTATCCCCACCAATGCCTCTGCACGTCCACAAGTCCACAGAGAAGGCTGGGTCCTGCAGGAAGTAGTCCTCTGGGATGCAATCATCATAGAAACCCAAGATGAGGGTGTTGGGTTTCATGCCACCTTTTGGAAAAGAGAGAGGGAGACAGAGGACCGTGAAGAATGCCACATGGGCCAGTTCAGTGAGAACAGCACGTACCTGGTCTGGTTGCATGCTTACAAAAACAAAACAAAACAGAATTCACCAGAAGGAAATGTACAGCCACAGCTCTAATACAAATATTAGCTAGGTGTGTTAACAGACAAGCAGGAACCCAAACTTGTTTTCTCCACTTAACTTGGATACAACAGAAACATTAATTCTCATTAATAACATTAATACACTTGGCAGCCAACTTATTTGTTGCACGAACCATAACCTTAAAGGATGTGTCTGGATTCTGCCTCCTCTCAACTCCACTCTCCTTGACAATACTACTACAGCAGCACTTCAGGGGAACCTTCAGAGATTTCGTGTTTGTGCATGAATGTATGTATGTATGTATGTATGTATGTATGTATGTATGTATGTATGTATGTGCACTGCAGTTCTACAGAGCAATTACTTTTTGCTTTTGTCTGCCACCTTATGGACATATAGTGCACAGTCAGGTCCTGCTCAAGTTCTCGCTCTCGACAGTACAAATTTTTAAAAATCTCTTATTTTGTTCATATTGAGTTTGTGCTTTATGTGTAACGAAAATTATTGTAGCAATCATTTAATTACATCTAGCCTCCCAATAATAGCACAGGGACCCTAGTCTTCTTGAGATATTAGTGATTATTAATAGGTTATATCATCTCACCAAGACCAGCGATTCGCAGCAAGTGCTGGGTTCCCTGTCGAACAGAGGGTGAGAGTGTCAGGTCCACGAAAGCCTTCACCTCTAGCCTGTCCACCAGGCTTAGCCAGAAGTTGTAATGCAACTGGACAGGGTCAGAAGTCAGGAAGTCTGAAACAGACATTACCAGAACAACAAATGAACACACCACTAGGGTCTTTTTCTTTTTTTCTTTTTTTTTTTAACTCAGAAACTCATATTTGCCTTTGAAAAAAACAATTTGTTGTATTTTTTATGTAGTAGTGCTGTTTCATATGATTGTAGTGCATCAATATACTACGAAAATGCATGCAATAACAATACTATTGAAAGGCAACAAGTTTAAAGAATTTATCAAGCGTGGTTATATAGCTCTAACCAAGATCATCAGATCTAATCTTCAAAGGTTTGTGTTTGTGACGTGGTATCTTTGCATGACACTCCATTAAATCACTGTCCACACACTTATCTAACACACAAATTCCACTGTGCTGATTTATTGAACCCCAGGACCCTCCTGCCCCATCATACCCAGGTTGCCTAGCTGCACGTGCCCCAACACAAAGAGGCCGCCCTTCTTCAGCTGGTTGACAAACGTAATGAAGCGGGCAGAGGAGCGTGGGTTGGCCACCATTAGCAACACCTGCGGCCTCCAGAACTTCACGTGGTCCTTGCGTATATCCAGCATCAGCAGATACTTCCGCACCTGGCCAGGGAAATGAGTCAGAAATGTTGGGGCTGTGATGGAAAATGTAGACTGTGACCCACAGAGGGTCCTGTTGGGTACCTGGTGAAAGATGAGTGCCTGGCTGATGTAGCCCCATGTGCTGGTAGGTGCCCGGTAGTGCAGGAAGAGAAGCAACAGAAGCAGCAAGGCGATGCTAGCCGAGGAGTATACAGCATTGATCACGAACATCATCACCATGCAGCTCATCATACCCAGCAGACAAGTGTGCCAGGAGAAGTACTGGAAGGTAGGCCTGGGGGCAGGAAACTGTCAAAGGTCAGTTTAGCTAGTGTCAATTTTTAAATATCCAAATAACTGATATTAGCACAGTTTTGTCCAACTGACAAACGTTAATAAAATTACATAACTTTCATATTTCATCAGGAGTGACTTTCATACAGTATTGAAACAATTTAAGCAAAATACCTGTTCCAAAGGTAAAAGTTTAAGGAGGTTGTCCAACAAATTCAGCAGTCATAGAGCTACTAACCTGTGCTAATGTTAAATAAATGCCCAGTTCACAAAGAGCTTGGTGGATTTCCACTGAGTGGAGTCTCTTTACCTGAAGTTGGGAGCCGACGCCCACTCCAAGGACAGGCAGGCCAGGTCCACAGCCGCGTAGGACAGCAGGTAAAATACGGTGACCAGGCTGGCGATAGAGTTGAGTTGCCCTGCGAAAACCACACACTAAAGGTCGAAGAGACCAATGCATCAAATGCTTGGTAGGCACATTCAGCCTCATGTAACACACTGCTTTAAAACAAAAAAAGACATGCTTCAAAGGCAGATGAACATGTATATACATATACATATTTTTCTCAACACAATAGATTTAATGTTGAGCACAACAGGTACTTCAATGCCCTAATATGTGTTTTAATCTACAAATCACATGCACACTCCTGTATGCTTCTGATATAAAACTTGTATATATACTTAATATCTCATTGACAGTCTCAAGGAGCACAAGCAGGGATAAAAATGTTAACACAATCCAGCACTTGTAATAACAGTGACCATTTGCTTTATAGAATGAAAAACTGATCTTAGGAAATGTATGTTCCCCCCACATATCATCCTCAAATCATTACAATGTCTCCATCAAGGAGATACGAAAACTTGCATCTAATGCATCCTGGATAGGCTCTGGATCACCATTCTTTTTTAAATTTTGTGTGTGCAATTATTGCATTTTTATAAGACTTTTAACCATAAACAAAATACGTGCACCATGACGACAAAATTAAGTGATCTGATATAATTTATAAAGGGAACATTGCTCTGGACCTCCTACATAGCCCATTATTATTTGTAATAAATGATGATGGAAAATATAACGGAGTGCTGCAAATGCCACACTTAAAGCATTAATATAAATAACTGATATTATTATTACATAATAATAATAAAATACATACATACATAAAATACTCCTCGGTTGGTATTTTATGTAAAATTTGCAGCCCAGGAAACAATTTTTTTTTTCATCCCACAGTAAGAAAAATGGTAATTTGACCCTCTCGCAATTAAAACAAAAAATTGATTTCACAGAATGAATTAACCCTGTTATGTGAAGAATGACTGTGCAGAAATACCACTGTCCTCCTCCTCCACCTTTTTCCAGGTGCACTTACACACTCACGACACCCCTTCTCTGCACAGCTCACCTGCACCAGAGCCCAGGTGTACACCACCGACACCCAGGGGTTTCCTGAGCTGGATGTGATTGCAGCAGGGGCCAGCAGCAAACCTGCAACACCAGGAGCCCCATTATCATGCAATCCTAGCAGCAGCAAATTGCAAGTTTGAGTCCCACTAATTCGCACAGGCTGTGTTCGGAATGATAGCAATGATATCAGCAGAAATGATACACTGTACAATACAACACGCATGGTGACATACCAAATAGCTGATCAGTTGCCAGGGCATGCAGGATACGTGAGGCTCCAATAAGGCAGCTCATGGCAGCAGACAGGGAGGCACAGTACACCCCAGTGATGACAAATGGAGGCCACACATTGATGCGCTGGAAGAACCCGTAGTCCTGGACCAGAAGAACCCTGTGGCCAAGGAAAAAAGGAATCGAGAGTGAAAAGGAGAACTGAAAGACATGTAAAAGCCACCTCTAATTGCTGGTGGTCCCCTCAAGAGGTCTAAAATCAAAAGTCTGTAGGTTCTGCCCCTGTCCCTTCCAGTATTCAAGAAGGGACTCAAAATAACAAGGTTTCAGATATATTTCTCTCCTAATAGCACCACAAATTTGCATCACACTGGCATGATAATTTTCCATAGAAAAAAGCATATTTAAATGACTAAACATAAAGCAAAAAAACACCCCCACTGGTCACTGCTGCCTGAAATAAAAAAATCCCTTCTGAATAAGAACAAGAACACACCATCACCCTCCCCACACACCTGTCACAAGTAGAGCTGACCAGCAGGAAAACAATTACATAGACAAAGAAGGTATAAACAACAGCTATAATGGTGCCCCTTGGGATGGACACACTGGGGTTCTTCAGTTCTCCTGCAGAAGAAAGTGAATAAGAAAGAATGAAGCAGATGCTAAACATGGTCCCTTCAATCACTATGTTCCAGTAAATGTACTGTCCCATCAATGATGGTCAGAATTACCAGACATGTTTGACCCAGCCATAATGCCCGTGCAGCTGGTGAACATGACAGCAAAGACCGTGGCAAAGGACATGACTGTGTTGGTACTGTAATCCAGAGTATAGCCCGCTGCGGAAGGAATGAGAGAGGTGAGACGGGCAAAAAATGGCAGGCAGGAAAATAAGCATGAACGTTGAAGACATGTCCGTTATTAATGCAGACAGAGTCTGAAGTTATTATATAAAGTAACGTGATTTTCAAGGAAATAGTGAAACATATGAAACACCATTCTTAAATTTAAAAATCTGATAACTCTAGTTCTTTCTTTTTTATTTAATAAAATGAGTTGTTTATTTTTCTCACAACTTTAAAAAATACACTATTAAGATTAAGACAATACATTAACTGAAATATGTTTTCCAAGAGCTGCAAAGGAATTTAGAGTTGCTATTTTTCCCCTCAAAGCAGCTACCATGCTGTAATTTTACTCAAACTACAATGAAGGAAGGATGACTGTAACAAAATGAAAGGAAAAGGAGGAAATTTCACATGTTAATCTCATTAAGTCTGAAGCTTTTCTGAAGAAGGCTGGGAAAAGATGGGATCAAACTCAGTGAGCAGCATCAGTAGCTTATCCCCTTCTTGCGTGCTTCCAAGTCAAAGCCTCAATAGCTTACAGCCCAGGTTGGCTCTCAGCGTAGTGATGTTGAAGCCTGTGTAGCTTGCGTTGTACACACTGGTGCTGTTGGTGCCTCTCTGGTGACTGATGACAAAGGTGCGTGGGCCCAGGACGAGGGGACTGATGACAATGGAGATCAATGAGACTGTCACCACCAGCAGAATGATGAAGGAAGCACGGGAGTAAAGATGAGCCCCCACCAGGCACACCAGCAGGCAGAGCAGGAGCACAGCAGAGGCGTAGAGTACTGTGTACCAGTAACCCTGAGGCAGAATTCGCATACCCTGCCCAACCTGGGAGGCTGCAAGGGTATTAAAATATAGTGAAACGGTTAAAGTTTCAACACCACGCACTCTGTGTCAGTGCTTGTGGGGCAATATCATAAAATAAAAATACAACATTTCCTTGGAAAGATGTAAGACCATTTCAAGTTGTGTGGATAACATGAAATAACATTCAAGTAATTTGTGAGCTCTGGGTAGTAAATGAATGAAGACTACAGGTTCAAATGGCAGAAACTGCATTTCACGCCAAGTTGAATCCCTGCTCCTCCAGACTGAGAGGAGCCAGTTAAGGTGGACAGTTCATGGGCCTCTGAATACCTTCCAAAGTTCATCTAGGAGACGCGGCACACTTTGAGGCCTCAGCACAGGTCTAGGACATGCTGAAGGGATTATATCTCTATATTTTCAAGAGTTTCCAAGAAGGCTAGTGGAAGCCTCTGGAAGAGTTGGGGGCAAAACAGACTGGAAAGAGAATTATAATCTGTTCTGCTCCATCTTTTGCCATCATGGCCTTTGTCAGGAGATGCAATTTGAAATTGATGAATAGATGTCTCCACAGAAGCTTCCAGCCATTTTAATGTTTACTATTATGCTGCTTAAACTAAAGGGCAATTATTTATTAAATTGTTGCTTAAGTTGAACGCCCAGGCTCAGTAAATATAGCCAAAATCTCAATGTAAATACAAAAAAAACCTTCATGGCCGGCAACAGGAAACCACAGCAAATACTGACCTTCATCCCTTCCAAAGATGCTGAGTACAGCCTCTACCAGACCCAGCACGTAGACACCACAGGCACACACTTTGGCCAGATAGAACATAATCCCAATGCTACCACCAAACTCTGGCCCCAAGGATCGGCTGATCATGACTGATGCACGCAAGGGTCAAGGGATCAAATGTTCCCAACATTCCTTAAAAGCCCATGTCTTCATTGAACTCATTCAACCTATAATAACTGTCTCTAAAACCACTTTTTTTAATGAATCTAATGTTTATTTTAACATAAAATTTTGTCCATTTCTGTTTCCCATTTTGTCTGAAAGTCTTCTACCACTCTTCCAACCGGCTAACAGCAGCCAGTTTTATGTCTGCTACCTGCTTCAGGTACGCACACTTAATATTCAGGTCGTGCACCTGTGATCATTCTTTCTTTTTAAGAGATTTAGCTGGAATCCATTCTAAGGCTAGATAAGGTGCCAACATTGATATGGACTCCAGCTGAGAATTTAATTCTCATAAAATTGTTAATACAGAAATATGTGAAAAAAAGATTTACTGCCTTGCAATAGCATAGGATCCTACCCACTGCTTCCTGTCAGGTGATCCAAGACCTGCAAGGATCAAGGATACAGTAAGCCCCACCCCCCTGCACTGCACCATTGGTGGAGATGGCACAGACAGACAAGACGGTGAGGGAGATGATGAAGTAGGCCACAAAGATCATGAGAAGAGTCTGCAGCAGCCCAGCATGGCCAATGACAAACCCTATGAAGGCAATAAGGACACTGTAAGTGGTGTGTTCTTGGACAGACTCACTGTCTCTCGCACCCACCAACAGCACTAACCTGTTCGGAGGAAGAGCACAATGTTGAACATGGAGAGCACGGTGGGAACAAACACCCCAAAGAAGGTGTTGAGGCTCCGGAGGGAGGCAGGAGCAGCAGCTGGGACAACTGTCTGGGTAAGAGTCATCTCCCCTGACACAGACCTGAGCCCCGTATCAGCTTGGTCTCTCCCCTCAGTCCACATGGAACGGGAAAGCAGTGGAGTGTGTTCTTGTGACATGGCTGCAGAGATGTTCAGATGTCTGACAATTCAAACCTGTGGAATGATAAGTAGATCCAGAGTGTGCAGAATGTATCACTAGAACTACACCAAGGCAACAATATGCCATATGTACACCACTGCTACGCAGTGTATTTTACAACAATAGAACTAATGCAGAGTACAACTAAACGGGAGCTACACCTTAAGGCATTAGAGTGCCGTCTGCAAGCCCACAGCTGTCTCGTCCCGGTAGTTACTGTGCTTCAATCCCCCCACAGCGCTCTACAAGTGTGGCCTAATATAAAAGTCACCTATTTGTGTGTTGCTAACTTAGCTGCAGCTAAACCTGGAGCACCTCTGACCTCTCACTTCTCATTTTATTATTATTATTATTAAATACCATTCAAATAGCTTGCAAACATCAGAGGGTCATGCACACAAAACTCAAGAGAGACCAGCTAGGACTGCTTACCTAATGTGCCTGAGTAAATAGAAATTTCACAAGCAGCAATGAAAAGACTCCCAGATACAAGAAGCTAATGAAACACTTACACACTCCCTAAACAATATATTTTACTCATATAAGTATTGTTGTTGTGGGGCCTTAAGTCTTCATAAACCTTTTAGCCGGTTAGTGTAAGGATCCCAAGAGTGTGCACCTTAACAAAACTAGCGGTGGTTTTCTCTTATTTTTCCCGTTGTTACTGTAACGAATATTTATGATACACTTTGCCAGTGTTTCTGTGGGCGGAAATGAAGACAATCCCCCCGGTCCGGACACAGTCCCACACGTTGTACACAGTTTACACAGCGCTGTCGACCGGTAAACAGGGGTACAAACTGCTGCAGTTTCAAACATAACAGTCTGGTACACAGTAACCAACCCGCTCTGCGTCCTTCTCGCTCCTGCTCATCTGAAGCTACTTGGTGAAGTTGGCAGAAAAAGGAAGTGCGACGGCACACGAGCTTAGAGCGTTGCTTCTTCTTCAAACGGACCGATGACCACCGCGACGTTAAAGGGGGGTGTTAAAGGGAAATGAAAGCGATTCATGACCGCGGACCGTGTCCTCCTGGACTCAGGTTCCTGCGCCGTGCTGTGGCCGGGTCCTACCTGAGCCGACTTACCGTGGACACTTCGCGGAATCTACTGAGGCTGCAGTGACCATCTGACCATCAGCTGGGTTGTAGTCCCGAAGAGGACAGTTTAACTCGAAGTGATCGCACTGGAGCCCGCGGAAACCACCCCCCCACTCACTCAAGCGCTAACCCGAAATAGGGAACTTGGTGTGCGGCTGCTGTCCTAAGCACTCCGCTACGTTAAGGTCCAACTGCAGAGCTCGGGGTTACAGACTCTGGAATCCAAGCCCGTGGGTCATTCATGTCACTTCAAAGTGGAGAAAAACCTTTATTAAAAAAAAAAAAAAAAAAACGCGGATGCAACAAATTATGGGCTTTTGGGGAGGGGGGTGCAGGTCAGGGCGGAAAAGACTTGCGCACGTGACCTCTACTTGAGGGCGCTCTGCTCAAGACTGAGACGCGCCATTGCCCCCGTTAACTGTCTTTCCAAATGCAGTCAGTTTCCAAAACACAAATTTGGTGCATTTCAAAATAGTGATCAAGCTTTAATTGATGTATTTTCACAAGATTTTTATTGGAATGTCTGTGAACGCACAAGTGCCAAATGATATCGGTGTTTTTGGAAATGCATGTTTTGGTGCTCCAGAATTGCTTGGTTATTCAGAATTTTTTCACACAAAGTGAATTTCTTAAACATATCCTCTCACCTCCACAACAGTGAGTGAACATCAGTGTGACTGATCACATTAGATGAGCCAATACATGCAAGGAACAAATCCAATAACTCAGTCATATTTCATAATGCAATTTCCATTACAAAACATTGTGGCTTCACCTAAAAGGAGCTAAAGTACACGAACAATTTGTAACAGATCACGCCTGTGGTTTAGGACTCCGACAGGATGCTGCAATCTTCGCAACGACAAACTGACTCTGCAGTTCACCATCATTAAAACACACCTTAGTTGTAATGTTTCTAACATCATAAACTGGAGTTTTTCCTAATGAAAGATTGGCACCTGGCACCTTGTGTTTTGACAGTAGGAAAAAAGTTCTGTTGCCATACTGTTGCATCAGGAACAGGGTTGCAGATCAGGAGTAGTTTTTACACCATCCAAATCTACTACAAAATTCCCTAAACGCACCAGAAGTAAGAGAGAGTGGGGGAAAAGAGCTTTGATACTGCAATGTACTTTGCCATTAGAACAAATAAATACCGATATTAGTATGACAATACAGCAAGTAAAGAACATTTTAGAGCAGCACTCAACAGGTTACACAAATTTTTCCATTTTAAAAATCATTTGAGTCCCTTTTCAGCTTCATCGGGGGTTTTCATTACTTACGAACAAAACCACTATTTTATACCGTATAATTACACCAGTATGACTTTTGCTTGCACATTTGAACAAAACAATTATTTCAACATCTGAAAGCCCATACAATTCGTCAAGTTCCAGGTCAGGGTGGACTCTGCCAGAGTCCTTCATAGAACCAGTCTGAAACTCCTGAATTACTCCACTGCAACAACAGAAATACAAGAACTTTGTGCATTAGTTCCAGTCTACACTTCAATATCAACTAAATATTAAGGTCAGCACAATATAATTTAAAGGTATTCTGACTGCTGGGAATCCATTCCTACATATAGCATGACAGGTATACAGTTCCACAGTCACAATAGTACCTTTCATACAGCCCCTAATATATGAGAAGAGGTGAAAATTGCCTGAATGAATTAGGCCAACTGTGATTAAAAAAAGAAATAAAATAAAAGAAGCAGCACATCTTGCAGTGGTCTGTGACTGGAAATTGAGAACTCTTATTCAGCACCCATGCCACGTGTGTTGTGTTCTTAGGCCGAGTCCAGGGACTGAGAGCCAATGTGAGTCCAGGCGTACGAGGGTCCAGCTGGGAGCAAAGGGAGGCCAGGTGGGGCTGGGGGAATGGCCGCATGGGTCAGCCGGTGCTTCTTAAGTTGGCCCAATTCACGAAAGCAGCAGCCACACTGGGCACAGCGGTATGGCCGCTCCCCAGTGTGGATACGCTGGTGTTTGTGCAGACTATCCAGGTGGCGGAAGCGCTTCTCACAGAAACGGCAGGGATACGGCCGCTCGCCCGTGTGGATGCGCTGGTGTGTCTTTAGGCAGTAGAAGCGGCGGAAACCACGGCCGCACACATTGCAGCGGTGCACCTTGTCAGGACTGTCCCCAGTGACTGGTGCAAGTGACGCCACTGAGGGTACCTCAGCACTCTCCTCTGACACTGGAGGGAAGCCCAGCCCCCCAGTGCCCACAGGAGGTGATGGGGTCAGCCGCGGTGGCACCGGTGTCTCCGGGATGAGGGACTCTGCAGCAGTCTCCTCCGAGTCATCTTCAATTTTAACAGCCCCTTCCTTGACCTCCTCACCGTCCTCCAGCACCCGTATCAGCCCCAACTCATTCACGTCTCCTGCTGGAGCTGCCATTTCGAACTCAAACTTGGTGATTTCGGACTCCTCGTGATGCTGCTGAGCGCCTAGTTCTGTCTCGGGCCTCTGGGTGTCTTCTTCCTCCCTCAGAACTCCTGCATATTCTGAAAAGTGACAGACATATTCATGCAGTTTCATTATACTACTGTCCAACAGTGTCATGGAAAGTTTAAACATTTGTTATGACAACACAAAACAATCTGTCTTGCGATGTCAACAAGACTAAGGAGATGATTGTTTTCAAGTGGACTTGAGCTGCTCACTCTCCTCTGCATGGTGGATCAGCAGTAAAGGTTGTGCACAGCCTCAAGTTCCTGGAACTGCACATCACCAAAGACCTCTCCCTGACCCACAATACAACTCATCCAGTGAAAAAGGTACAACAGCATCTCCACTTCCTGAGGAGACTGAAAAAAGCAGGACTTCCACCTCACATCCTTACCAGCTTCTACAGATATGCCACAGAGAGCATTCTGATCTCCTGCATCTTGGTCTGATATGGGAACTGCACTGTTTCTGACCGAGGAGCTCTGCAGCAGGTAGTGAAGGCTGTCTAGTCCATTACCAGGACCTCACTACCCACCATCCAGACCACCAACTACAAGCAGTGCATCGCAGGAGCTCACATCACCAAGGACCCCTCCCATCACCTCTACCACTAGTGACTGCCTGTTCTGCTGTCCAATATTTGTGTGTGCCACTGTATGTTCGTCATGTCTCCTGACTTCCTCCTCCTCTTCTGTGCACGATGGATCAAAAGGATCTTCAATTTGTGCTCCCTTGTATACCGGATATATAAGGGTGCTCAACAGAAAATGATTCAGTTTGCTTAAAGACGCTTACATTTAATTAGTTAAAGGAATTAGCTATACTGAATTAAAATTACTAACAGGGCTAACGATAACATTATTACAGGTTAACCTAAGTGTAACACACAAACACAGTTTATGAAAATAACACAAGTTGACTGGCTCTGTGATGCACCTTTGTCCGCGACCCCGTCGTCCGTGATGTAGATCTGGTTTTCAACTCCGTCGCCGGGCAACAGCAGGCGCTCTGTCTGCAGCTCGGGTGGGTGCGCAGCCGGTCGGTGGTCCGTGGTGGCCGCGTGCAGGGAAGCGACAGCGCGCAGCCGCCTGCGGTGACCCGCGCTGGCTCTGCTCAGCTCCGACTGTACGGTGGGCAGACAGAGGCCCACGCTCGGAAAGGCCTTGGACGGAAAGTGGCTTCGTCCCGACGAGCTGCTGCGAAAGGATTTGAGGGAGCCGCGGGACGCGCCCCTTCCCTGTGGGTCGGCGGTGGGCTCGCTGCCGGGGGTCGGCACGAGGAGCGGCTCGTCGGGAGCGGCCGTGTTAAGCAGCAGGCACTGCTGAATGTTCTTCTCCGCCGCCGACATGTAGAAGCGTACTGCCTTAAGTTCGCTCTGCGAAATTTCGAGCCGCTCACGGAGGCTCTGGTTCTCACGGTGCGATTCGGCGGCCGCGCTATGCGCCGCAGTTAACTTGGCGCCCACCACCCGCGCCGTCTCCCGGAGCACGGTCTCCACAGCACAGCGCACCGCTTGTTCGATGGTGGAGGCCAGCTCGTACTTGAGGAAGGCCACGCTGGAGTCCATGTTCATTTCACCTAGAGTCCGGTTCTCAATGGTGCCCGCTGGGCTCTGCAGGGGGTCCTCCAGCTAGTCTTGTTAGCTCGCTATCAAAACTAAGTTTATGTAGCACCGGCTTAACACACCAGAAGGACCCTTATAACTTTTCTGCGTAAGAAATGTAACATCGGTTTTTCATCGGTAACATCAGTTTATGAATAACGGGTGATTTGGTGCCAGTATTTAAAGCACCTCCTTTTTCGCATACAACTACCACACAGCTGTCTGTCGCACAATTATGACGTTTGCAACGTCATACTTGTCATGTTTAAAAAGTAAATTACTTAGTGTTTGTGGGATTTGTAGTTTTCAGAGTGGTTGTTGCTCCCAGGACAAAATATCTGAGCAAACCTCAACTTGGCTGATGGGATAAATGCCCCATTTAATCACGAAGGATTATTAAATGTTGCTGTCTAAATATGAAACTGGGCATCTGTATATCACCTTGGCGTAGCGTTGTCAGAACTGTATCATAAATCTCGAATATTAATATTAATATATTTACCTGCTCTTCTCTAAAGCGGCTTAGGGTGGCGGGGCTGTGTACCGAGATGTTCACATTCATGGAATGATTTATACAGCTGGGTATTTTTTTTATCTTAAGCAATTTCAGCTAAGTACCTCACTCAGGTGCTATGCAACAGAAGCAAGGAATAATATTAGTTCAGAATCGATTAATCCTATATTAAAGGTTAACACCAACAATGTTAGCTATGAGCCAGACAGAGCCTTGTCTCTAAATTGAGCTCCTGTGGACACTATTGTAACCTTTTCTCCATAGTGAATATGCCGCATTGGGAATTCAGTCTTCAAATAGGACAGCAGGTGGCGTAGTGGTTAGAGATGTCACCTATACATTCAAAAGGATCTAGTATCAAATCCTGCTCCTGCTGTAGTAACCTTGAGAAAGGTTCTTGCCCTGAATTACCCCGGTAAAAATTGCCATGCTATATAAACAAGCAGATCAGCTTCACAATACAAGATGCTTTGGAGAAAAGCATCAGTAAAATAAGCGAATGTAAATGCCAACTAAATTTGATTTTCGAGATTATTGAAGGGCGTCACGACAAGCTATTTAGCCATAAACTGTATTTTTGGAAGCTGTGAAAACACTAAATTATTTGTCAAATCTATTGCATAGTCGCGTTTCAGTTAAAAATACCCTAAATGAAAACGTTCGCCTCTGTTAATAAGCACTTCACCTAATTGAACAAAACAGACAAGCTGGGTGGGTCCTCTCCCTGCGGGGCGCCGGTCACGGCCCGGCGATCAGTTAAAAAGCCGTGCGGGATGGTTACGGGGTGACTGTTTAGTGCACGGGAAGCGGAGCGTGGAGGGGCGCTGGGTGCCGCTACAGCTGCTTCACCGTGTTTTGCATGCTGTGATAGCGGGTCGATCCCCACGCCGAGGGCGCAGCTGTGAAGCTCTATTACTCATCCCCCCCTGGCCACCTTGATCACCCCCCCCCCCAAATTTACTAGGAACGTCGGGTCCCTCGAGCTCTCCGTGCCTGTGGTCGCCATGAGGAGAATCGGGGTGTGTCTGTTGGCGTTGACTCTGGCCTTGGCTGTGGCCTTAGGTAAGCCTCTCTGTTCTGTAAAGGTGAAAACATGCTTGCAACCAGTTTAATGTGGGCTTCTTTTTAGCTGTCTGTAGTGTTAAATGGGTTCTGAGTTACTATACTATGGTGCTGTTCTCTACTGGCTTTTTTTGGTCAAATATTGTTAACTGTAAACCTGAGACAGCATCACTAGCTGTAGTAATGCAGGGAGTTGGTACTTGAGTGGTAGTGTATGCAATACTAAAGATTGCTGTTTAGCTGTCTACTTAAGCAATGACTGAGGGTAAAGTAACATGCTGGAACTCTGATGCAAGTCAACTTTAACAATTCTTGCATAGGCTTTTCCAAGAATGAAAGTGTTGTATGGCTTAAGTCCTATTTACTAACTTGCTCCATTTGTGGTAAAATCTAATGCATGATATGGCCAGGGTTGTTTGCTGGCATGTTGCAGCTTATCTACATGTTTTAAGCTGTTTCCTGACTTGAAATATGGCTCAAATAAAAGGGCACCCAGGAGAAAGTGGTTTTAAACGATGTTTGAGGGCTCTGTAGGTCAGAATCTTAACACTTCATATTTGGATTACTTGTGTAAGCTGTTCACTAGCTTAAACGGTGATGGGTTGAGTCTAAAACTTCAGTACCTGTGTACATGAAACATGGTGGTATGTAACATTACATGCACTTCTGTGTTGCTGGTTTTGAACTGGTGCAATGCCTTGTATAACAAGCCCAACTAGTTCATGGAAGTGTTTGAGAAGTCTCATGGGGGGGGGCTTGATTTGCATACAGTAGATGGTAGGGTTATGTTTTGCACAGACTTCATGTGGTGAACATTTTGTTTTGAAGCATGTAACACAAACTTGTTCAAGTTCCTATTAATTCAGTATTAAAATTGGCTTTCTTAACATTGATACTCCAAAGCTCTACTCTGGAGACCCCTGAAGAGTTCCTTTCTAAGCCTTACTGACATTAAGGGCAAATGGCAAGCTATGAGAATTGATTTGGTAGTCTGCTTGTTTTCTCCTTGAAACATTGAGAAGGAATTAGGTGTGAACTTTAATGGGATACATTTCTTGTGCTTGTAAGTGTCCCACTGTGGGAAGGGGGAATAATGCCTCTTAGAAGTACTAAAGATGAAATCCTGTATACATTCAAGCTCTGTCCTTAATTTGACTTGGCCTGAGAATAAGGTGCTGAAATTTAGTGTGAAAAGGTGCAATGCTTATCCTTCCAACAGAGAATATGGTCAGATTTGGCACTTGTGTAATCTTGGCTCTTGTATTCATCTTAAAGATTTGAAGGTTAGCTGTGGTTCAGAAAAGGAACTGGAGTTGCTGCAAGATCAAGTTGTACTAATGTGTGCGGCCAAAAAAAAATGCAACCTTGCTGACAATAACAAACTGCAGTTGCTGTAATCTTGATCTTTGTGGTTGGAGGTTTCTTGACTGTCACTGAATTGTCTTGTTTACTTTAGCATTCTCTGCTTGGAAGAAAACATCAGTACACCTTGCAATGCCAACTACAACACCCTATCAACATACCTTGACAAAAGCCAGGATCTTGCATAATCACAGGACCACTGCACCCCCTAAAGACACTATGCCCAAGATGGTGACAACAGCTGAGACTACAACTCAACTGGCTTCAACAACTGAGGAAACTGCTTCTACTGCAGACCAGGGACCAACCACTACCATGATGGTGACTGCATACCCCTGGGAAGAGTCAGCATCTACTTCAGAGATGCTACCATTTGTGACTGAGACAGCTTACTATTTGGATGAGCTGCCTTCTACTGCTGGGGAGACTGCCACCTCAGAATGGCCATTCCCTACAGAAGAATCAATTTATTCAACAGAATTAACTTCTACATCAAAAATGCCAGCAGCTTTCCCAAAGACTAACATCTGGGACAAGTCAGTTTATCCCACTGAGGGGGTTGCTATTATCTCAGAAATGCCAGAGTTGACTTCTATGACTGAAGGTACTGCTACTTCAGAGGAACCAACCATGATGGAAAAGACAGCCTCTACAACTGAAGAAGCCTTGGCATCCTCAACAAAGGCACTTGACACTTCTCAGAATGGTTCTACAACTATGGCAGGAGTGCATTCTACAATGGTGACTTCATCCACCCAAATGGCAACAGAGGCATCTACTGCTACAAGTACTTCAGTGGTGCCATCCAAGT
The DNA here is from genome assembly GCA_900497675.1 of Arapaima gigas. Taxonomy (NCBI): domain Eukaryota; kingdom Metazoa; phylum Chordata; class Actinopteri; order Osteoglossiformes; family Osteoglossidae; genus Arapaima; species Arapaima gigas. Next base: position 336,705 of record UFQX01000098.1, read on the forward strand.
CTATGGTCACAATGACAGAGGCACCTACTACAATCAAAATGGCTGCTTCCTCCTCCACTGTGACAGAGGCACCTTCAACTGCCAAAACTGCTTTCACCACTGTGGCAAAGGCACCTACTAAGATGGCTAGTTCAACTAGAGCTGCCACCACAGCTGCACAACATACTCCACATGCCATGCCAACAGTGGGAAACTACACTGTTCAGAGGGAAGGTGGTATTTTATGTGTGAAGGCCGAGATGGCCCTGCAAATTCGGGTTGCCTACCGCACCATATTCAAGAACATGGTATGCAAATCTCACCTTCATGGTAGCAGTTTCACTTCTGTATGTCGAGTTGGCCCTGTGATTGGTGGGATCCTTATAGCCCTTTCCTTGCAGAAGGAATTTAATTCATATTGCATTATGAAATCTTGGCACTTATTTAATTGAAACTGATTCAGTTAAATCACCCTTAAGCTAGAATATTGTAATCAAAGTTGATACAAACACGCTTTTGTGATCACCCTGTACTTGGACTCGTGATTTCAGGCTCAACTTAGAGCACCAATGGTTTTGCCTTGGTTAAATCTTGTCTTGACCCATTTCTCCCTTGCAGTCTGAGGGAATCTTCATAGTCCAGCCCTCTAGAACAGTTGCCAAGGGAGGCTGTGGTGAGACCACAGCAACACTCCACCTGAAGTTTGAAGAGGGTGTTATTTTCTTCCGTTTTCAGAAGGTATGCTCATGCTAGTGGGGGCGGGGTGGGGGTTATAGACCATTAAAATAGGTTTGACATGAAATGTGACCCAAAAGTTATTAGCAGTTTAATATGTAGTCTCTGAAAACTAACGGATTTTGTCAGCTTAGACTGTACTGGTTGGTATGATTTATAGCCTCCTCTTGTTTTAGAACATGACCACCAATGTGGTGTACGTCAGCACACTCGCCTTTATGGTGACCTACCCCTTTCCAAATGCAGGTAATGTCTTCTAGAAACATTTCAAACTACAGCTCTAGCTCCAACTAGTGCATTAGTCTAAATTTTAAGCATGGTATTGCTAATAAGTTTTATTCTATATTAGCTTAGCCAGTAGTCATCTGTTCTGTCAGGGGTGACAGATGCCACTAAGTTTGTTTGCATTAAACTTGTGACGGTAACTCCTTTTTCTCCTAGACCCCAGAAAAAGGACTTACTCGGCAAAGAACGAGTCCCTGCAGCTGTTCAGCACCCAACTGCGCCACTCATATTCCTGCTGCCTGCAGTCAATTTCACTTGGGAGGCAGCATTATGTGGATATTTTCCAACAAAGGATCCAGGCTTTGGACTTCACTCGACCTGCCTTTGGTCCTGGTATGTCCCACTGTTTTGACTGTGGGGGGGTGGTTTTAGTGCAGTATTTAAATAGCCTTAAACAGGGTTCTATAAAGTCACTTCTATAAGTGACTCAGCTACACCTGTACCTCATGTCAAACTTTGGAAGATTCAGTCTTTAATGGTGGCAACATTCTAAATCTGGCCAGAAGTGGAAGTAGTGCATTCAGGGCTGAAAATACTCAACTTGTATCATGAATTCCTGAAGTCAGTGTCTGAAAGGTTGCCTTTTGACAACTTAATCTTATACTGTGCAGGGGTGTGGTGGGGTTTTCCTCCCCTGTTGTGGTCATCCTCTGTAGCTATAAGGAGTGAAACTGCACCCTCTAGTGTAACTTCACTTTCCAACTGCCTCAGCAAGCGCTAATCCCTGCAAGGATCAGCCAGTCTTGATTTGAGCACTAAAGGTTCATGTCTACAGAAGTGAGCCTCACCTCTTCCAGAAGAGGCATTGAGTTGAGGGCATGTTGGAACCCTGAAATGCATGAAGGGAATTGGGTGACAACTTCCATTGTGGATGTGATCAAAGCATTTTTCTTCCTGCAGAGGATCACTGTCCCATGGACCAAGGAAGTGGCAATTTGACCCTCATCTTGTGCATCCTGCTGCTGATCCTAATTGTTGCTATTGCTGTTGCCTGCTTCATCTGGAGAAGGAAGAAACTGGTTGGATACCAGCCCCTCTGAGCCCTTCCAACAACTAATTCACTTCCTGAAGTGTACCATACTGCTAAGCATTTTAAGCCTTATTTTACCCTTGTCAGGGCTGTCCCTGCAAGTATCCTGTTCCCTCCTGAAATGAGTTGTAAACATTTACTTAACTGAAACTGAGCAGAGGATCCCACTGAATTTTTTTTTTTTTTGCTGTTTGTATACTCTTCAGAACATTCAAAGTGACTTGGGTCAATAAGTAGGTGTGGAATTGGTAATTTACAAATGCAAACTGATCATGGTGACTTCTACTCAGGATTCTGTGGAAGGTGAAATAATGCATGTTTAAATTTGCCTTGACTAGGTTGAATGCTTCAGATGTGTGAAACTAATGTCAATTTGTAGCTGTTATGATGCAGAAATTCCAATAAAGCAAATGCTGTAATATTTGCTCCAACCAGAACTTCTGTTCTAAGTGCTTACATTGCATGTCAAGAAGTGTTCTACTAATGACAACTTGAGTGCCTTTCCATTGATACAATTTCCCAGGCCCTCAGACTTTACCTCACTAAGGCTTTATCCCAAACAAATTACTTCTACAGCAACCTTCAACTTGGGGGTCCAGAAACCTGTGCTTTTTTTTTTTTACATTCTTCTTCCCTGGCTCCTGTAGTGTTGAATGTGAGGATTGGTGCTACTTGTATTTATGGCTGACACAGCACTGGAGAGTTTTTGGAGGTTTAGTACTCCAAATTCTGTTTGAGGTATTCTAGTCACATCTAAATGTTAATGTGTAAAGATTAGTGGGGAAGAGGATGAGTTCATAACATGTAGTTTTGTAGCCTTTGGACACAAATGATGCATAAGTACAGGTGGTGTAGGTTCACCTTAACCTTGCTTGCAGCGGTTATCACTTTAGGTGCTAATACAACTTTTCTAGAGTATGTAAGTAATGGTGGCCTGCTCTTCTGGTGGGAAATGAGTTGGAGACCCTCAGTGAGAATACTTGTCTAGTGACAAGCAGTTACTTTCCTTTGCATGTCTGCTGTTTTAACCTGGGATTTGCACATCTACCACTTTCTGTATGCAAAATCATTTGCTTATCTTAAGAGCAACATACAAGTGACTACCAGTATGGAGTCACTACTGATGCTGCTGGCAGGCAACTTGTCTGCTCTTCCTCAAGTGGGCAACTGCACACAGCCCCCTGGCCTGTTGCAGGGGGAGAGGGGAAGTCACAAGGACTGTATGCTGACTAAAATAGGGACCCTCCACCTGTCATTTTAGCTGAATGTTACCCTGAAATGCATGACTGGGAGGAAATGCCACTGATGCCAGATGTATTCCAAGTCAGGACTCAGTACTTTGCAGGAATCAGTGTTTTTGTATTGTAGGAACAGTGGATAATGGAGCCCACTTCTGCTGCCAGCCTGGTGAGATCCTTCCTTTGCACTGCACACAAGTTCTTCACATCCTTTGATGGTGCTGTACTTCTGTCCAGAGATGGCTGTTACCTTGTGACATTACATCCTGTTGTGCTTGTGGACTGTGTTACCTGCAGGGACATGTGAAGTAGGCCTACGGTTCTCTCTGCTTTTCTCACTAGTTTCTTTACTGCCTTCCTATAGTCAGCAGAAATAGTAGGTGCGATATCTGTGAGACTGAGATACACAAGTGGGGAACATCTAAGCACCAGTGGACTATGTACCTTTACTAAGGGAAAAGAGCACACTTAGAGAAGTGCACCCCAAACATTTGAAAGCAAAGAAGCCCTGAAGCCCTGGACCTCTCAGATGGCAGTGCTATTATCACAATTTTTCCTTTGTATTTTTTTTTATTAGCAGAAGTACAGAACTTGGTCAGCAATATAGTAACATAATATATGCAGAGCATGTAAATAGGTGGCAAGGAAGATTTTCTTGGTGTTATTACTGCTAGTAGTACTACTAATAACCATAATCTGTGTACACTTTTATCCAAGGTAATTTATAACGTTAGGTTGACAGTTTTTTACCTATCTATACAGCTGAGTAATTTTTAACATCAATTGAGGGTATGTGCCTTACAGTGCCTCCATACCGACGTCAAAAATATATAAAATCGGCTTTTTTATATATGTAATTTAAAGTCATATTCATATCCTGATAGGCCACGTGACTTCACACATCCGTTTTGTAGCAATTTGGCGGCCACGTGACTTCTGAGCGTCTCTCTCTCTCTCTCTCTCTCTCTCGCTCTCTCTCTCTGTGGATGGGTGTGGCCGAGCCGCGTGAAACGTACAGCTCGAGCCGAACGGTACGTTGTAATTGGGTCTTAATTGGGTCCGCGCACGCGTACCTGCGTCTTTTCAAAATGTCGCGGCCTGCAGCTGTGTAAATAACAGCTGGGCACGGTACAGCTGCGTCGCAGTGTGTTTTCAGGCCGCTGGATGGGCGGCTGCCGCACGCCCTGATCGCCTCCTCTTCCCGGAGCTGCTTGGTACGGAGCGCAGAACAAGCTGACTGTGAAGGACTCTCGCTTTTTATTTTAACGTCATTCTATCTTTTGAACGGGGAGAGGAAGCGGAGGAAGCAGCCGTCCGCAGAAAGGAAACCCCGATTTGTGTGCTTCAATACAGCACCAGGGCCTTCGCGCGGGGTGTGTCTGTAGTGTCCGCTTCACAGAGGACGGCAGCTCCCCAGCACCAGACCGGGCGGAGGAGCAGAAGAGCAGCCGAGGAGAGATGAGGAGGGGGATCCGGCCGAACGGTCCTTCTGCACGCGCACGTCCCCTGAGCTCGAGTCTAGCGGGTGGAAAGTGAAAGAAGACATCGGCCCCGTAGATCCGGCCTCGCTTCTGCCTTCCTGCCCTTCCTTCTTGCACCAAATTAGGTTTACATTAAGCCACCCAGATCGTCCTCCACCCGCGAACAGGTACTGTGTGTGTGTATATATGTGTGTGTGTGTGTATGTGTGTGTGTCTCAGAGGCCTACGATGCCGCTCTGCCGCGGATGATGATGATGATGATAATGATGATGTTGGTGGTGGTTATAACAATTATGATGTAAGGTGACTGCCGGCCCTGTGCTGCTATCGGCTGAGAGGGTTTCCTATTTCTGCAACAACACATGAAGCACAGTTACACAACATTCCTCCTCTGGCTCCTGAGAACACACACACTTGGACCGGTGATGAGCTAGTTGCGCCGATGCCGAAAACCTCCACTTCCATCAATAATTCATACCTTGTACGCTAATGCACTGAAACCCATCCACCTAGCAAGTTCTGTCACGGTCACATTTGCTCATCTGTGTCCTGCTCAGGGCCTTTTGTGTAAGATGGTGTGACATATTAGACATTAGTATATTATTTTAATTTTGTACGGTTGTTGGTTTTGTATTGAAATAATGACCTCCGACCTGCAGTTTGATGTGTTGTGTTCTAGGCTGCCCTGTTGTTTGTACTCTTGTTATGTTACTGTGTGACATGATCACAGACCCCCGCGGGACTCCGGTACACATTCGAATGTGCACCCCTACCGCCAAACATTTACCGTTATACACCTGGTGCTACTGGTTTCCTAGAAATCTAGCTGTGTGTCATTGATTGGCCGCAGCAACGCAGGGAACATGTACCACACTATAGTGTAACTTGGGGTGTGTTGTTAAATACTTGTAGCGCAAGTTCACATCCTGCTACCATAATAAAATAACTGCAACTGTTGGTTCATACTAGCTGGACTGTTTTAGCCAGTTTGTGTGTGTGTGAGAGCGCTGGCCTGTTCTGTTGGGCTGTGTTGCATGAACAGACTCAAATGACAGCAGTGAGGGGAAGTGTGCATCACATCCTGTTTACACACCCGTGCCTGCACACACACGCTTGCACTCTGCTGTGCCCAGAGCACATCTGGCTAAGGATGAAATGCGTTGTATCTCTATATTGTAATCTTACCCATAAATCATTGCCATTTTCAGCACGTGAACCTTCATTGTTTTGTTTGTTTTTAAGTAATGGCTCTATGAGGGGGGCTGTCTACAATTCACCAGTTCACTGTCCGTTTCCTTAGTCTCTAATGTCTTGCCGTGTAAACGTGTTACCCATGCGGTTCCTGCAGGCAGATGTGTACATTGTATAGTGTCCTGTATGTAAAGAGCAGACAATGGATTCACGGTTCAAACAGTATGACATGAGACATGATCCTCATTTCTGCTCTGAAATGAAAGCAGGAAGGAGAGAAACGGACACTTTCAAAAACCCCCCCACCCTCCCCTGTGTTTGCATTTCTCTTTTTATTTATAGGTTACAGTTTTGATGGATGCTATTATTAAAAAAAACAACAAAAAAGCACCTTTATTCACTTAGTATATGGATTTTCTCCAGAGAGACATGCCATGATTTGATATGTAGCTGACACTATTGTCTTAAAGTGACAACACTTACTCTGCTAGGTGCGCCGCACTAATTGTATAGGCGGGTAATGCAATACACACATTCACACACTATGGGGTGTTTAGAGAGGGTAACCCACCTAAAACATGTGACTTCGGACTGTGGGAAAGAATCAGACTGCCTGAAGGAAAACCACACATGGAGAGAACATGCAAACACCACACAGACTGAGATGGACTGGAACCCACAGCCCGTGATGCTGCCCACTGTAACGGGATAGAAGTTTGTCACTGAAATATGGGTGCTGAACTGCCATCGTCTTTACAGCATTGTAGCCCAGGTCATCACCTGCTGTCGTCACTGCAGTTACTCCCAAGCCCTTTCTCTCAAAACTGTCCCTCCACTCCACTGTGTGTGTGTGTGTGTGTGTGTGTGTGTGTGTGTGTGTGTGTGTGTGTGTGTGTGTACATATATGTAGATGCACACACACGCACACACATACATATATAGAGCTTCCTGAGCCTGAACTACACACTTGTGTCCACTTTAGAGGAGATACACTATTTATGCGTCTCCCAAGTGGTACTTGCTGGATTGTGAATACTAATATGCAGTATAGAACTTGTTCTTTATGCCCCTAATGGTACCACATTTTTGGGGTGAGGCTTAGAGAACTTAGAAATGTATAGAAACATATTCTTTTTTTCTGTCTCTCTTGCTGGGTCTGAGGAGGGCATGAGTATATGTCTATATGATTCTATATGATGTGATGGTGTTGTTACGGAGTATTTAAAAGGGAAAAATGAACAAGAGTAATTGGTATCTCCGAAGACATTGCTATTTAATGTCCCCACCCACCTCTGTGGCGTCTGTTGTGTATTTTCTAATTGAGAGGTGTATGGTGGTACCAGGTCCTGCTGATTTCCCTGGTTGCCGTCCATTAGTGTCGAGTCTAAGTGGTGGTTCCTCCTGGGAACGCAGATCCAGCTAATTGTTTCCTGCCAGGTGGTGGCGTACTGGGGGACTTTAACAGTGCAGCAGCCCTGAACCTCACTGTCACTCAAGAAAACAAGGAAGATTTGTATCGCTGGAGGAATCTGGAATGCAAATGTTCACCTTCTGTGGAGAGCAAGCAAGGTGGGGCGGACGGTGGGAAAACAGGAAATCTTCAGGGTAGGCGGGTTCATTTGAATTTGGTTTGCATGCAGACGGTTAATGAAACGGAGCTGCTGCTTGTTTGAATGACTGCGGGAGCGATTGGTTTTCTTTGCTGTACAACTCGTGACTCTTCTGCAGCAGACAATGGGACCTGTGTGTCATGGGGGTTTCTTGCACCAGGCTCTTCGTGGGATGTGAGCAGGAAATGTTGGGACGGTCACGTTGCAGCAGTTCTGTCCCAGGTCACCTGTTAGTAGGAAGTGACCCTGTTTTTTTTTTTTTTTTTTTTTTTTTTTTATGTATGGTTACTGAGTGACGTGGAGGAGCAGATAGTGTAAGTGGTCTAACTGCTATTCTGTAATCAAAATACCTGGATTTGTGGTGGGATTGAGTGAGAGGTCTGAGTTGGTGGTCCCAGATACTGAACACCAGTCTTCTTGGTTTTGCAAGCTTTGGTGCCCCTGTGACAGTAGAAATTTGCTGGACTGTAGTAACATACACATACAGAAGAAGCTTGTAATGTTGCTATGTATACATAAGGTGTGTGTGTGTGTGTGTGTGTGTGTGTGTTCACAGAGGTACAGTTTGAGCCTGTTAGACACAGTATTGAATGCGGATTATGCTGTTTCTCATTTCCCAAACACAAATGGTAATCCGGCTCCATGGAACCTCCAGAGATAATCCTAATCTGGTTTCTGTTTATCAGGAGTTTTACAGTTACGTGGGGTGTGGATGATGCGTTTACCCAGATTACATCTGATTTTGGATTGCCAGGCAGCTGCTGCAGTGCAGTTGTGCTTCATCTTCTCATGTATAAACACGCAGATTACGGGGCTCCAGCTGCGTGGCAGAATCCGTGTCTAACGGTAGAGCTCAGGCAGAGCCGTTAGGATGAAGGTGCAACTTCTTGCATATTAACGTCTGAGAACAGCTGAAGTTAATTGGAGGGGGTATATGGTTTAGCCCCATTTGAGGTAGCTGTGTTTGGAAGTGTTACCTTGCTGGTGCTGAGTCACCAACCGTGTGGCGCCGTTTCAGCAGTGATCGGGTCCGCGTGGCCCTGTCCCAGTGACTCATTCATTAACGTTTGGAGGGGGCTGGAGGTGCCCTGTGACCTCAAATCATCTGCTGTTGTCGTACTAGATGCCCATTTCTGTCTAATCTCATACTTTTTTTGGAAGAGGAATAACTTGACAGTTGTACTCTCTTTCCTGCACTCCAAGGTTGCCTGAGCTGAGGTGAGACGGACAAACTGTACCTGGTCCACGATGAGCGAGCTGGAGCAGCTGCGGCAGGAGGCTGAGCAGCTCAGGAACCAGATAAGGGTAAGACATCTGGACTGGAGCTTAATATCCTGTTTACAGGGCAGCACAGTGGCATTGCAGGTAGTGCTGGTGTCTCGCATCTCCACACTGAATTTTCTTGTGTTTTGCTTGGGTGCTCTGCTTTTCTCTCAGGGACCCAAGATGTGCTTCAGGTAGACGACTGATATTAAATTGGCTGTGTGTGTGTGTGTGTGTGTGTGTGTGTGTGTGTGTGTGTGTGTGTGTGTGTGTGTGTTACTTTGCTCTGCTGTAATAAGTGAAAGAATGATTGAAGTTTAATGTAAGTCACCTAAGTCACTATTTAGCCAACACCTTTGTCCGTAATCTCGGATAGTCATTGTATGTCACTTTGTCAGAAAAAAATTCTAATGAAAATGTTTACAGTTTTTTTGCTTTGCTCATATTCCTCTTTCAAGGTTACTTGTACTAGCTGAGAAAGTCATGGTAACAGCTGGGTCAGTGGATCGCTTGTAGGGGCTGTAACGGGCCTTGAACGTTCGGGCCACAAGACCAGCTGTATTAACACATCTGTGTCTGTCTCTCTCTCTCTCACTCTTTCAGGATGCCAGGAAAGCATGTGGAGACTCAACCCTCATGCAGGTGATGTTTCACATCGTTTATAAACCTAAACCTGGTGAACTTTACTGATAGAGTATTTGCTGTTTTGGGCTGTGTACCATGTAAAATGTACATCTCTAAAGGTTTCACAAATTGAAAACGTTTGCTTGCTTATTGTATCATTTCATTAACACACAGGTGCACTGCAGAAATGAATGATGGTTTGTGCAAACTCAACTGTAATATAATTTGACCCTTTGCCCCACAGCCTATGTAGTTCACTTATACGGATACGTATTACAAATAATGATAAATACAAATAAATGAAATGGCCACCAGCCACTAATTTCTGAAAAAACTGTAATGTATTCATTTGGTCACCAGTGTTCCTTGTCACCAACTCAATTCCCACTTCTTTTTGTGTTTATTTTGCATGTGTACTAGATAACTGCTGGCCTGGACCCTCTGGGGCGGATCCAGATGCGTACACGTCGCACCCTCCGTGGCCACCTGGCCAAGATCTACGCCATGCACTGGAACTCGGACTCCAGGTGAATGTGTGGTGGTGTGATGACATGCTGCTCCCTGGATGGGTGTGTTGCTCTACTTACAAACGTACCTGCCCTGTGTGGGTCTTCGCATATGCCTAGAGCTCTAGCTATTCCCCCCTGGGTCTTTTAAGTTGACACAGGTGCTCTTCCAGGGGTTCCTGGGAAGCCAGGATGTCTGTTAGTTGGTGGTTAACTATTACAGTGAAGTAATGTTCTTCTCCTCTGAGCTGTGTCTCTAGGCTGCTGGTCAGTGCATCCCAGGATGGGAAGCTGATCATCTGGGACAGTTACACCACAAACAAGGTACAGTGTTCGCCCTCTCGCTGCCCAGTTCATACTGCATGAGATGTCCATTAGCGGTCATCAGTTTGACCGTTTGTGTACATATGTGTCTGCACATGCCAGATGCATGCCATCCCACTGCGCTCCTCCTGGGTGATGACGTGTGCGTATGCCCCCTCGGGGAACTTTGTGGCCTGTGGAGGCCTGGACAACATCTGCTCCATCTACAGCCTGAAGACACGAGAAGGCAACGTCCGGGTTAGCAGGGAGCTTGCAGGCCACACAGGTACTGCCAGGATTGTGGTAAATTAAGTGCTGCTGCTGTATGTATTGCAAGCCACTGAGCGTTTTTCGAGTCTAGAGTCGAGTCTGGAAAAACCCAGCACAAGAGTCCTTCTGCACAAAAAGCTCTAATATGGCCAGTTAATTAGAGGAGAGTGTTTATTAATGTTTGCCCCATAAATAAAAATAAATAAATAAAGTGTGTGGGGGAGCAAGTTCCTGTATTCTAAGATTTAAATGGCCATGTACGTTTGTAGATACGAGGAATTTGACCTGATGGATACTCCTTCAGACACATTTCAGCATAGGAGTAGAGGTGACACTTTTAATAAACACTTTGCTTTAACATATAATCTTTTACCAGTGCAGATTTCCTGGTAAATTCTGTTAGCTGGTAGCTGGATGCTAATGGTAGATTGTTAACGTCTATTCAAGAGTGGATGTAGGTTATAATGTGCGGTTCATTGGTGGCAAAGGACTCTGTTTGAGGGGGAAAAGCTGTTTTGGTGTCTTGTTGTTTGAACTCTTATTCGCCTGTACCACTTTCCAGAAGGGACATATAGGAAATATGGTGGTCAGGGTGGGACAGGTCTGCAGTGATCTTGCCTACATATTTTCTGCTCCTGCTCTCAGCTGACTGATTCATATGCTGTACTGTTGAGGCTCTTCAGACCAGTTATGGCAGAGGTGTAGATTTGTCCATTTGAATCCAACTGGTGGTGTGTTTTGAGAACTGCATGAGTGGCATGCTTTTTGTCAATGTCACAGCCCAGGCTGGAAAATGAGGAGCTCCACTTGGGGAAAGATGTGTTTGTGAGGGATTTCCTGGTCTGGTATTATTTGGATATACTTCTCATTCCCCATGTGACTTCTGGATGTCATGTCCCAAATTTGTGAGCGATTAACTTCAGGATACTATAGCTCTCCTTTTGGTGGATGGTAGGGATCACTGACTCACTGCTACATTTCTGCTCCCTTTAGGTTACCTGTCCTGCTGCCGCTTCATTGACGACAATCAGATCATCACAAGCTCAGGAGACACAACCTGGTATGTCTGTCCTCCCATTTCCTTTAGAACTGTGGTGCAGTTTGGCTTGAACCACCGTTTCTTTCTTTTGTCCTTGACAGTGATGTCAAAATGTAATATGTTATGGATCTGAAACAGAAGAATGATCAGCATTGAGAATAAACACAGGTTCTGAATGTACAGTGGTGCTTCCTGTGCTACAGTGCATTGTGGGATGTTGAGACGGGGCAACAGACCACAGTGTTCTCGGGCCACAGCGGGGATGTGATGAGCCTGTCTCTGTCACCGGACTCGCGCACCTTTGTGTCTGGTGCCTGTGACGCTTCTGTCAAGCTGTGGGACATCCGGGACAGCATGTGCCGCCAGACATTCACGGGCCATGAGTCTGACATCAACGCAGTCTGTGTAAGTCAGTAGGGAGTAATGGGGGGTCGCATCCTTGTGTTTATGATGCCTTCTTTACGTCATTGGTCCATCGTCTCCACCGTTTGAGTATCATGAGTACATTCTGCCTGCAGTGGGATTAGGCTCCCCTGGACGGCCCTGGTTCGCATTGCCCAACTTGCTGTGTCCACTAGTGGGTTAGTTACGTTTCAGTCAATTTTAAAATGCTGCCTAACTAGAGGTTAGAGTTCCTTTGTCTGGACCCAGAGGTCCCAAGATGGAATTGCATCTCCTGCTATAGTATCCTTGATCAAGGGACTAATCCTGTAACTGGCTGAACACTGTAAGTAACCTTTAGAAAAGCATCAAATCCGAATTTGTTTGAGTCATCTGTACAGGAGGGTAATTTTTATAATTGTAGTTTTTTAATTCTTTGTATTTCTGTGTATATGGTTCATGTATATCGATTACATGAGGAAAAATAAATAGAAATACAACAAACACTAATTAAAAAAACTTATTTGAATACAATAGATTGACAGTAAAAATAATCTTGAAAAAAGTTTAAAAGAAACCCTACATATTACAGGAGGGACACATTAATTACATCTAAAAAAAAAAAATCAAGGTGATTTTACTGAAGTAATTGGAGCGTGGGGATCAAACTGACAACCTTCAGGGTACATCTCCATATGCTCCACGAGGAACCACATCACCTGCCTTGTAAATGCTAAAAGATCAGTAAGGATAGCTGAAACACCTGGACCCAACATCACTCGCTCACTCTGTAAACACCGAATGTCACTATGTAGGTCTAATCCAAGTTTCGCTAACCGACTTCCTTTCTCCATGTCCTTATGGGCCCAGTTCTTCCCCAATGGGAGCGCTTTTGCCACGGGCTCGGACGATGCCACGTGCAGGCTCTTCGATCTGCGGGCTGACCAGGAACTGGGCCTCTACTCCCATGACAACATCATCTGCGGTATCACCTCCGTGGCCTTCTCCCGCTCGGGACGCCTGCTGCTGGCCGGATATGACGATTTCAACTGCAATATCTGGGACGCCATGAAGAGCGAACGTGCAGGTGCGCCAAGGAATGAACTGCATTGTGTGGGAGGGGTGAGGGAGGATATGCTGGCTCTTCATATTATGAACTTCTGAAGACAATTTTTCCTATTAATTTTAAATAAAAAGTGTCCTGTTACTAATTGGCAGCAAAATGCACTCAAATGAAACAGTAGTTTGGGCATGTTTTGGTTCACTGCTTTTTTAAATATCAGAGTCCCATTGAGGAATGTCATTCCTGCTTGTGGAATAAATGTCAAAAATCAGAGTTTGTGGAGACAGTTTGCTAATTTATATTCACTCATGGGCTACCAGCTCTCTGGAGCCTGGTGCAAATTTGCATACGTGTCATCCATAACTACACATGTTATAGAGCACAACAGGTGGACAGGGCTACAGTGCCATTTTGTTTAAGTCAATATAATGAGCATCTGTGCCTCTTGCCGTTTTGCACAGGGGTGCTTGCTGGCCACGACAATCGCGTGAGCTGCCTGGGTGTAACGGACGACGGCATGGCTGTGTGCACGGGCTCCTGGGACAGCTTCCTAAAGATCTGGAACTGAGGAGGGAGCAGGAAGGACACACGGATAGGCCCTGTAACTGCCCAGACCACACACTCCCACAGAGCGTACACACTGTATATAGCAGTTGGAAAGATGCACACGGGCACCATGTAAACACATACTCAGTGACCAAGCCTTGTACCTGATACACAGTTGACACACCTTCATGGTAACATGTACATAATACATTGCGTGTACATGCCAGACCACATTGTGCCGTACTGAGGAGGCGCACCAAGGTACACACACTTGTGAGTGCACACACATATCAGTGTGCTGTAAAAGGAACAACAGATAAAATGTGCACTGCATTTACAGGTGTGTGTGTGATATGCTTATGTAATCTTAACCAGACAATTGAACTGAAATAACACACTCATACCAACCCAGAGAATTGCTCTTTTCTTCTACAAGAGAATAATGGAATTTGCTGAAGCATACCCTGGAGCCCTTGAAGGAAGCAAGATGATGAATAAGCAAAGATTTCTGTGGCTTTTTTTTTTTTTTTTTTAAACATTCCATAGCACCTCTAACACTGGCTTCTTTCTTACCCTCTGTGTGTAGTTGGGATTTTAGACATGGGAATGGAGCAGTGTGGCAGTGGAATGGGGGTGATAAAGGGAAATTGAGTCAGAAGTTTGAGAGGTAAGAACAAAGCTATGGAAACATCTGTGGAGCTGATTTGTCAGGTGTTGGACAAACCAGTTTCATGTTTATGGGAATTTTTTTGTTGTATTTGTCTTTACTTTTTCAGTTGGTTTTATTTCTCTTGTGTGCCTCAGATATTTTAATGCAATTATTAATCAGCTCTGTATACAGTGAAAATGATTAAAGAAGGAATAAATTTCCAATTGAAAAGAGCATAGGAAAGTAATTGACTGACTTTGTTGGTGTTGTCAATCTGCATTACGGTGCTATACATTGTACATAAATACCTTTAGCCTCTTCTCTATGTAGACTTCATGCACTCTTCAGTCATACCTTTCTTCAAAGTGATGTATAACAGTACATAACAGAAGCTTTAGACACAGGATTATCAAAGCACAGCTTGTCTTATCACCATATTGCTGGTTCACATCTCTAAAGTAGTAGTTGCTTATGATGTGACATTGAAACACTACACACATAGTCAATGGTGATGGATTCATTTAATATAACTGTCAGGACATAAGTGGCTCTAAAAGAGACCTTTGTGAATGCTGGGAAGGCTTCAGCAGCTCCAAGTGACAGGTAGCTCATTTCACCATATTTGGGCTAAAAACAAAAACCTATTTTATACCCGTTGTGAGTGAGTCGGACCACTAAGTAGCCAGAGGTTCAAGAACATAGTGCAGTTCCTGGAATGTAATGTAGAATGTGGAATGATTGATTAGCTCATTAATAGATCTTCACCCCAGTACCTACAGGACCTAAAGAAGGCTACCTGTGAAAAAACCAAACAGGAGCTACATGGGAACACTGTGGCAGCTCAAACATAGCTCGCACACCAGCATTGTCAGATATTCAAGACCAGAGAAACAGAGGGCGGGTTGTTGCGACTATTGAGGCAAGCAATCCTCAGGAACTGGAGCAGGAGTTTTGGCGGTATCTTGTGTAATTTGTGTTTTATCATAGTGAAAAGGAAACAACTCTGCTGAACCTGGAGAACAGAAACAGGTCTGTGGTTTCTGAAGTATTATTTAGAGTGGGAAATGTTGGGCATTCAGAGAGATAATGGAGGTCAACCACAGAACTGATTTGTCACCTAAACCATGTGATGTCAGACTTTGGTAACGTTTAAAGAATCTATTTCCCACACTGCTGAAGAAATGGTAGATTTTTTGAGATGGACATTTACCCGTGATGTGATCTCAGTAAGGACACAACCCACAAGGAGTTGACAGATGAGTATAGTTTTATTCATTTTGCATGAAGACTTTACAAATGCAGGAGTTCTTTCAATATAATCTGATACTATCTGAAATGTTCTTCCCATCTACAACCAGAAAGTAGTTTCCCTAAAAAAAACTCCTCCAAAAAGAGCAGAATTCCAACTTCCAGTCTTCCAATACAGATCAGCAAATGAACGTTTAAAATCCAGATCCATTCACAATTTGCAGAACTAACTTACAAAAGAATCAAGCTTATTTTGTATTTGTATTTTTATACATACGGTTTCTTAATCTCCACATTAGATTGCCACCAGACTTTACCCCTTTGACAGGCAGATCTTTAAGAGCTCCAGTGATATAAAAAGACAACGATTAAAAAAAAAAGACATTAAGATTATTATAGTAATCAAAAAGATAACCCAGTTTAGTTACAAGATGCAAACAGGTACAAGCGTGAAATGACAAACTGGTTAACTACTTTGGGCCAAAAACTTGGCTTTGGGTTCTGGTGTTGAAGTGACAGAAATTCTGAGACAGACTTGTGGGCTCAGCTCAGCTCAGCTCAAATTCATGTCAACATGACTACAATGTGTGCTGCCCCACCTTCATATTGCAAAAACTACTTTCAAATGGAACAAAAATGTTTCAGAAATGTGCAAACATGACATGATACATTCCACCGCCGATTCAGTTTTGACATATTTAAAAAATAGTTTGTGCTCTGCCACAAGGAGTAGTATTCAGCAACCATCAGGTACAGAGCCAAGTATTTGTCCGTAAGAACACAGCACTATGGTTACTGCAGGTGTGATTTGGAAAGGAAGGACACCCCTCCTTCAGGTTCTGCCATCCTAACATTCAAAAATATACTCAATGCTGTATCTTACAGCCCATACTGAATTTGCAGATATTAACAGCTTCTGAATATACAGCTTCTAACAGCATATCTGTGAAGTAGAGACTAAGAAAGCAGGTCACATGATGACACCCATGGTTGGTGCTCAGACAATAATGAGGCCCTCAACTGGCCTGAAATAGGTAGCAACTACGCATCTATTCATGTCTAACAAGGGGTGAGCTGGAAAACGAGAATTCAGTCACGCAAAAATCGTTCATTCATAAAGAGTCTGTGCACTGTCGGTGTGTTACTGTATCACAGTGAGCTTCCCCCACCACAAACCAATCCAAACAAACAGCAAAACCGTAACACCTTTTTAGATCTGCCCCTCTTCCCAACTCAGACTGAGAAGGGGACAGGTTTGACAGTATACTGCCACTGTGATCCATCGCCATCAAGATTTGCAGAAAAATAGAAACTGAAACATCACACCACTTCATCACTCACTGCTCCTGCTACATACATACTCGCAATATATAGTGACTGTGATGCTTGTGCTTTAAATAATTCTATATGGTTTATAAAATTTTAATGTTGTATATACTTCTCCCTTTACATGATAAGCCAAGAACAATAACATTAATTCCTCAAATCCTTCAATGTATACAAATTTTCATTTATGGCCTGCATTTCTGCTTTTTCAAGTGCCTGAAAATCCACTCTTCACAAACCTTAAGACAAATCGCCCAAAAAATGTATATCACAGTTTTTCTCTTATTCCTTCCAGCACCAGATTAATCACGTGTTTAACAGCTGAAGAGCCTGCGCTCACTGTTGCAGGAGAAAGCGATGGACTTTTAAGCCACGAGACCACTGTTTTAAGAATAAGGTACGAGGAATAAGTGTGTGATGCCTGGTGCAGTAAACCACAGTGGATTAGCAACAAACAATTACCTTACTCAGATATTCACATTTATCCATCTCATGCTTTTCTGTAAAGCGACTTACAGTGTTCAGCTACTTAACATAGTTCACCCCTTTATACAGCTGGACAATTTTTACTGTATCAATTCATGGTAAGTTCTTTGTACGAGAGTACTACAGCAGGAGGTGGGATTCAAACCCGGGTCTGTTGAACTCAAAAGTAGCGACTCTAGCCACTATACCACCTGATTGCCCTGGACAGCTTCTATGGATGGAGAGAGCGGTCAGGTTTCAGCGATGTGGCTTCTTACATTACAACATGGCCCACAAGAGCCCCATCTACATACATATGTTAAAAAAAAAAAAAAAAAAAAAAAGATTACAGAGACACAGCAGAATCACTGAGCGGTACAACGAGGGTCCAGCAGGAATCTCTCCCCAGCCCCTCCACACTCTTCCCAGCACGAGAGGACCTACACTGGCAAACATTTCTCATGTCAGCTGCAGTCAACCTGATGTAGAATCAGATATGCAGTGTGAGGTGGTTAAGCTTTTTATTAATCACTAAACATTGCTTCACAAAAAAAATCTCCATTATTCATCAGCTAAAGTGCACTTTGCTGCAGAAAAGGAGTCGGCGATGTGCAGTGGCAGAAATGCATCAGCCTTGGCCAGCCTATGGCAGGTCCTCCTACTCCAAGGCACTGTTTTGACCATATCCCTGGTAAAGTATGACTTAATAATAATAATAATAATAATAATAATAATAATACACAAACAACTTGGATTCTGCCTCCCTCCTGACTTCCAAAGTGCTAAGGAGAACTGTGCGAAAATCTGACGTCAGTAGTGACAGCAGGGAGGGGTCCTGGGGTGAAGGTGAGCTGTGTCTCAATGCGTGCTGGTAAACCATGATACTTTCAGCACAGCTCAGCTCCTAGGGCTGTGTAATTTAAAATTAGAAGCCAAGACATGCTACATTCCTACAAACAGCTGGAAGTGGACCTGGAGAGGGGTTGTCACAAACTATTGCCCACAAAAAGTCGGAAGAATAAAATAAACATTTATTCAGTGGTTAAGAATAACAAGTAAGGTGCGTTTCACCGTGTGATGATGCAAAAAAGCCAGACAACATGTTAAGTATTAAGTTAACCAGTTTACTCTGGCAATTTATCTTATAAGAAATACTCTGACCTATTCACACAAATTAGAAAATACGCATACAATGCCTGTTTACAATCGATTATGTGCTATTTAGAGACTTAGGCACTGGTCTGAATCATCATTCTAAGCTTTGTATTAGAAAACTACAAATAAGCATGTTAAGAACTCATATGGATTGTCAGCTAACATCCTCCCACATTCATTCAGAAGTTAAGTTTATGTTTTTTTTTTGTTTTTCTTTTTTAAAACAGAAACAGCTGACGGGGGAATGCCAGCTTCAATGTTGTGGAGCTGAGCTGGAAAAGCCATAAAGTCCACTGGTTTTGGCTGGTCCAGGCCATGTTCTCATCCACACAAAACAAACTTCAACTAGTCAATGTGCAAAATCAATGCTGGGTCAGCACACATACAGCTATTACAACCAGCACTCCTCAACCCCCATCATGAATGCCCTGTAAATATTTATCATATATTATATATAAACAACTGTCCAGGACACTTGGTTTGACCACTGAGAACTGCACAACAGGCATGAGCAGTACTCACTGGTCAGAAGGCCCTCCTTCCACAGTGTGTCCTATGACCTTGCTGTCCACAACCCTTCAGAGCACCTCCCCAAAATAGAACATTACTCCTCTTTAAAGCCCCAAAGCTATATTACAGGAAAAGGAAAAGAGTTAGTACAACTAGATTAAATACTGACACAGCTAAGAGAATACTGGATCTTTACACAAATTTTTTAATTATAGAAAAGAAACAAAAGTTCGGAAACACTGTCAGGCTCCTGTGTGTTTGCGCATATGCGACCCAAGGGAAAGAACTTGCTTTAATTCTGCACATCTGAGCTGAGATCATCACTACTTTCACTTTCCCCAAATTCATGTGCCTTTAGTTTAGAAGAGGGAAAAAAAAAAAAAAAACCATAACAGGAGCAGCAACAATAACCTCAATATTAAAAGTCAGCGTCCTTCATAATAACCTAGATCCTGCATCATGATTTTCAGGACAGTACATCCATAAACTGATTTTGTTTGGTTAGTTTATTTGTTTTGGAATATACTGTAAAAGAACAGTAAGTTTAGTTGTCTTGGAACCCCAGATGTCTTCTTTTGTGAGATTCCTTTGGCATACTGAGTACCTGCAGATCCCCTATTGGGCACCATTACAGCTGAGGACTCAGCAGGCTGAAATGTGTTTCTACTGGCCACTTGGCAGCCTTAAATCAGAGGTTAAAAACCAGTAAGGAGTCACAGTCACCGTGAACGAACCCTTCATCACCTATATTCCCTATATTTATATTTATATCACTACCTATATTTGGTGTTTAAATATCTCATTTGTTCAGAACTCCTTCCAGGTTACCCCAACATCTCTGTTCACTCCCCTAACTTTTACAAAGTAAACAATGCATAATCTAATCACGATAACTGGTCCCCTCGAAAAAATAGAGTTCTCTCACTGGGACGAACTTGTCAACCACAGAGCTACGTACACTATATACATCGTGTTTGTGGTTTTGTTTAGTTTCCTTCAAGGGGGAGCAATAAGCAGTTCAGCATGCGTGTCAGTGTGTCAGCAAAGCGATTAAACCACAGCTGACGGTGCTGTTCAGCAGCACATCAGCATGAAATACACGTCTATCACTGAAAGGGACCTGCTAGAGTGTCAAGTGTGTGGAAAAATAGTGTCTCATCAAAGCACACAAACATTCTCTTAAAGGAAGCACCCAGGGTGTTGGTCAAGGTGCTTTGGAGCCCCGGTACAAATCTGCAAAGGGTACTGGGGGGTGGGGAGGTTGGGTGGTTCGAGGCTAAAGAAACACAGGATGGGGCAGAGAGATGGATGATGGGATGCTTGTCACTTCACCAGTTCATGATGCAGTTCCTGTTGAGAGTCATGAAGTAGACCTGACTGCTGCCACCAGAGCGTACTGAGGCAAAGAATACCTGAGGGAGGGAAAAATGGAGAGGGCATGTCAGTGGGGTGTGTGTGTGTGTGTGTGTGTGTGTGTGTGTGATATATATATATATATATATATATATATGAGACGACAAATGAGCCCCCAACCTTATCATTTCTTTCACACAAGAACTTGAGCCGTTGCGCCCTCTTGTGCATGAAGACACCATCCAGATGGCCTGTCTCTACGGAACGGATTTCAATGGCCTTCTCTCCCCAGCCCATGATTTGATTGGAGCAAATATGTGCTGCCAAGACAGAGAATAGGGAGGTCACTCGAGCATGCATGCATGCGTGCGCGCGCGCGCACACACACACACACACACACACACACACACACACACACACACACACACACACACACACACACACACACACAGCTCACTGACTGATGTGACCCTCACCCACAGAGGTGGGCATCTCGCCCCACTGCAGCACCACATCCTTGATGATGCGCCCATAGGTGTTGACATAGACTCCTTCATCCTCGTAGCAGAGGAGCATTTCCATGCCGTCAGAGTTGGGCAGGAAAACAATAGCATGAGGTGTTATCTGGCTCTGGATCTGTGCAACAACAGTGGAGGGTGGGGGGCACACCACTTATGTCAGAGGCTTAGTTCACCACATGATGGGCCCTCCCTTCCACATGCTGCTGCCTGCAGCTGAGCGGGAACTTACATGCACAGGGATGTAGATGTCGTAGTTGTTCCCAGAGTCAACGTCAATGGCATGAAACCCAGCACTAGATCCATATATGACCTTTAACCTCTGGCCCTCTTCCACAGTCAGATCAACCAGCTGAGGCCGGTGAGGCAGGTCACCAAAGGACTAAGACAGACAGATTATAGATGTACACATTGTTTAGGAGCTAATGGATGTAACTGACCAAACAGACTAATTACTAGATTGGATGCTCATGTTGGAAACAGTCAAGTTACAAAATTTTAAAGATATAAACTTTTTAACAGTTCATGCATTTATGTTTAATTTTATGTTCTTCCCTTAACCGTTTTTAAAAATCTGTTGCAGAGCAAACATCTTTTGCATTTCTGCATCCCACTATCAGATGAGAGCAAACAGTAGGGCCACAAGACTGCCTTAATATAACGTGCTTCCTGTGTTTACAGATCCTGTCTACTATTCCTGTGTTCAACAAAATCACAAATGCTGTACATGTTTATGTAACTAAAAAAAGGAATTTGTGGAGTTTTAAAAAGACTGAAAAATTATTTTTAACAATATTATTCATAGTTAAAAACATTGCAATAAATGTGTATGTTTCATCTTAACTTTTGCAGAACCTAAACACACAGGCTATGAAGCGACACCGATGCAACAGAAGCAATCTGTACAGAGATGGTGACTTCCTACCTTGAAAGCCATAAACTTGTGGTAGGGCTTAGGGGCCCAAGCATACACCTCCACGGCATTCTTCAAGGCAATTACTAGGAACTTGATCCGCTCATACTTCACTGCACAGAAAGAGCATCACAAAAGCTACAGTAAATCCACATGCACACCACACATGAAATAAACTTAAATGACCAAGTGGGAAAGTGGGAAAAAATGCAGCGCAACGAAGGGGAGGTCTGAAGGGCAGCCAATAAAACTGGCAATTTTTTTACATTATCATTTATTAAGTTTAGGTGACAGTCATTAATAGCACCATTCATCCTCCTTGCTGAGATTTCTTTGATTAACAGCATCTGCAAAGAGCTCACATCTCTAGCAGCCAGTCATCTTATTCTAAGGAGCTGGACAAGTTATATTCTCCCGTGAATTTTTTGAAGCTTGAAAACAATAGACATGCATTTCAGGGTTTCAGATTTAACTGCTTTTAGTGGCTCATTTTGTAAAAAAATGTATAGTATGTATATTAACTTTCGTGTGTATCACTTTGTTCCAGCCTCTGTAAACTCTCATGCTGGCACAGGGGCAGGTATGTTACATGTTTAAAACTGATCTTCTTCTGCACATGTGGACCACAAAGTAATACAGCGCTGATAAAGGGAAGAGGGAGGGCATACTTATCCACTGTGTACATTAAAGGGTTGCTGGGTGGTGCCCACAGACACACTCACCCACTTTGTAGTGCACACAGCCCTCCATCTCGCCCACCGTGGTCCAGCCCTGCTTCTTCTCCACCTCAGGGTCATTGTGGAGGATCTTGTTCCGCAGCCAAGCAAGGTAGTACACACGCACCTTGTTCTTCTTTCCTGAAAATGAAAGAGGAATGTGAAGATGGCATTAGAATGGCAGGAACAAAGGCTTATCCTGCCCTTGTCAGCTGCTGGGCCATAACACTTAGGCAGGGGACGTGAAGGACTATAATGGACAGCACCCCATTGCTGACCCTAGTCTGTAGCCTCATCAGCAGCAAATTACTTAAGCAGCTGGCAGGAGGACAAGGAGGACACAGAGAAATTTTACTGGGAGCAACAGTGCTGTCATGCTGGCCATTTTTGTTGCTTTTCTGTCAGTGACACTGTTTACCTAATTTGTTCCACTTTAATAAGGGTCACATGCCGATTTTAATTTGTGACTAAAATGTCCTTCTCATTGTGTAATCTTGCTCTTTGGTACCTGTCTTGCTCATGTCTATGCCCTACAATATACCACCCTCTTCAGGTGATGTTTGCTTGTGGGTACCTCTTTTTTCCTACAGCTCTTCATTAAATAGACTAATATTCTTACTGTGGTTTTTCATAACCATTATACAGTTAAATGTTTATAAAAAATGCATAGATGATATCTTTAATAGAAAAAAATAGCAGAGTAAAGACATCAAACCATGTAAATGTTTCCACATTCCCTGAACAAGCTGACATGCCTTTGGATAATTCTAACACGTCCATAATTGCCAAGATTACAACATGTGAAACTAGCAAACAAAGGGTAATGGAGTTTGACAACTTGAACCAAAGCCAAAATATAACTGAAGAAGACCTCATGGTGACACTGGTCTCATGCAGCTCAGATATTTATCGTCATCATCATATCTATTTATTTGCTTATCTATTTTCTTTCTCAATTCATTTGTGTTGTCCTATGTCACCATGTTGTGTCTTCATGTATTATACAACACGGTTCAGAAGAAACTACATTGTGCTTTCTTTTGTACACAAGTGCAGATGTTGGCTGGTGGATGAAATCCAAATTGTCTCTTTGTAAATTGGAATAAATGCCTTGTGAAGCAGATTAAAAGTATTAAATGAAAACATCTCTAACTTTGAGTTTTGAATGCTTGTATCTCGGGAATGAATGTATATGTAAAATTTGAAGTTGAAAACATGCTACAAAAATTACAATTACACTGACTAAAAGTAAAATCATTTCTGTATACCATGGGAGAAGGGTACTAATGACAAGTGCTAAGAAACATGTGGGATGGAAGGGGATGTAGGCAGGAACTGACATTTGCTGACCTGAAATGGTAATGAGTAAGTTGAGGCCCTCTAGAACATCCATCTGCTGGAAGCGGCGCGAGTTGATGAGAGGGTACACCTTGCCCTGGCCGCTGCGGTCCAGCAGTTTCAACCCGTTCTCTGTGCCCACTAACAGATTCACACCTGAGATGAGATGACACATAGCTCCAGTATATACATACATAAAAGGCTAAGTTGACTCTGAAGACAGAGTATGTAAAGAAAGTACTCAATAGCACACGGGGACTCCTAGGTGTATTAGTAATGAAACCGGAATATCATTTCCATTTCAATTATCACTATGCCATCCAACACAGCCCTTCTCTTAGAATGAAACACACTTACTGCTGTCATAGCTGTGAGCAAGGAGATATTAAAATAAATAACTAAAAAACTCATAAATAATCATCATCATCATAATTATGCCAGTAGGGTGCATTACTCTAACCTGACCAGATATCACCAATGGGCAGTGAACGATGACCCTTATTCACATCATCTAAAAAGTTTATGTGCAGTGAGCTCTGGAGAGAGCATTACAGAGAAAAATCATTACTGGTACAATTACCCCAAAGGGCAGCACACAGGATTTCCGAGTTGAACCTTTTCTTGTACTTGCGGATCTCTGGTGTATCGCTGTGGGGCCGGGCATTAGCTGGATTCACATTCACCATTGAGCCTTTCCTTACCTCCATCTTCAGCTGCTCAAACCTGGGGCCAAGACCTGTGACCGTGGGAAAAGAGGACCCTGATAACCTTGGTCCTCAAAGGCCATAGAACACACATGCATTTATACAGCTGATAATCAAGTCTGCATAATAAAGATGTTAACTGCTAAAATTGCAGGATTCAAAAGATATCCAGTCAAACCATGAACTGAAAACATTGCGTTAAACTCAACTGTGAAAACAAGCTGTCCTCTAATACTGTGCCCCTAAAACAAACTTCATTCAAAAATCCAAATTACTTTGAGATTGTACAACCTAGGAAATTTTATTCTATGCTTTTAAAAGTTAAGACAATTTATTGGCACAAATACATGTTGACTGGTTTAAAGTTCAGTCTTAACAAGTCTTAATGATCAGATTGTTCTAAATCCCAATTAAGGCTCATTCAAACCTCAGACAGAGTGAAATGTAGCAAATGCTCTGAAGGGTCTTAGTCCAGCCCTGTTCTTCAACTAGTAGGCATCTGCAGGGTCATTACCCACAAGTAGATTACATCTGTTTTGCTATGGAAAACATGTTTCTCTCAACCACTTAAGACATGGTTAAGATGAACAACACAGTCAATATTTGCTATATTTGCTGCATTAGCAGTTTTAACATTACGCTGGCTACTCATGATGCAAAATAAGTTTTAAAGATACAGTTATACAGTAGTTTAAACTATGTCTTCAATTATTTTCTAAAATGTCTGTCTTTTCTGGTAAGAAAACAGTCTGTTTACACAACCAGTGAATAACAGAATAATATTAATTGACATCACTTCCAGGGTTTACAATCCTGGTCGGGTGTTCCTGAATATCAGTGATCAATAATAACAAGATAAGAATTTTTTATGGAATGAATGAGCAATCAATACTGAATTGGAGCTTGTGTACACAATGTATTTTTTAAGTCTTCTTAAGATGGCGCCTCATGATGTGACTGCCTTGGGGCTCAGCAGTATGCCTTTTAGGGTTTTAAATTTTTCCCTTTCTTTAGTTGTCATCAGGACAGCCATCACCTGCTTTCTAAGCTCTCTATTTGAAAATTTGCACTCAAAATTTATAATCAGAATCACTCTGCTTATTGAAATCTCCATACCAAATAAATTAATTAAAAACAAAAAAATAAATAAATAATAATTTTGAAACATGGG
The DNA here is from genome assembly GCA_900497675.1 of Arapaima gigas. Lineage (NCBI taxonomy): Eukaryota > Metazoa > Chordata > Actinopteri > Osteoglossiformes > Osteoglossidae > Arapaima > Arapaima gigas. The sequence goes on from UFQX01000098.1 coordinate 362,315, forward strand.
CCACCAAAGCCATTTAAATTTCATATGAAGCCCATGGGAGAGGATATAAAGTACACCCCAGTTGTGTCTTAGCGACATCTTTTTCTTGTAAGGTTTGTATTTTTGTGTGAAATAAGAGAGACTTTGAGAGTGTGTGTAAAATACGTGTCTTTACTTAGCCACCATTTTCATACACTCTCAGTCATGATTCACGCGGTGAATTCACTGAAAATATTACAGTGCTCTCACTGTTTAAAAGTGTTTTGCTTTTGCTTTATTGCTATTATTTTGACTTCATTATTAAGTGAAAATGTCTCCAAAAACAGTGGAGAAGTGAAGGCGGCGGTTGAGCCAGACAGGTCTAGAAAAAAAAGCCATACATTAGAGGAAAAGTTGGCTTTCATTTCATTTATGAATTTTTACATTTTCACTTTTTGCACAGATTCTACAAACTGATATTTTTATCTGCACACATATTACAGTTACTGGCTCCTGTTGGTGCTCGGCATTGTGTTGTTGAAGGTGCTTTTCCACCTGTGTGTGTGTGTGTGTGTGTGTGTGTGTGTGAGAGAGAGAGGGAGAGAGAAAGAGAGAGTTCATCTGTGCATGCTCGTGTATGCATGTGTAGAATATGTGCAATAACTGGGCTCATGCATGTGAAAAAAGGTATCATCATGTGTGTATGAATGTAGAGCATGTACAGTACATGCAAAGTGTGTGTAGCCTGAATAAATGCATTGGTGTCACGGTCGCCCTACGTGTCACGTCAGTATTTACCACTTTCTAAGCCTTGTCAGAAACTGTTTTTTAAGTAAAAGACTTGAAACTTTGCACACAGGTACTTCACCCCAAGTGAGGATTTTGCATAGTCAAGTTCATTATACTCCAAAAAGCCTACTCACTATCTTGAAAATTTTAAATTTAAAGCTGTGCAAAAAGAAGACAGGCAGACAAACAGATTGAGCTTTACAGATATTGTGATAGGCTCTCACTATCCAATAATTCGCTATCAGACACATTTTCGGGAACGGATTAGATTCAGAAAATGAAGTATGCCTGCGTAAGTGTTCTTCAGTGACTTCCTTCATTGGTTCTCTTTGTTCTGTTTCTATGTGTTTCACTGTTCTCGCCATCTTAAGGCATAACTGCACCAGAGCACATCGCTATTTCTGTTCAAAACGAATGCAAAAGTGGGCCGTATCTTTGGTTATGTTGTCGCTTCATTGAATGCAGAGTCACTACCTTGTTAAACGAGGGCTGCTGTAGACTGTGCAATTTGCTTTAGAATAAAATGTTAGGTTTAATTTTAATGTAACTCAAAGTTTATAAAATGTTACGTTTATAACCTTTTTTAAGCCATATCTGAGACTTGTACAAAATCGTAACCAGTAAGTAAACTGAGGCAAGCCCGCATTATCAAGTTTTTATATAATTATTGTGACTAAATGGTAAAAATAACTTTGGAGTTATGAACAAAGCAAATTACAAACAGGCTTTCAGTCCCATTTTTATTTATGTTAGTTGAAAGGCCAGTGTATGTTAAACAATATCTGACTGATAAATACTGCAGTGGATGGGTATTTCCTCCATGTTAACAGAAATTATGCAGTTGACCAGCTAGTAGTGAACCTTACCTTGAGAAAAGGCAGCATCTCCTCCAGTCCCTGGTGGTTGGTACATGCCCAGGTCAACAAAGGTGGTAAAGGATGATTTGCCAGATGCTTTGACCAATCCCTTGGACTGATACTGAAATCAGGAAGAATAATGGTTTAAGATCTGGGACTGGCTGTCAAAAGGCCACCAGCTCAATTCTTGGGAGGAAGGTATTTTTATGGACCTTTTTATCAGATGCAAAACTGCATGAACAATTTACATGCAGAATTGTAATTTCTCAACGCATCTGTCAAAGCACTGCCTGATGTTAGAATCACATGGTGCTTTTGAGCTAAGTAACAAAGGGTTTGCTATATGGGGCCATGCCTTTTCAGAGACATACAGGGACTTGTTCACCAACATAATGTAGGGTGACTCAGAAGAGACTCACGTTGTAGCCAGAGTCCTTCCCGGGGGAGGAGTTGGGGGCAGTCTCCGTGGGAGAGTGGGAGGGCTGCACCACATCCGGCAGGTTGGTGTAGCCATTGTGGCTGCGCTTCTCTGGGGTCTGCACAAAAGCAACTGGACGCTAAGAGCGCATACATGCGGTGGCCAGGCACGTCACAGCAGTGGCCAACTTGTTAAGCAAGTTTTCAAAGTGAACACCACATGGGACTCACAGGTGTATTTTAGCAATAAAACTGGAATATTATTTTAGTTATTTCATGATTATTTGCGAATTTGTCTCCCAGGGCTTTCTCTATCCTGTGCCATGACTTGTTCTACTGGGATAGGATTTCAGAGAGACGGCAGCCCCCACCACGACCCTTCCTCTACCTCCTCCTCCCCCATACCAAACAATAGGCTTCACCCCTGATCTTTGTGACTCTGCCCCATTGTATTTGGCTTCACTCTTAAGGTGACTCACTCGCTGGGCCAACATAGTCTGGTCCCCATAACCACCAGGTTGGTGCATCTCCTCCCCCTCGCCCTCCTCTTCATGGACCACCATGGTGTTCACAGAGTCAGAATCTGCATCTCGAGGACTGGTGGTGGGGTTAAAACAAATACAGCAGCCATGGAACAGGAGGAACGATGCAGTCAGAAAGAGAGACATTCAGACATTCAAACATTTACATTTATTTATCACATGCTTCATTCCAACGTGACGTATAACTCAGTAGAAAAACTGCATCAACAGCAGATGAAGTGCTTTAGACACAAAGGATGATCAAAAGCAGATCCTGTCTGTCAGATCCCACCTTGATGCTGGTTTACATCACTCAAGTAGCTGACTAATTCACTTAACTTTAAGTGAACATTAAATTCAGCTGGATTTGGACAGAATTTGACGTAATTAGAGCAGATTTCCTTGTTCCACAACTTTCCTGTGCAGGACATGAGTTTTAAACTGCCGTCTAACAGTATGAACGTAGGTAATACCATACTGTTAACATTAAGCATTGAGTGTTGGCATCTGCAGCACACAATACTTTTGTGTTTCTGGAGGATGGTAAAGCCAACTGCTGGTTCTGTTCCATTAAAAAACCAGAGATTTGAGATTTTTGATGGCAGGAAGAGACATGGCAACTTTGACAGACACAGGCAGCTCAGTACACCACATAATTTTTGGATGCCTAGTGAACACATCCAATAAAATGTGGTGTCAGCTGCCGTACTTGCTGTTCAAAGACTTGCTCCTGAAGTCTACTAAACCCTCTCCAAACGATTATCATCCTTCTCTGTCTCTCACCGGTCAGTGGGGCTCTCCTCCTCCTCTGGACCTTCACCACTCTCACTCTCCTCACTGCTCTCACTGCTGTCTGAGGATGAGGAGTAGTCATTGGCTTTGGCAGGAGGCCTGGGTGGCTCCTCCAGCCGCTCCTTTGAGTAAAGGCCGTGGTCCTGTGGAGACGTGCAATTGTGAGGATAAGGCATTTAAGGCGTTGTGTGAGGGTGGGTAACTGGCATGCATATATGATCAAGAGTGCACTTAAAACAACCCACAGATTTTTTTGATTATTGCTCAGAACTTGACAAAATCAAACTGGAGCAGTCACAGAAATCCATGTGTAGACAATGTGCGCACGTGCACGCGCACGCACGCACGCACGCACGCACACGCACACACACACACACACACTGACCTCTCCTATGGCCCGCTTATAACTCTGCAGGAGAAAAGCAGGAGAGCAGTTTCGACAAGAGGAAGAAAATTTGTTGAGTTTGGAAGAGGATGGAAGGGTGAGTGGGCAGTTGGACATGGGATAAGGAAAGGAAAAAAAAAAAGGTGCAAGTTAGTACAGTAGTCAGAGTAAAGGACTCAACCTGTTGCTGAGAAAGAAGGAAATACAGTCAGGGTCCATGCAGAAAAAAAATTGCTACAATGGTTTACAAAAAACTATGTACCTTTTTTCAAAAGCATTCAGTTTACTATTCAGTACAACAGCATTTCTGCCGGATTATATAGTTATAACCATCAGAGCAGGTGTTCTATTCATTGCCTTCTATGATGTCACTTGGTAAAGCCTGCAGAAACCCCTTTTTCCATAATTAACTTAATGTTTAGCCCCTTACAAATAGCTACTTTCTGATTATAAATATTTATTTAACTGGGTAAAATTTACCCTTTTCCTTCAGATTAAGTACCCTGTTTAAAGGTACTACAGCAGGTTGGGGATCAAAGATTCTTAGCATCCAGTAGGTGCTGTCCAACTTACAATGACTGAACTGACAACTGGTGTCACATAAAGCATATTAGTTATTATTTGGGTATTATCTATCAGCTATCATTATTATTCTACATTTGCACTGTTTAAACATTAGTACAGTATAATACATACTTCCCCTATGCATTCCTAAGAAAGCTTTCATAAGGCAAACTGTCATGAGTATGCCGGACAATTTATATGCTGTCCTGAATCACAAAAGTAACACCCATTTTTGCTAACATATTAAAAAACACCACAAAATAAAGAATTTTATTTATTGAAGTTATCATTATGCAGCATTTTAATGCATTTCCCTTCATTAATTAGTGTTTATGTGTTTTAAACTGCTGTGCAGCCAACATTGCGCATAAAGTCAAAAAACTGTGTTGCCACAAAAATATATTGTTGGAACCAAACCCCATTGCAAGTCAAAGAGAAGGCATGAAGTTTATGATGTAAAGAAATAAACATCCATTTCTCAATGTCCACATACAGGTTGTACCCTGCTTTATACCCTAAGCTTCCTGAATAGACTCTGGACCCTTGCAACATTGCATTGGACATGCAATTATTCATAAAATGTTGATGTTATTATGTTGCAAAAAATACCTTTTATTTTTGTATTTTAATTAGCTTTAAAAATTTTTATACAGGAAGTGCATATCCCTCCTCACATGAAATAATGGTAATCTGATATCCTACCAATAGCTGATTTCAAACAAATTAAACAAATTAACCTAATTATGTGAGTAGTGGGTACACTTTATGAAGTGAATTTACTTTAAATAATTTCCTCAATTATAATATTTACCCATCTACCCCAGAAGAGAACTGTAAACAATATTTTACTAAATGACTTTGGACATGGATTTACAGTGAAGGGCATCTTTTCCTCTAACTACTAAGAGTGAGTGATCTGTCAGGACACTGGTTATGTGGGGAAACCTACAGCTGGACGACTTGGCCGGGATGACGTGCGCGACTCGCCGCTCTTTTGGCGCCTTTCCTGAGGGAGAACAGGGGAGGACTCCATTTTTGAAGAAGCTGAAAACCCACAAAAACAGATGTTAGTAAGTATATTGTGAATTGCATGCTTGCATCACATGAAATAAAGTTTGTAACAAACAAATTACATTTCTTTATGCTCAGTATCAGAAAAATTAAAAATGATCTTAATGAAAGGAAGGAGACTCGTGGAAATTTGATGATTCCTCAGTTACTTTCAACCTTCATAAACAATCAAAAAATAAATCTAAAGATTGCTAATAGATCATTCCTATATCCATCAAAAGATGTAAAAATTCTCATTTTATTTTTACATGCACATCAGTTCACACCATAAATGTCTGTTTTGCCAACACTGCCAGTGTGATGCTGCCAGAAAAGAAGTATGGGGGAAGTCGATACAGATGTGAGGAGAAGACATGACAAGACAGGGATCCAATCATTGATTGGTCTCACTAAGTATGCGGTGTCTCTCCAGGGAGCCGGTCTGAGGCAGGCTGGACATGGTACTCAGGGCATCACCCCTCTCCCAGCGATCATTGCGGCTCAGGTCTGGGTTACTGATACACATTGGGATGCAATTGTTAGTGATGTCAGCAACATTCAACCAGCTCCATCCATTCTTTATTCTGCAGTTTTTCACAACTAACTAACTGTTCTCATACTCTTGACCAAGGCACTTATTGGAAAAGTGTTCAAAAAAGTTCAGCTGTATAAACATGTGAATCATAGCTTAACATTACAAGTCAATTTGGACAAATAAAGGGATAAATGCAATGCCACAACCTAAACCCATAAATACTATGGGAATTGGTACAAGTAAAAATTACTGCAATTACTGCAGCCTCCCCATTTCTCTCCCCGTAAACATTATGCATATTTCAGAATTAAAAAAGGAGGAAGGACATGGTTAAAAAATAAATAATGAAAAGAGAATTATTTTAATATAAACATGATGTCATCCATTCATTCAGTGGGAAACCCTGCATCTGGGGTTTTTAACACCTTGGTATAGAGTATCATGGCAGTGTAAATAAGCACATAATTTGTTGATTTACATTATTTATCTAGTACTTTTCCCTAAAGCTTTTTTCCTAAAGCAACTGACATTTATTCAAGAGGGGTAATTTTTACTGTACTAATTCAAGATAAGTAACTTAATCAAGGGCACTACAGGAGGAGAAGGATTTAAACCTGGGTCCTTCAAGTGCAAGGTGGTAGCTGTTTCCATTATGCCACCTGCTTTCCTTAGACACAAACACACCTGGCTCTCACTGGATGCCTGATCCCAGAAGACAGGTTGGTGTTCAGAGCTGTGGCAATTGAAGTTGTCCTCTGTGGTACCTGATGAACAGAAAAAATAAGTATCCAACATGTTCTGAAAGTGTTACATGCTGTAGCTACTTGATGGTTATAACAGAGAAAGCCTGTGCAGAAATAAAATATCTAAAGCTATTCTTCCTTATAATTGAATCTGTCTAAAACTGAATTGAATCTAAGAACTGTCTAAAAAACAATCTGTTACAACATACAGAGTATAAGAGAATGTAGGCAGAATTTCTGCAACGAGGTCATAAATATTTTCGCCTGTCACTCTGCAAGGGCGTATTGCTTGCGGCCAAGATGAGAGAAACAAAACATCCAAGGGCCTTGCTGAGGAATGACAGCTGGCACTCATATGCACACCAGTCACCTTGGGAGGTTGCTCTGCTTCATGTAGCTGGATCCAAGGTGCACGGTCATCTCGCATTGCCCGTGGCTGGGGGGCAGGGCTCTCTGAGGTGGGGTCTGAGTTTTGCCGCACCAGTTCCCTGGAAGGGATGGAGCGGGGGGAGGGGCTGGGGGCTGGGTCCTGGGTGGGGAAGGCAGACATGGTCTTAGTGGGCTGGTCACACAGCGACTGGGAGCGTGGGACAGGAGCCGCGTACGGCTTAAGTGGCACCAGGTGAGCCATTTGAAACTGTGAAGCAGGTGCAGGCGTGAATGGCAAACGTGATGAGGAGAGGGACAGAAGAGGAGGACATTGTGGAGTCACAGCAGGGCAGAAGGTGTTGTTAATCCGTTATTCACAGTCAAGTAGAAAGGGAAGAAGAAGGGGAGATGGAGGGAGACATAAGAGGAAAGAAAAGAACAAGAAAGTGAGCAGCATTTCAGTGTTTCCTGTGTCAAAGAGACAGAAAGATCTTAACCACAGGTCTGCACAAAAAGACTGAGAATAAGCAGAAGAGGCAGTTCAACAGATGAAAGATCTAATGCAATGCTTCCCCTGTGGCAAAGATTTAAATGGACAATATGTCTACATTTGAGCTTAGTGCTTGTAGTACATTAATTTATTAAAAAAAAATCTATTTAAAAAGATCTTTATAGTTTCTGTATACAAGAGCTCCCCATGTTACCAAACCAGTAGGAACCAGATGTCCATTGTTAAATTAATTCACAAAGAAAATGTTTAATAATACACGTTCCATGATTTAAATCAGGTTACATTCTGTCAAAATGCTTCTATACTCTGATATTCCAGCTCACAGTTTCCGACTTTCCAGTATAAAGAGTGGTATATATTAATAACTGTCTCACTATCCAAGTTGAGAAGTCCTGGCATGAGTTCTATCTGATTGAAGTAAAACAACATCAAAGTAGTATTTAAAACTGGCCCAAGTATGAGTGCATGACAGCTCTGCATGCAGAACCTGCGTTCTCAGGGATTGCCTCCTGTGCACCTGAGGATCAAATGCAGTTTGTGCATTTGATCACTTCTGTTCAGTCAAAAAAAAAAAAATCCCCAGTTGCAGCCCATTAAAGTGGGCAAATTTGTTTTTGCCATTTTATATTGTTTTCTTTTCTTAACTTTTTAAATAAATTTGACTCCTAAATGTTTGCTGCTATTACTACTTTTAAAACAAAGTGTATGATACTAAATAAAAAATTCATATATACTGCATATAAACATACAAATGCATATTAGATACCTCATTAAATGTTTGGTAATTAGGTAATTGGTATTTAAAGTGCTCTTTATCATGCTAAACTAGTGTCAGGGATATTTTGAGGAAAATAACTGGGGTTTCTCAGATGAACCTAGAACAAATCATTTTCCTCCTAAGAAATAATGGAAATAGATTCCTGATATTTGAGTGTCAAGCCATTTCTAGGAACTAATTATATTTGGACACCATGATATAGGTGTATTATATCTACAAGTTTTGCAAAATATTTAACTTCAAGGTACATCAATATTAAAAGGAAAATAAATCTCCACAATCTCCTGTTTAATGCTCAATGTTGAAGAAGTCACCCCATAAACATAGGCAACGATTCTTATTAATGAACAACATTAAGAGACAGCAGACAGAAGCTGTAAACTGCGTGAAGATGAACTGAATTGAAGCGGTCTCATTCTGTTTCCTATTCTGTCATCTATTGGCTCAGACGGTTAGGGCAGGTGTTTGCTCCACTATGAAAAGAAATTTTAGGTAAGTGTTGGAAACAAAAGTTTTTTTTTTAAAATTTGGACATTTATAAATCAACCATTCATTACACAGGGAGCTCATGTATAGTGGGCATTATAAAGCAAAATATTTCTTTACAGTTTTGGGCTCTAACAATCATTAACATTACAAATGTTAATTGACTTAACAATTATGACAGAATTCAAGCTATTCCTAAGGTTGTACCCAAAGATAGCAGACAAGGGAGGTGTTAAATTCAGTCTACTTCATAAGGACCACCCCACCTTTCCCTGCCCCCCCTGTGGTTCAACAGGCCGTTGCATGGGTGGTGTCTGGGCAGCCTGGACCACCCCGGATTGGCTGACTGAGTCCGACCGTGACTGGATGGCAGTATCAGAGACAGTGGTGCAGATCTTGGGGGAGCCCTGTCTGTTTAACTTGCTTCGTTCCTCCACCTGAAAGGAAGAGACACCATTTTACTCTAGGATGTTTGCAGTAGAGCAAGAGAGGGGCATAAAAGGCAGTTTGGTATGATTTTGGTTATGCATACCCTGTATCTCCCAGAAACAGACATGTAAGGAAATATGGAGGAACATTCTTAACCTGCTACAAGAAATATTTCATTATACCAAAATACAGATGTTTTGTAAAGAGCAAGCGACAACATCTCCTAGGAAAGTGTCACACTTCCTGAAAGTTTCCAGTGGGCAGCGTCAGTGATACATTTCCTGAAGAATCTGGGTGGTGTTCAAAAAAAACAACTGGTGGCTAGCAGGACCACAAATAGGAATGAAAAGGTACCAGCGATGACCACTGTAAACACTACTACAGACTAGCAACAAAAAGGATCAAAAGAGAAAAAAAATTATATTATTTTAATGAATAAATAAGTAAATACTTAGAAAAACTGCAAAACTATAAAATTCAAAACTATGGAGAAAAACAGAAATGATAGTCATCAAGGGAAAAAAGGCACACTTTCAAACAATCAGGACAAATATAGCAACGTTGGTCACGTGTTCCATCCAGGTCCAACTCAAGTACTGTTCAAACTGCTCTATAAAGACTATTACGATCACCTTAATGCCTGATAAGCTGGTTAGATGTGGGGGAGATGAAAAAAACATGACTGGCTTAAGTCCGTCAAGACCTCAGCAGCTTGACACCGACATTCATGGGTCACAGTGGTAATGCAGTAAAGATGAATTCCCTTTCTTTGACATTCTATAAATATTCACTCTCCACTTTGAAAAACAATTGAAAATTAGTGGAAGAAAGTTCAGCAAAGCCAAAGCCATTAATACCAATTTTAAACATTAAAAAAATACCCAATAAACATTAGGTACATGCCCTTTTGCCTCTCAATATGTTTTTTTAATACTTTCAAGTGCCTATGAAGCTGTTTGGACTGAAGGTATCCTTCAGTTTCCTGGACGTTTTTATTTCAGTTAAACATCCTCCATGGAACTAAACTGTTTTGTCTTGTTTCAGTTATGCCATTCTCGCAGGTTAGTGAAAGTTAACTTACTGTGGTATAGAATTTAGCAGAAAAAACAAAATCTTACTTTGGAAATGCCAGTAGTAGCAAAGCCCTTTTTCCACCCCCTCCCCACAAAGCATGTCTGGATTCTCTAGTTCAGACTTTTGGGTCTTTCTTCCCTTCCACTTAGGAATCTGGTGCTTTTTTCCAGGGATTTGCAGTTGCATCAGAGCAAATTCCTATTTCCTGATCTGGCAGGACAGTCAGATTCTTTAGTTAGTTTGAACTCCTGATGAGGATACAGGACATGGGACCTGGAGGTGAACAGGTAACAGCAGTGGTGTGGAACAGTGGATGGTGTGAAGGCTTCAGTCAAGAGTAACACCCAGCTGTACATAGGGGAGAACATATGCCATGCATGTCAGTGGTTGGTACAGCTGGTCGGGACTTTGGGCCAGCAGCTCATATGGACCAGAAAGAGTACAGGCAAGGTCATTAGTTGCCTTTTCCTACCAGATTGTGTTTCACGTCTTATAATCTTCATAATCATGGATCCATTTTTATTATCCAAACTATGTGAACTTGTTCAGTGTGTGTTGATTAAATTACTTTCCCCCCCGTTGGTTTCTTTTTTGACATCAATGGTTGAATTAATTCATAAATACTGATAATTTTGTGCTTAAATGTACAGTACATAATAGCTATGAAAGAGCCGAATGAACACAGGCTGAGAGCTATATAATATTATAATTACATCTGATAAATGAGAATTTATCTTATAAAGGGTTTTTTCAGGAATGCATTACCTTTCTAACTGGGGGCATGGTATTTGTAATACTTTAATGTGTCTAAACGAGTGTCTCCCACCACAAACTCTTTGTATTTGGCCTGTGAAGTGTTATCTTATGGTCCCCAGGACTAGGGATGAGCAGTTCTGGAAACATGAGCAGGTACCTCACGGGCCCAGGCAGGCTTGTTGTTGGGTTCCAAGTTCTTGTTATAGTGGTACAGCTGTGGTTTCTTGTCCTGCTGCTGTTGCTGTTGTTGCAGGGACACCAAGTATGCGTGTTCCTGCTGCAGCTGCCTCTGAAGACGCTCTGACTGCCGCTGCTCCTCCAACTGCTTGCGCTTGTACTCCTACAGGGGGCCCCAAAGAGCAAATGTTGAGCTCCGAACACCTTTAAGAGTGCAAAGCCACATTAGCACCTAAGACCTACGACAGAGACAGTGGAAATAGAGAGATGCTGAATTGCAAGGATACAACACCTCTCTGAGTGATCAACAGGATTTTGATTTGATAATACATTTCAGTCAGAACTGGATGATTTTTACTTCCCCAAGACTTCATACTGCTGTGCGAAGACTGTAACCTTTCTCTTGCTCTCACATACACATGCAAATTTGCAAAACCTTTCTAGGTTTTGAGTTCTATGACACATGCAGTGACTCAAAGGTAAACAATTGCATTTCTAATCAAGGTGAAGCACAAAGATAGCACTCTAGGTAACAAACAGGTGGAATGTGGCTGGGCATGTTAAGATGTGCATCAATCTTCCCTGCAGGGCTTTAGCTCATTGATGTGTACTTAATGCAATAAAATATCAGTTGCTGGAATGATAATTTTTTTCTAACACTTTTGAACACTGACACATGAGTGCACTGTGTTTATAGAGTATCATATTCAAATAAAAAAACTTTAAAGTATACATTCATTCTCTCTGTGAAGAGCATCCTCTTCCCACAGCACATTGGTCACAGTAACCAAATGGCAGGAAGATAGCAAGAGAACTGCTGCCACCCAGGTTAGGTGGGTGGAACCTCATTACCATGAGGAGGGCTTGCTCCTGGAGAAGCTGCTGCTGAAGGATCTCCAGCTGCCGCTGTTCCTCCTCTAACTTATGCCTTATGAACTCCTGGCAGCAAGTGGGGAAGGAGAAAGAGAAAGGAAGTTGGAAGCAGAGGACAGATGAAAACACAGCAGCTACAGGAGGGGAATTAATAATCACCATGGCTTTTAGTATTTTTGCTGCTAGGTCTATCCTAAAGGGTTTCAATCTAAATCCTTGTGTCATAGGATGCATTTTATGTAGTCTTATTCTGTTATAGATCTGAATGGTGCTGTCGAGATCAGAAGAATTAAACATTTTTCAGGGAGGTTGAAAAATGAGATATGTTTGTCTGTTGTGTAATGTGAAGAGAATTTCTGGTATGTTTCTTTGAAACTCTGCCATGGTACAGGGTAATTTGTTCATTGAACTGCCTCATACTGCCACTGGGGCACGTTGGTTACTATGGTGGAGGAGCAACAGAAAAATAGGTAAAGGAAAAAAGCAGTGCCCTCAACCCATCTGAAGAAATAAAAGCTGTTTTTCCAACCTGCTGCCACGGCAACTACTCCACAGGCTTTCTTCCGCCCAGCTCCCCCCCTCATTTCTGGCTGTAATGTGATTGGCGGGGAGACTGGGGCTAGCCTTCTGATTGGCCAGTAAGGCTCCACACCCACACCACAACTGCCTGACAGCCAGATCAGCTCCTATTGGTTCACCTGCTCTCTTTCTGCCAGCCTGCGATCCTCCTCCCTGCGCCGCTCATCCAGTAAGCGGTGTGGCCCCTTCTCCTGCTGCCGCACCATCTCTCGCTCCTTCCTCTGTTGCTGAGCGAGAGAGTGACATGGGACAAGGGAGGGAGAGAGCGTGAGGAGCACAGCAGCGTGGGAGTCTCACCAATGCATCTGTACCCCCCCACCCCCAAGCTGCTGACAGTAGAGATTGAGGGTGGCTGGTCTGAAGAGCGCTGAGTCACGCCAGCCTCATCACCCTCCAGCCCCCTGTGAAATGCAATGGCTCACAAAATCAGACCACATCACTGCTATTTACTGACCCATAGATGGGGCCTAGCATGAAGTCACATTTAAAAATTTAGCAATATCAACATCGGCATCATATGGGGAAAAACATTTGTTTTAATCAGCTTGGAGGTGTGTCAAAACTAAACCTTTTTGTCTTGCAAAGGGGAGAGAAAACAGTCTACTCAAAATGATATGCCAGGTTACCTTCTCTCGACCAATACTGACCACATCACACAGGTTGGATCAGGAGCCTTGTCTACCAGAAGACTGCTAAGGTTCAAATTTGTTTCTGTATGTAGCACTAGTCTTCAAATACAGGATCTTAGCAATAAGACCTATGGAAATGCATGGCATTTTAAAACTTCAGGATATGTAAGCTTTCATATTTTGTTCCAAATACAACCTTTTCAAACAAGTTACAAAAATAGTACCAAATGTACCTTTCTGACCTCACGGGTGCTCATTGTAATCCATGTCCAAAATTGAATGGATATTAAGATTGCACTGCTGGCTATAAAAAGTAAATGAAACAGAACTTTTGTACCGGTAGCATAGTGGATAGCCTAAAGTAGTAACATATTGAAATATATATGTGGTATTTTTTTTCAAACTATGTTGCTATATGGTTCCTTTACCACTTTGGTGTTATTCTGCATGCCAAATGATCATCCACCATGTCAAATTCCTTATATGTGCAAATATGATTATTGAAACCTTTTTGGGAGATGTACCTGGGAAACAAGTAGGACTTTTAATTGTACACACACACACACACACACACACACACACACACACACACACACCACTGCCATAATGGGGCCAGGGAGTCCAGTATCATAACCAGTGCTATGTGATACCTCCTCCAAGCGACGCCGCTGCTCCTTCTGCTCCTCAATGCGCTTCTGTCGGTCATGCAGTAGTTGGCGCTTATGCTCCTCAGGGTCGCGGCGCTGAGCAGCCAGCTGTGCCTGCTGCCTCTTGAGCGCCTCTGAGCGTTCCTTGTTTTCTTGCTGCAGCCGCAGGAAGTCCCGCCGCAGCGTTGACTCGCCTGGCACGTTAAGGATGGAGCTGCGAGGCAGTGGTGGAAGGACTTTTGAGTTTCACAGATAAAACACAAGCAGGCAGAATAAGGCGGTCTCTACTACCTGGACTCTCGTTCATCGCTTCGATTCTCATCCTCTTCATCACTGCCACTGTACTCATATTCTGTCTCCTCTGAGGAGAAAAGAAATTGTAGGAATATTTACATGTGAGTTTCTTATGAAATTGAATCATAATAAAATGATAATCTATTACATGAATGTGACCTTAGGGGCACAGAAACCCTCCAACCCATCCTTCTGCCATAGCCCCAGTGTCTTACCCTTTTCCCCCCTCTTCTTGCGGGTGCGGTCGATATGATCTTTCAGCTGGATGCGGACCTGTCTTTCAGTGGGCTGGTCGCGGATGAAGGGGTGCTTCAGAAGCTGATCTGTCGATGGCCTGCTAGGGTACGTCTTCACCAGACAGCCTTCGATAAAGTCAATGAACTTTTTTGACCTGGGAAGTCAAAAAGGCATTGATTGGGAGTCAGTGGACAGAGAGAAACTTCAAGAAAGTGCTCAGTGGAAAAGGAGAGACACAGGGACAATAAATGTAAAGGGAGGTTTCACTGAAATCAGATGGAGGAAGGACAAAAATACCATTTCTTGGATTTCAGCTTGGGTGGCGGGTTCCGAGGAATCAGGAAGAGTGCCCTCATTGGGTGCATGTCACAGAGAGCTGAGGGAACAGAGTTCAGAATGTGTGGTTACAAGAAACTACAGGACTTCATTGAATCACATTCTTTCATTTACTATAATTTGATGCTGCACTGCAACTAATATTTATCTGTATTAAACATCTACAAACAGGGAGCAATAATTAATAGGTGGGGGGGGGATAGAATTGTTCTAATTGTGCTAATTTCAATAACTTTTATAACAGTTACAAAAACCTCAGTCAATCAGTTCATATATTCTGGCAGCTGGTGTAAGATATGATCACTTCCATCACACAAAGACTCAGATACGCAGCTATGCATCTAAACATCCCATAATAAATCAGTTCTTCAGCCTTTCAAAATATTCAGTGACAAGCAACATCTTTACAATCAAATGATTGACATACAGATAATTCAATGCAAGAATAAGATATCACTTTATAGTTTTTTTTTTTTAAACAAAATCTTGCAGTAACATTACAGCAGAATATTTAGCAGCTCATTAACATGTAAAGAGTGATGACAATGGCGAGTTTAACTCAAATCATGTGCCACAACTAGTACTCTAGATGTGGTCCTACTCACGTGGAGCTCCCTCTGCCATCTCAATTGCTGTAATCCCCAGGGACCAGATATCACTCTGCACAAAAAGAGAGAACAGCGAGGGATTAGCATACAGAATCGTAAATGCACAGACACACACACACTCCAGTGATGTTCATGACTCATTAACAGAGAGACAAGTGAATGCATCAGGACAAACCTCTGTAACTGTTATTGGAGCCAGGACAGTTTCATAAATGTGCACACACACATAGGAACAGAAGGATGCAGGTACCGGAATGAGGGTAGCCCTACCCTGTAGTCATAGGTGGAATCGGGGTTCTCATCACAGGCAATGACCTCAGGGGCCATCCAGTAGGGTGTTCCAATAAAGGTGTTCCTCCGGCCCACAGTGCGGTCAAGCTGGGCACTAACACCAAAATCCACTGGGGATAGGAGAGTCACAAAAACACACATCCCTTTCTTGATTTTTTTTCTTAACAATGACTGGAGTGAACTGAGCAATGACTTTCCTCAAAAAAAGCACACATCACAAAAGGTTTTCTGCCTGCATTTGTAGATCAAGATCATTATGGACAATCATCTCTTTAGTAGAGAAAACCCCTTTTACAGAAAAATCATATAAATCCTTTCAGTTTCAATTAAAATAAGGGAGTCAACAATGCTTCAGATAAATGCTCCACGTTGTTGCTGAACCATTACAATTTTAAAAATGTAAAAAATGTTAAAGTTTGTGTAAACTGTTATTAAACTATATCATATGCAGTTACTTATGTAATGTATAGTAGTAAAAATGGTGGTATTGGACTAAGTGACTACTTTCAATAATACTTGCATCAATGTGAGGACATCTCTGCATCCCTGTCTACTAAACTAAACTGGTGAAATGGATTTTTATTCTTTGTTCTTCGTTACCTTGGAAAAACACATATGTTAAATGAGTAAATGTGTTTATTCCTTTAGTCCCCAGCCAAATATTAAACACCTTATAAACTCCTCATTTGGAAGGACCTCTTAAAAGCCATTTGTCAAAACAACCCCTTCTCCATGTTAATAATTCCAAAAGTACAATTTAAATTGCCAATATAGTTAACACTGAGGTCTAGAGTGAGTACAGAATGTTCGAAAAGGTGTGTGTTCATATCTGTTTTCTGTTGGACCACTAAAAAACACCACCAAATAAGGGCAAAAAAATCCATCACAAACTATCAAAATAATTGCAAATGCCAACAAGTTGGGGGGTGACAGTAACACAAGCTGCTTAAAGAAAACAAATGGTCACCATTAAAAAACAGAAGGCAAGAAAGCAGAACCTAAAAATGAAGAGCAAGACACAGAGGCTGGTAAAAAAGTGTAAGCCGAATCAAGGATTGTACTGAGCCAAGGTGGCACCACTCACCCAGCTTGACCTCTGCATTCTCGGTCAACAGCACATTCTGACCCTTGATGTCCCGGTGGATGACCTTGTGGGCATGAAGGTGCGACAGGCCCTGCAACCACAAAGAGGGAACAGATTCAGCACCTCCCACCAACCTACTGTACCTGCTGCTTTGCAGGACTAAGAGTTTAGAAATGCACCCCTCCCCATATCTATTACCAGCCTGCCTCACCCTGAGGATCTCCCTGCAGATGTAAGCAATCCAGTCCTCCTTCAGCGAGTTACCCTTGGTGTTCTTCACCAGGTCAGTGACAGAGCCAGCACCACAGAACTCCATCACTAGCTGGGGGACAGGAGGAGTTGTGTGGGCATCATGAGTATGCAGAATTCAAATCAGACATTGTACAACATTCACAGTGTCAAAGTGTCAAAGTGAGAACAACAGAACAGAAAAGCCTGGACAGGGAAGTCTAGGACCACATGAGAGGCAGAAATTAGGATGTGAAGGTATGGGTGCAGACCCAAAGCTGGTCATCATGCCCTGGCGGGCTCTTCTTCACAAAAGCGCCGTAGTAGGTAGCGATGTTACGGTGATGACTGTACTTCTTCAGCATGTTGATCTCTGCCTTGATCTCCTCCTCCTCCTCTTCAGTCACATCCATCACCTTGATGGCAGCCAGCTGGCCAGTTTTGACGTGCCGACCCTGGGGAGCGAGCAAGCAGCAAAGGAGAAGGTAAGAGCAGTTTCTCCACAGAGAGTACACTTGATGTCCATGCCAGGAAAAATGATCCTCTTTATAACCAGAGTGACTAAAGATAAGACCTTTTGCAGCTAGAAGCAGAACATATGGGTCAAGGTCATTGGGAAAGTACATTAGAGAGCTGAGAAAGGTCAGAGAGAAACCATGACTGGTTTGATTACGCTCATAGACAAGCCCAGTTTAGACACAAACCAAACACAAACCCAGTTTAGGGTAAGTACTTTGACTCAAGAGTACTACAGCAGCAGGTTGGAGTCAAAATCCTAAGTCAACTTCCCCAAATATCACCAAGTCTTATACCTATGTAACAGTCCACCAAGGATTTCTTTACAAGCCTTTTCACATACTTCAAAGACATTTTTATTTAATAATGTGTGGAAAATGATGGCAATAATGCACATGATGTTTAAAAACCACAAGCATGAGACATGGTCCAGGACTGGAGTTACTACTTTGGCACGCTTCCCATTTTCACTTGACCAGTCCTGCCAAGAGTGAGTAATGGACCAAAGTATGGATCCACTGAACATGTTGCGTTTATTGTGAACTCTATAACTATGCACTTTCTAAAAGCACACATATCAGAAAAAACCATCTGTGCAAGTGTTACTGCTAATTGCTCTGAGATCTCCCATTTAAGCAATTAAGTAACACACATAAAATGGCTGTGGAACATTGAGAGAATGCATTGAGTGGCCAAAATGTCCCACTCTCTGAAAGCAATTCCTTCTACATACTCAGCACTCCAAATCCACTCGCATGGAGTTGGACAACTTTTTTACTGGCTTACACTTACATTCGTCACATTGTTAAGGGTCTTATGACCCACAAACCCCTCAGTCTCTCACCTTGTACACCTGTCCATAGGTGCCATTGCCCACCACCTCCACCAGCTCGAAGATGCCAGCTGGATCCTGGAAGACAGATGGACATCTTCACAGACAAGCGCTCTGACAAAACAAGACATTTTACAGCAGTATTTTTCTCAGTCAAGAGTAGACACCCAAAAAAAAAAAAATCAAACTAAACTGAGTGAAGCACAATCAGCCAGGTTACATTCTGTGAAATTTATAAATAGACACTTATTTTAATGCAATAACATCAAAAAGATGCTGTTCTGATAACAGCCAGTGAAGCCTGCATGTGTTCAAGGAGTAGAATCTGAAGGTTGCAAGAAAGCATTTGACCAGTCAATTCAAGATGCAGTTTATTTACACAGGACTAATTCAGATATATTATTAATAGAAGGTCCATGATGGATAGAGAGACCCTGAGCAATATGACATCCCAAATGTACCATCAGAAATGATCACCACAGGCCAGTCTAGAAACAGAACCATCTTCATCACAAATATGACTTATTTCTGAAAGACAGTGGTGGTATTTTACAACATTAAGTTCCTCTAGGACACTGAGTAGTAGCAATGATAAACAAACATTGAAAAAGAAATATAAAGAACACTACCTACCCATCACTATCATGCCCTTGTACAGTACTGTGCCAAAGTCTTAGGCACCTGTGGGAAAATGCTATAAAGCGAGGATAATTATTCCAAAAATAATGCCATGAATACTTATTAATCAATAAACCTTCTAAAAAGTGCAGTAGACAAAAAAAAAACTCAATCAAATCAATATTTGGTGTGACCACCCTTTGCCTTTAAAACAACATCAATTCTCTTATGCAAACTTGCATGCAGTTTAAGGTAGAGGTTGGTAGGTTCTTCCAAACATTTTGAGGAGCCGGCCACAGTTCTTCTGCACACTTTGACTGTCTCTGCATGTCCTCCCAGACTGACTTGATCATGTTGAGATCAGGGCTCTGTGGGGACCATGCCATCTGTTGCAGAATTCCTTCTTTTTGCTGAAGATAGTTCTGTATGACTGAGACTGGGTGTTTGAGGTCATTCTCAGGCTGCAGAATGAATTTGGGACCAATCAGAAACCCCCCTGATGGTAGATAAGAATATACCTCTACTTCTCAACAGACATTGAAGTTGCATGCCTAAGACTTTTGCACAGTACTGTAGATATAAAGCATAAACTTGCCAGGGGGAAAAAAAAGTCTTCTCTCAATAATCGCACGGGTTAGTGATGCAAGACCCCCACGAATGCTGCTAATAACTCTAGGCTCCCCTAACCCTTTACTGTATTTATAATAAATTTCTGTAAGTATGGTAGTAAATGATAAAATATATGTATTATTAATCTATTTTATGCATTTATGACTTATTTTTTTAAAAGTTCTTTACATATGTGTGTCATTTGCGATTTTTTGCAGTACGCTACAAATCTCCAACAAATTACCGTTTAATTATCGATGGCAAACCTACAAATAACCAGATCCGCGAATGTGGAACCCACAAATAGAGAAATGACTGTACTCTTGTGATTTTTTTGAACTGTTAAACCATAAAGTGAGTACCAAAAAGACCACTAGGATGGATGTCACT
Organism: Arapaima gigas; assembly: GCA_900497675.1. Lineage (NCBI taxonomy): Eukaryota > Metazoa > Chordata > Actinopteri > Osteoglossiformes > Osteoglossidae > Arapaima > Arapaima gigas. Next base: position 382,277 of record UFQX01000098.1, read on the forward strand.
CTTCCTGGGCATTACACTGTACACCCAATTGTGTCTAGGTGCCTGTTTATAGCTGTAGCTGTTTCTAAATCCAAAGTCACTTTTTCCCCTAAATCTCAATTGAAAAAGAAGAACATCTGTATTAAGCCTATTTATGGGCTTGATACATCCTATAAACCGACAGATAAAGTTACAATAAATAAGAATTGTCTGTAAAAGTAATTTCATATACTTTAGATTCAAACATTTATATTGAAACCAATTTAAAATTTAAGAAAATAGATAATTTATCTCCATAGCCTTCCATTCAGGCCCAACTGCTGACCAATTTACCAATAAGCATAATAAGTGTTTGCATTTATTTGCCTCTGGCCGTTTTCAACTTAGGGTTTGGTCATTTACAAAATAAACAGACAGACTCTCTATTATGCAAATCTCTATTAAGAGATAGGTTCTGTAAGAATGTTGGATCTAGCCAGAATAAATGAAAAATAAACACTTTGCAAAGTATTTATTATTTTTATTAACTTCAGATTTTTAAAAAGTACAACATAACAAAACAAAAAGTCATCACCACAAACTCATTCAGTCTTGTATGCTGACCAATTCAACCTACCAACATGTGTAACGTTCCTCATTTTTCCACTGATCAACAACATCCAAGAATTTACAAGCTCTATAGAAGAAATAAGACTGTCCCACACTCCTGTTTCATGCTCTTCGTCACCAGCTAATTGGCTGGGCCCAGAAATACAAATTGCTTTCAAATGACAAATTTTAGAAAGAGATTTAACAAAGAAAATGTGAGTAAAACTAAATAAAAGAGAAAATATTTACATCCTCAAAAAAAATCATCATCATTGAGGAGCCAGTGTTTAATAATACTGAAAATAATTTTAAGGGAACAAATGCTAAATTGCAAAATATTTATGGAAAAAGCTGAAATATTACATTTGCATAACTATTCAAACCTTTGAACTCAATATTTGGTTCAAGCATCTTTGGCAGCAAATGCAACACTAAGTCTTTTTGTGTAAGTATCTACCAGTTTCTGACAGCAGCTTGATGCAATTTATGCCCATCCTTGTTAGCAAATCTGTTCAAGCTATCTAAAGTTGCTTGGAGATTGGTTTTGGACATCAGTTTTCATGTCTTGCCACAGATTCTCAATTGGATTCAGATCAGGACTTTGACTGCACCACTCTAGGACACCAACTTTCTTCTTCTGAAACCCCTCCAGGGTAACTTTGGCTTTTACATTTGGAATCATTGTCCTGTTAAAAAGATAAACTATAGCCCTGATTTTAAGCCTTTAGCAGACTGTAACAGGTTTTCCTACAGTAGTTGCCAGTACTTTGCACTGTCCATTATTCCTTCACACTTTCCAGTCTGTTGATGAAAGGCAACCCCACAGCATGATATCGCCACTCCCATGCTTTCCTGTCAGGATGATGTTACCTGGATGATGTGCTGTGTTGGGCCTGTGTCATTGTTCATAATGCTTTATCATGAACTGAAAAAAGTTCAATTTTTGTCTCATCTGCCTATAGTATCTTTTGCCTTGTTTGCCAGATCACTCAGTTGCTCTGTTGCTCTTGATATGTTTGCTTTTAAGCAATGGCTTCATCCTTGCCACCCCACCATACAAACAGTTTTTATGCAGTGTTCTGAATACGGTTGACTGATACATAGCAGCCATAGGACTCTAACTCTTTCAAAGTTAATGTTGGTTTCAAGAGTGGCACTCCTCACCAGCTTTCATCTTTCCTGAGTGTTCAGTTTGAAGGGATGGCCTGATCTAGGCAGCGTCTCGGTTGTATGATGTTTCTTCAATTTTTTTGATGGAGTAGACTGAGCTCACAGGGATGTTCAGGACCTTTGATATTTATGATATCCTGTGTCAGAAACTAGCAGATACTTTCCCAAAAAGACTTGGTGCTATAACTTGTGCAAAATGTGCTTGCACCAAATATTGAGTTTAAGGGTTTAAATACATACGTAAATAACATTTCAGTTTTTTCCTTTAAAAAACATTTTGTGATACAAAACTCATGATGATTCCAAAAAATTAATCTTGAATTAAAATATCACATGGAAAACAGTAAAAGTATAATTTTGTTATCTAGTAAAATGTGTGATTTTGTCAAGGGTCTGAATACTTTTGCAAGGCTTTATAACTTTGTTTAAAGACTAAGTGTTGCACTTAGGGAGCACATGAATACCATACATGGTTCTAAATGAGGTTTTCCAAGGGACCAAACTTACTTCTGATGATGTTCAGCCAGGAGTGTGATTAATCTACCAACAGGTATCACTCACAAATGCACACGACAGCAGTGCTTTACTGTTCCTGTACATGTGCCAGCACAACTTTCAGGCCACAAAATAAAAACTCTGTCCCCCAAACAACAAAGTCCAACACCAAGGTCAGGTACCACATCTACACCAGAGATAATGACAATCCAGTTTAAAACTTATTTTTGATTAGAATTTCAGGAGAGTGAGTGAGTGAGTGAGTGCGTGCATGCACACATAGTGTTGGGACCAAAAGGCTCTGAGCTCAAAGCGGGCAGTGTTTTATTCAAACACAAGCCAGTTATTAGGCGGTGTGTCAAGTGGTTAACTGTCCACTAGCAGTGGACCCTTGCACCTCAGAGGCAAAGGGCTTTAAAATTTTTCAGACCCAAATTTAGTTGGAGGTTCATCTGAGTGCATGCATTTATACAGGCCTGTGTATGTGCATACACTCTCACACCTGCGAGGCAGGCAGTGGGTGTTGTATAGAACAGCTATCAAACAATGAGGTGATGTGAATCATGCCTCTCGGGACCTGTCTGCCTCACTCTTAAAATGGAGACTTAGAAAATAAATAACGCTGCCTGGAGAAATCTGGCCCAGCTCAGTATACCACGGTACCACAGGGCAGCTCCAGCTGAACATATTCACCCTCTCTCTCCTCCACATATGGAGTCAAACACTGCTACCTAACACACCACTTAACTGCAGGCCAGTCCAGACTTAGACACTCCTTATGAAGAAAACATTGGCAGCAAAGGAATCTGAAAAGTCTGCAAACATCTCCAAGTGTGTTTCACCAGTGAAATCTACCAGTGATACTGACAGAAAGGCCACAGTGCAGATACAGCCAACACTGTCCTTCTTCCAATCTAATGGAAGACGGTGCCACATCTAGATGACCTTCAGTCACATGTCTGGTTTGGGTGACGTTCCATCACCAAACATACCTGTTGAACATTCCATAGCACACAAAAGACTTAGCTCCTTCCTTCATGCACAGCAAGATGCAGCTGACAGCTAATGCCACAATGCTTCCTGTCTATTTGAAACACCAAACATATAAACCAAAATTGAGGTTTGAATGCCAGTGACTTGTCCATTTCCTGGCAGCCACCTGACCAAACCGAGGGCTGATTCATACCCCACTTTCTGAATGCGTACACCTATAAAAATCCCGACCACAGAGCTCAAACACTGACACAAAACACATTCATCATGCTCTACTGATCCAACAGGTACCCTTCAGTTGGAGGAGCTGTACTTCCACTAGGTTATAACTTCAAGTCCAAAGAGAAGGCCCATTGCTGGGATCTTAGTTTACTGAAGGAATTCAGATAGCTGTATAAATTAATAAAGGCACATGAATGTAAGCTCTACCTCATGCTGAATATAAACACCTCTGAAATAACATCACCTTTATTACCTACATGAAACTCATTATAAAGGTTATGTTCAAGTCACACCTAAATAAACAGTTCATTTAAACAAAGCCAAAATATCAAACAGCGAGGAGGCCTCAATGAGGTGAAGATCACCAAACTGCACCAGGAACAATAAAGAGTTTAGTCCAGAGTTAGTTTATAAAGTGTTTTCCCCCTCATGAACCTTAGATTAAATTCCGGTTACCTTTCAGCAGCTGGGTAACTAAAAATGATCCCAGCTTAGAGAAAAACAAAAAGATGTACAACTGCATTAAGAGGGAGGCAAGACACTGCCACTAAATGGAACAAAGACTACTAATCTTGGGGCCTGTATATTCCCTGGTTGAAAAAATGTCATGCCATCTTTTTTGAATTCATAATCATTTAGTCAATGCTTTTCTCCAGAGCAACTTACAATGATTTACCCATTTATACAGCTTTACTCTATCAGTTCCAGGCAAGTACCGCTATCAAGGGTACTAAAACAGGATGGTGGGATTTGAACCTACGGCTTTGGAGGCCAGAGGTGACAGCACTAACTAGTGCACCACCTGCTGCTCACTGTGCATTTTTGCTGGGAAGCAGAGCACTGCAACCAAGGTTTGAGAAAGATTCTGGTCTTTACACTTTAGGCTTCATTAGCTAGCATTAACTAAGAGGGGCTACTAAATATTTGAGATGTAAAGTCTGTCAGTAAATAGAAGTTTCTCAAAAGTAAAGCAGCTGCTTCCTGTAGAGGGTTTGGCATCATCAATACAATGCAAGCTATGATTAAAAAAAAGATACCACAAATCATTAAAATATGTGCACTCAACAGATGCAAAATGCTTAAAGGTAGAAAGTCATTATTTGAAGACTGCTCTTGAAGATGAGAGATTTTCCCCATTTTACCGACTCATCTCCAGATATCAGGACCAACGAGATGACCAGGCAAAATCAGACAGTGTTCCAGGTGGCCATTGCTGATCAAGCCACCTACTGCCATTATTAATTACTACAAACATGCTGGGAGATTAGTCTTCCTTATTAAAACCACCCACCGTGGCGATGTAATCTCGAGTGCTACAAATGAGACTGTGATTAACACACAGAGGAATGACTAATTAAGGCTGCTGTTCTCATTACAGCCATTTTCATGCTGAGAACCACGCCAAGTGCGTCGTCTGCTTCGGACAGGGCGGTAAACCGCACCGTCTGGAGCACCAGGGCCAACACTAAACACCTGTGTGTACCTTGCACCATAGAGGCATGTCAAAGTGGACGTAAAGCAAACAAATGCTTTCCTGCCATGTTAAACCAACAAGAGGACATTAACAGCATAATTGTGTGTCAAATCGGGCCCCAATGTTCTCTGTGCCAGCAGAAAGCAGATGGAAAAACATGGTAAAAACAGTGGTCATTGTGGATGCCATGGCACTGCTGTCACACCAACAACATGACAGGTCAACAGTCAGCTCCAGCTGGTCTTCTGATGTGACAAAAATAAATCTGAGATAAAAAAATTACACTGACTGTGCAAACACGGTGTTGGGTTATTACAGCTATTGCATGGGGTAAAACAGTGCTGTTTTCTGATGTTTACATTAGAATGCTACAGTGTCTCATTTCAACAGCAAAGAAAAAAGTGGACGGCAGGCAGTATAGTGGTTTGAGGCACTGCAATCTGCCAAAGGTTGTTATCCTGAATTGATACAGTAAGAATGATTTATTTCTTTACAGAGAAGGTTAATGTAACTGATTATCCAACACTAAGGTAACTTTGGACAAAGACATTCAGAAACTACAGCATTGGACAGGTCATCATGGAGTTAACAAGGTAAATACATTTGGTTTTGAATACCCAGGTACTCTCTATTCAACAACACACTTCAATTTTTTATACATTTAAATTATACATAAATAAAAATCCTGATGGGCTTATGAAATTTAAAATCCATGTTATCAAAAAGGCACTATTACTGCCTCACCTAGACTCCACCGTTTCACAAAATTTAGGCACCTATGAGCTGCAGATGGACAATAACAACAGTAATTTTTTTTTTTTTTAAAACACCAAGCCACCTTTATGTTACTATACTTGTTATTAATTTGAATTTTTCATTTATTCACCTGTGTTCACTGTCATTAACAGAAGGGATGGGTCAAACTAGCCATTTCAGAACATTAGTCATTATTCATTTTCAGCATGCCCAATAAAAAGGAGTGAGTTTACCTGTGCTTTGTTTTCCCTTCATGTGCAACACTCGGCCCTGAGCCATTGTAGATATCAGAGACACAGAGGATAGCAGTGAAAGTCCAGTAAAGGGGACAGGGGGACACAGAGGGGGGGACATAAGGGCTGGAGCAGGTCTGCAATACACTGCTGCATTCTGGGGAGTGCTCTGCTCCACACCTGTCCCCCATGTTTCTCACAAAGGAGACCTGCGTAACTGTACAGCTCCTGTTACCTGAGCCCCCAGGAATGCGTGACCACACACACACACACACACACACACACACACACACACACACACACACACAGTTGACAGAGAAAGGGCCCTGCTTGTCTGCCACATTGCCACAGCCTGCACAGGCCCCATTCCTCTCCGTTTCAAGCACTGTGCCCCGGACAGTTAAGTAAACACCATAGAGTGCGTTTTACCGTGGTAAATCACAGTACAGTATGTAGACAGAGCGGCGAGCGTGTATTACAAACACATTTCTGCAGCCCGAGCGGGTTTACAACTCACAACAGTCTGTTTACTGTTTACCATCTTCCTGTAAATGTCACAAACAAGGCGACTGTTGCTGTATCGAAGTAGCAAAATGGCACGCAGTTTCAACAGAGAAATAGTGACACACTGTACCACGGTTACAGCCAACATTTCTCCACAGACAACTCATATGCACCATGTTTTTACCTGTGCATCTCTTTAACCCCGTAGCTACAAGTGTGTGTATGAGGGTGAGAACGAGCCGCCGCGCAATAGCGCGAGACCGCAGTCACAACACACAGAACAGCGTCAATATGTAACATGAGTTATTGCACGTGAACGCAGTGACTCACCCGCAGGGCCGCAAGGTCTATGTCGTCCAGGCTTCGTGTTGGAGCGTTTTCAGACATTCTGTCCCAACTCGAGCAGGAATGAACACAGTAATGGTAAACACGGACAGTAACACGGAGCCGCCGCTGTGTGCGTTTCTACAAAAGTGTCTTTTCACGTCAATCCCAATCCAAACAGCTCGCGCGGACCTGAACGTGCGCGGTCTCGATCAAGCGGGTTATTAGCAGCAGTTTGGACGGGGACGCGCGTAAGAGTCGCTCTCGGACCCGCACAGATCAGCGCGCTCTGCACCGCGCGGCAAGCCGGCTCACACCGTCAGTCGCGGAGTGTTCCTGTCCGAGAGGCGACGATGGTCGCGGCTTCCCCCCGCATTCCAGCTGCATTCCTGTGAGCTCCACACCCCGCGCTCACTATCGTCCACTGGCCCGCATAATCCCCGCAGATGCCCGCTCGTCACACGGTGAGGAGAAATCCGCGCGTAAGAGTGCGGGATCACATCCGCATTCTTTTAACCAAGGCGTGTGAACACAGGGGAAAAAAAATGATGATCGTGTAGGAAAAGGCAGGAGCGGGCGGGTCCGCGGTGTCCGAAGTTGCGTTCCGAACCCGGGGAGGGCGTGGGGGCAGGGCTAAAGCTCGAGCGCAGCCCAGCACCGTCTCCTCGGTGCTGAAAACTTTAATTTCCACCTCCTGACAGCGCCACTTATCGGCACCCAGTCGCGCCGCCGGTCTCGCTGGGGGAAATACTGCAGCCTTGGCAAAATACTGTCAAAAATTCGCTACACTATTTGTATTAAAAGTGCGCCACGTCTCCGCGCTCCGATCAGTCAATACGAAGGAAATCGGGAATTCGCGTGACAGTAGCACTGTGACCGCAAGCCGCTGTCACAAGGGGAACTAACTCGCTCGCAGTCTCCTGCGGATTACATTGTGGTGTTGAGTGACGTCCTCATCCGCAGGCGCGCGCTCAACTTTTCACGCATCTTGTGTCTTTCGGTCTCTTCTTCCTGTACGGAAAGACTACGGCTCTTCGGCAGGGACAAAATACATTACTGAGTGACTTTTCTTCTGCTGTCGGTACATCAGGGGATAACCAGGTACCCTTTGGTGACTGACTGTGTTCAATTAAAATTACATTTTGAAAATGTTCAAATTTGTTTTTGTTCATGTGACACACAACTGCAAAAACTGCACGAAAAAGTATACTTTAATAGCCACTTAAATAGTTTTATGAAACACAAACGTTACATTCCATAAAATTAACATTATTTATGTACGTAATTTTGTGTGTGAAGACAAAGGGATCGCTTTACAAACAAAGTTTTTAAAAAGTGATATCTTGGCCGATCCTAGTCAAATACATAATAAATTAAAAAGCACAGTATGTAAAACAAGTGCAGCAGGAAAAACAAGTGGGTATGTAGTATCATCATAAAACATGCAGAAATGGTCATTAATAAAAAATAATGTGCAGCAATTGCTATTTAGGATGAAATACATGTAACTGTTAAAGGTAAAATGGCTGCTTTTCTGATATCACTATGGAGAAGCCTTACAAAAGTACATAATGATGCTAATAATTATGCAATGTAATAGAAAATATATCTGAAGACCTTTTAAAAAACATTAATTCGGGACTACGTGCAAGTGTAATGTATAGACTAACATTTTACAGCACCACTGTGGCTAAGCCCAGTCCACTGTCCTGAGAGGAAAAGGTCAAGAGAGACTGTTCAGAAATGCATCCTAGCTCTCCCCTACAGGGGTATAGCAAGGATTTCTTGGCTCCTTGAAAGAGTTTTGCTCTGTTCCCCTCTCCTTTTACATAAAATAAAAACAATCTTTTGTGGACCCAAAGAATCACCACCACCATTCACCCCACTAACAACACCACTCCCTCAAGCCAGCTACCGACCGTGTTTGCATATTTTACATGTCAAAACAATTTAAATGTCTGATTTCTAGCAGATCATGTAGAAGTCAAGGAATCAGACTTTTGATCAAGAGGTTGTGGTTTCAAGTCCCAAGACACAACCTTCAGTTGACCTCTAAGACACCCTTTCCTCTGAGTCATGTCAGATAATTAGCTCCATTGATGGAAGACATGTCCAGCTATGCAAATCACTTCAGTTAAAGAACTCAGGAAATCGGCTACCCTATGTAACCTTTAATTTGAGCAGCACAAAGGTACAGTGAATAGCACTGGTGGCTCACAACACCTGGACATGGGTTCAATCCCTGCTCAGTCTGTGTGGAGTTTACATTTTCTTTCAGTGATTGTACTGCTTTCTTCACACTTGCTCCCATGTTTTTCAGGTAAATTGGTGTCTAAATTGTCCAAATATGTGTATTACATTGCTCAGTAGTGGGTGAAAGACCACAGGAGGCTTAGCTTAGTGTATCTACTATTCTGGGTCTCCTTGCATAAAGTTACTGAGACACTACTAATCAATGTATTTTGGTATGAAAAAAGCACATCTACTAAATAAACAAATATAAGTGCAAGTACAAACATGTTAAATTTTGACTCCCCTGTATGTCACATATACTTGACTATTCAAGACTTATCTTAATGTCCAGAAACATTCTCTCAATTTGGCCCATACATATATTTTTGCCCACACCCTTATCCTGCTTCATCTCTCAGAATATTACAGAGAATTCTGGGCCATCGATAAGTGTTACATAATAATAATTCACTTGGTTGCTAAGGCGACGGCAGTAAAAGACATGATGATTACTGCACAGCAGGGCCCCCACAGTCACTCTTGCCCTTTTCTGCCTCCCCTCCTGACCCCCCCCCACTGCCTCTTCTCTCTGTTCCTGGGCAATTCTGCCAACTTGGTAATTTCAATAGTGTCCATGCCACCCCAGTCCTCGCCCTGTATTCCTCCCTCTGAAAATGCCACTTTTCCTCCCCACTCTCCCTCCCGCTATCTCTGACCCGGTCTCTCATCAACGATCCAGCCCGTTCTTTATATCCGTCACCATAACAACCAGGAATGTTCTGACAGCTCGGCTGGCGCTGTGCGTCGAGGCAGGGGAAGCGGGAGCGAACAACCACCCACACCGCTGCAGTGCTAATGGTATGTTGTGTTCCATTCTCTTCTCAGGCGCTTGACTTATGATCCCTTGCTCCCTTTTCTCCATTTCCCTCCCAGCTCCAGGTTAGATCACATGATAGGACAGTTACTTCAAGCAAAGGCAAACAGCATCAGAAAAGGAAAACAGAACTTGCCATTTCATGAGACTCACAACAGCATTTAGCATAGTCAATTAAGCAGTTAAGGAGTGTGAGCCAATGAGAAGCACCTGAGATAGCCTCAAATGCTAAACATCCTGCAAACAAAAATATGTGCTGAAAGCAGCAGCAGCCTGGGTCCACTGAGCTGAACAATGGAACAACAACCTTTTCAGGTCCTGGATGGGGCAGTGGCCAACAGGCAGGGCAGAGCTGGGGACCTTCCCCCTGGCACATGAAACATGAGTAAACAAGTGTTGCTGGGGTACTGGTAATGTATGCTTGCCCTTTTATGTATACTTCAAGGTTTGCACTTGCTGGAAATATGTAGGAAAAATAAAAGCAATCTTTTGCAAACTGTTTTCTACATTTATCAAAATGAAAACACCAAATGTGATGAGTTAAGGTATAAAGATGGCAGAACTAGTAGTTCTTATAAACTCTGTGGATTTCCTCAGCTCAAATCATAGAAATCATACAAATGAGATGCTTACAATGCACATATACTTGTTTGCCGTTGCTGCCATGGCAACTGCCGACAATCCGCATTTAGTTTCCTTGCTGTTACGTCCACACCTCCATGGGAACCATTCTCTCCTTGCTACTGAGCGGTGGGAGCAGGTTCTCATCGGACAGGAAGTCAAGGGGGAAGTGCACCAGGAGGCCCTGCACAGCCTTCAGCTCCTCTCTCGCTCGCTCGGGCTCCATCTCACACAGCCGGTCCCTGGGGTTTAGCTCTCTCAGGGCCCGCAGACTGCGTACAGAATTCGAAGGAAGGCAGCAGAACACCTGGGGATGGATATTTGGTGGTCAACTTGGGGACAGTGAGCAGAGGAACAGGACAGCAGGAGTTAGAAATTGAGTGGTTAAAGATGCAGGCGAGAGATGGGAGGGGAGAAAGGAGGGTTAAGATGATGGAGTTGAAGCAGTTTCACAATGGGGTGAGCCAGAAGAGAAGGGCAGTTTTGTATCTGGGTTTATACTCCAGGGTGAGTTTATGTTCAGAAACAAAGTTTGTGAAAGGGATGTTGAATTCATCCCCAGCTCTTACCGTCTCATAAATCATTGCATTGAAGGCAGCAGTCTTGTTCCACACCTCCTGGAAGAACTCCTCACTGACTGGATCTTGGATGTCCACTCCAGACTCTGAGGTGACCCCCAGGAGGACTCTGTATGAGGAGATCAGATGCAACATTTCTGACAAAAGATGAAGGGTCCAGAGATGATGTGCAACTGCAGAGCTAGTGTCCTGGGATGGTTCCAGGCTATTATGGTACTTGTTTGTCAGCGTCTGGACTGGCTGCTTCATAAGATTTACGTTTACCCTTCAACTTGAATTTGAATGATGAACCAACAGTTGGAGGGATGAAAGTGGTACACACTTTTCTATACATACACAGTTGTGAACATGTCTGGGGCTTTTCTCAATGATACAGCTGAGCTCTGGCTATTGAGAAAGAATGTGTGTGTGTGTGTGTGTGTGTGTATGTGTGTGTGTGTGTGTGTGTGTGTGTGTGTGTGTGTGAGTGAGAGATATTCATCCGTAAGCCCTGACCTAAAGCACTCTTTGCGCAGCGCCAGGGTCAGGGGCCCTGCTTGATACTCAGCCCCCCCCATGCAGGAAGGCACTGTCTCCTCATCCTCAACCAGCACAGCCAGCTCACTGTCACGGCTCCCCAGCATGCTGCGATCGTTGATGTTTGCTGAACCTAAGGACCAAGTGGGAGGGTGGGGAGAAGTTCAGTAAACTCGTACAAAGTGGAGTGGGAAATGCAAGAAATGACAGTAGCGATGGTAGAAAACTATGGTGGACAGGAAATGAGGTACAATTCCACAGTGAAGCAGCCAAGAAGGTAGCAGGCAGGAGTGCTACAACAAGAGAATCCAAGCACCACCTGTTTCTGGGTGTCTTATATAACTTAATTTCTCCAAGGCTGGTATGGACTAGAGCATTTTTAAAGAATATTATTTTTACAATGATTTTCAGAAGAGTTCACAGGAGTGGACATTTGCACCAGAGCCTGGGTTTATGAAGTGCTGCCATAAACGTCTGCCATTTCAGTTAAACCACTAGATTATGTATAATAGTCCATTATGTTTCATTAAGCAGTGATCCAAACCCTGTTCTGGAGATCAAGCAGCATTGGGCAAGATTTGTCCATCTGTCACACAATTAAATGTAAATGGCAAGAAATCATAACTCATGATTACCATGAGTAATGCATGACCGCTGAACTCCCTTAACCCATTAATAAAGAAGGAATAAAGGAATGTTTTTACTGCACATGGTCAACATTTCACAGCAGACCATAATTATTAAGGTTAGAGGTCTAGCAAAAAAAATACTGCCGTATGGTTGCAGCTGGTGTATTCTCCTGATATTTAAAGTGCTTAAATCCTGAAGCTCTGATCATCTGAGAAAAGCTATTACATTACTGTTACCATGGTTATATAATGAATTCAGCAAGCAGGCTAGTGGCTGCTTAGGTAACTTTTGTGAACATATGCTAATCTTGCAATGAACTGGGGTCCCATCCAGAGTGTACAATGCCTCACACCCTATGCTTCCTCTGGAGCTTTGCAACTTTTGCTTGGGCAAAAAGTTATTGATTATGAAAGAATGAATAGATTCATGATAGACTAACATGACAGAGAGAATCAGAGAAAGTGATCATTAGAGTTGTAACAGATGCACATTAACTGCATGGGTGGTTGCCATAGGAACTGGGATACCACACACCAATGATGTAGCGCCGGTCATCGGCGATGAGCATTTTGCTGTGCACGTAGATGAGCTCGGTAACCTGAGATTGGTTGAGCTCCGAGTGGGTGCGCAGTCCACAGAGTGAGATGTACTGGTTCCACTGGCCCTGCACTGGGAAACCAGAGAGCTTGATGAAAATCAGCAGTGAGCACTTGCAAGTGCACTTCCATAAAACTCATACACTCCCCTGAGATAAAACTACAGATAAACACAGGAAAATGTTTTAAACATTTGTACTGTAACAAAGCACTGGTGACTCACAGTGATGGAGAGAGAAAGGCAGGTGGGGTTAAGAGGAGGGCACTCAGAACTGTAAATGGAGGAAGAGATTGACATGAGGTCAAAGAGTGAGTGAAGGCCAGAGGTGAGGAAAGAAGCAACTGCATAGGGTTAATGGAGAAAAAGAACAAGGTATGAGAAGAAAAGGAAATACACACATTGGCCTAAAGTGGGAAAGGACAGAGACTGAGGGATAAAAGGAGGATGAGCACTGTGAGAACTCACGGTGCTCCTTCAGTCTGGCCAGGATAGAGAACTCCCCTCGACACATGGTCCTGAATCAGGAGTGTATACACACACACACACACACACACACACACACACACACACACACACACACACACAGACAAAAACACACACAAAATCACAAAACAGCCCATGAACCAGTACAACAAACTGTTTGTCTGTGCTTCCTATACTGTACAGAGGAATGTGCATCTAAAAGCCTTGATTGCAGGAAAACACTGCGTATGTGTGAGAAAGAGATGCAGCAACATGACTCAGACCTGTAAGTGAAGTGCAGGATGGCCTGAATGGCATTGCCACCTCCAGCACTGATGTCACCCTCAAACCCTGGCAACAAGGGCACTACCACATAAACCCGGAACTTCTGCTGTTCACTGTCAGTGAGTGAGAGAGAGAGAGAGAGAGAGAGAGAGCAAGAGAGCATTACGAATGCAACACAGAAAATATTCAAACCTGCCCATCATATTTAATTACGACTGTTAGCCATGTAAGTCTAAGAAGATAAAAAGCACATATAGACATCAAGTAGAACAGGGGTAAAAGAGCTATATTTGTCACAAGAAAGGTGTTGATTCCAACACGGTTGGAGATTTGAACAGAATAAAATTCCCAAACTGTAAAAATTGTTATTGTTAACTGTTAATACAGCATTTCCTTAGCAAAAATTGATGTCACTTTGAAGTTGTGTATCAAGGAGATGTGGAGTCTAAGATCAGTCCACAGAGAGTCAATCTACAAATATTTGTTCTAAGCACTCCTTTTCATTACTCACTTGGCACAGTTTGACATTTAAATTTTTTGATAAATGATGGGTAATAATGGCAGCTCTTTGTGCACTGTACTTTATAAATACTGTATTGCAGTGATTTTAGCAAAAGACAAAAAAACAAATAGCACATATGATTAAATACCGATTGGAACAATTAGCCCAGTGGAGTAGATGAGAATGACATTTGTCTAGTTTTCAATGTTTCTGCAGGGAGGGTTTGAGGTTTACAGCACTCAAATCTTAAAATCGTAAAGCCGGGAAGATATTCAAACACATAAAAATACATTCAAATACAAATGCAGAAAGCCAAACCTGTGAGCACGTAGGATTCGCTTCACAATGGCATCCCCAATCCCATTATGCACCGTTTTCCCGTCTGCACAGCTGATGAAAAACTGATTCTACAGATAATGAACAAAAGGACGGAAGTTCAAAATCCAAGCTACTGGTTTGAATTGCTCATCTCACAATCAGTTATCACTTTGCTACCCTAGCAGTCATTACTGCGCAGTATAAAATATTACTATCCAGTTTCTGCTAGCCCTTTGCACTGAGATCCTTGTTATCCAAATCTAATCCTTTCCTATAAATGTGCCTGAAAGGATGTTCTTGAATAGCAGAAGCCAATATTCCATTATTTTAAATGGGGAAAATTAATTATGTGTTCTCAGCTTATCACAAGTCCCATATCCCATTTTCCTCAAATATCATTAAAAACCTCTTAAACACCTATATAACAGTCCAACAATGACTTCTGCATAAAATAAAGCATTTAAAACACCAGTTACTTATTAAATACGTAATAGGCTCACTGTGTACATCTGTATGCGGTATGCATGAATTATGTTTTCCTTATAGACTGGAATGAACACGTATACTGCAATGCAAATGAACAATGAAAACACATAATAAATGCACATAACATGGTAAAATAAAAACAAACAGCAAGTTTTTAATTTTCTAACGCATTGAGAAAATTGTGTTCACAATTGATGGGGACATGTGCATAGATAAGCTTATATCTTTTATGTCAATATGCTTTATCACTTCCATCTTTTCCTCTAATGTATGACCTATTATAGGCCTCTTTGGCAAACAGGCATTTACACTTCTCTACTTTCTATGGAGACATTTTCTCTTAATAATGGGGCAAAAATAATAGCAAAAAAAAATCAAACACACAGCACTTAAACAGTTAGAGCATGAGATGCTATCCTGTGAACAGCTGACAACTGTGGCACAATTTATATCCTCACACATGGACGCGCAACTTAAATTGTTTCACCGTCACCAACACTGAAATTTTTCAGAGGCAGATTTGGATAACGAGTTTCAATAGTAAATTTAGGGTAAAAATTTAAGAGTTTTAAAAGCAAATTCTCTAATAGATAGATTACAAAAAACAAGGGACAGCTGTAGAGTTAATTAAAGAAGCAGGAATTATTGTAGTAGTTAAGGCTATGGACTTGTAACCTGAAGGTTTATCATTCAGGCCCTGCCACTATTGCAGTATCCTTGATTAATAAATGAATTACCCAGCTATATAAATGAGCCAAATTTAGTAAATTGCATGTCAGCTAACTAATAAAGTATGAGTATGCCCCTACTTACAAGTGTTCCTGGAAACTGGCTGGGAAGGTGAAATCTTGTACATTGCAGTGGCAACTTTAAAATTCCTCCATACTCAGCTCTTGTTACTCGTATGTGCAACATTGTGCCTTGTATTTGGTCTTAACTTGATAAAGAGAATTAAGCAATTTCACTTGTACATCTGCAAAAGCTGGTAAGTCAAAGAAATGCCTATAATACTATATACTAATAATAGTAGTAGTAGTAATAATCAGAATAATAATCAGAATAATAATCAGAATAAATAAACCAGCCTCAGCTTTACAGCCAACATATCAAGTGAGGTGACTTAATCTCCAAATGACCACTTCAGCAAAGCAGTTAAGAGCTTAGTCACTGACTAATATTCTATTGCAATACAAGGAAGATTGTACATGAGTTGATGAATCAGCACAGGACACCACTCTGCCCCTGGGAGACCAACTGTCTGGCATGGAGCTTCACCTCAATGTAGATGTAGTGCTGGCTGTTTTCAATGACGTGGAGGTAGGCATTGTGGATGGAGCTCTCACAGGTGCCAGCTGACCAGCGGTCCACAGAGCGCAGAACCTGGCAGCCAGAGGCAAAGACAGCGACAAGATCAGCAACTATACCAAGGGTTTGAAACCAAATGGCTGCTGGTTCCAGGACCTCTTTTTGTTGTACCACTGAGAGGTTAATACCGAGCAATGTTGACTGATTGACAGAAAATGATAAAAGTGGAATAAATTTAAACTTTGTCTACAGGATTGGATCCTAGAGGTGTGAGATATGAACATAGGTCACTGTTCAGCTAAGGAGACCACCCCCTTAGTAACTGACAGTACAAACAACACACACAAACAAACACGCAAATTTGGCATGGTGAAACTGGCTTGTACTCTGGGCCTGAGCTACAGATCACTGATAGTTTGCAACACATAAGTCTGCTTTGTATCTCTCCAAATTCCTTCCTTCACACATTCTTTGGGTGTCTGACAATGCAGACTACTGCAATGTGGGTAAGAGCACTGTATATTCTATAGTATACTGTCCTTAAAACTGTACTACAAAAACTGTACCAGCAACATTATGGTATCAGACAAGACAAGCTGTGCTTTGGTAATCCTGGGTGTGCGCCTAAAGCTCTTTGTCAGTTTACTCTGAGTTGTACATCACTTTGGAGAAAAATAAACAACAACAAAAAAAAACAAACAAACTGTGTATTACTGCAAACAAACACTAAATGAGAACCTTACATGCACCATGTGTGAATATGTAAGTGCACATGCATGTGTGATTGTATGTATCTATAGCCATGTGCAGGTTTAAATACCTGTACTGACGCTCTCCCTGTCCCTGGCAAGGTGAATGGCAGCACGTCTGCAGTCCTGTGAGACTTGGGCAGCAGGCATGGGTAGAAGTTGTCCTTGTATTTGCTCTTGAAGATCTGCCAAAATCCAGAGCATATCGTGTGTAAGTGAAGTGTGTGAGAAGCGGAGAGGTTGAATCCACTGTTGTCATTTTTTGCACCCGACAACCCACAACCCTTTCTTCAATTCAACGACACTGGAGCCTTTCCTGAGGTCCAAACCTTGGTGAAGTTCCAGCGCTGAATGAAGTGACGGGCCACATCACGTGCTGCCTTCCCATGGAGTACTGCAGCAAGGTCACGCCAGGGCATGCGGGGTACCTGGGAGCGATCAATGTTGTCTAGGGGGTGTGGTGGAACCAAAGATGGTGGAGAAAAATTAAATTTGATGAGAATTATGAAAATTCTGTTCACCATGATTTGAAAAATTGAAAGGTTTAGGGTCTGAAAATGTATCAAAGTTGATAAAGGAAAAAGGTTTCACATTCTAGTATAACTATGATTACTCCTGCGAGTAATAAAATTTCTGCAAAGAAGCAACCGATGCCAAGGAGTGTATTCAGATCAATAATTAAAATGTTTTTGAAAAGCACCTTCAAAGGGACGGTCCAGCTGCACCCAGTCCTTGTTTATGAAGTTGCTGTAGTCTTTTCCCAGCCATAACTGCATGTTTCCAGACAGGTCTTCTATGTCTGCAGGCTGTGGTTCTGCAGGTTGTAGTTGGTTGTCTGACCCACAAGAACCATGGTCAACTGTATGACTGGCCTGAAAGTTATCACAAGGATTAGATGGTATTCATCACATATTCCTCAGACTTGCCCATACTCATTAACTTCTGCAAAACACAATTCTAACATTTTTTAATTATCACAGCACTGTAGTCAAGTGCAGTTTGTGTGGATTTCCCCTGCGTACTCCAGTTTCTGCTCACAGTCCCAAGACATGGATTTCAGGTTTACTGGAGACTAAATTGCTTGTGGTGCATGACTGTAAGGCTACTGTTTGATGGACTGGTTGTATGTATCCATCCCAATCTTGTGCAGACTGACTGTGCATTAAGCTTTGCACGGCTGCAACCTTGACAATGATAAGTGCCTAGCAAAAGTGATATAAATTACTTATAAATCACAAAAGTCATATGAACTCATGTAAATCATTTGGATCAGTAAGCAAGAGCTGACTTGGAACAAAGGCTAGCATTTACAGTGGTCTTCCAGGACCAAGGTCAGGAAGTACAATGTTAAAGTACCACGTGAAAGGGAAACTACAGCCCTGGACACAGCCCTCACCTCTGGTTCTGCAACATGATTGGGTGTCCCTACTGCTGATAGGTCAGTCAGCCTATAGGAACTGTCATCCCACCTCCCAAAAGCCAGGTCAATGCCACCCACAAATGCCACAGACTGGTCAATGGCCACCAATTTCTCATGGTGTGCCCAGAGGAAGACAATGGATGAGACATGGTCTGGATGTCGCATCACCTGGAAACGTGGACACGAAGGTAACAGAAATGGAACATGTGGGCAAACTATTTCCCTACACACTATAAATCATTGTACATTTAACAGACCAGTGCATTTTGGCTCACCTTGATGTTGGGGTGCATGTTCATCAGGGTTCTCTTGCTGTAGTCACTGTTGATGCCAAGTGCCAGCTCCACCTCTTTGTAGAGTAACACACACACCTTCACACCTTGCTCCTTCAGGGGGCAATGGAGAGGCAGAGTGAGAACAACGTTTGTGAAATATCAATAATGAAGCATAAAGGGAAGAAAGTAGACAGCATAAACAAAGACAGATAGAAAGCCAGATGAGACAGAAAGGGGGTTATGAATCAGGTCCAATGAAGCCTTACAGCCTTGCGTTTCAGGATCTGGTCAAGCCGCCAGTAATTGCTGGTAGGTGGCCTCTTCAGGTGTACTTCTGGGCTGAGCCTGGGGAATGATCAATGTGTAAAGATTGGCAGGTGAGAGACAATGCTGAGGCACACAGCTGCTGAGGGGCTGTATGTAAAACACAGAAATGAATGTAAACAGTAGGGTACAGCGAAAAACACATGACCCGAAACACATGACCAAATATCCAGCTCTCATCTTTGAGTTCCTATAATGAACAATCAGAATCTTTCAGAAAAACAAAATGTTCAGACCAGTCACTCACCACCAGTCTGTGATGAAGATCTCTTCCTTGGCTTGGTCTAATGCCCACGCAAGGTCTGAAAAGTAGTCACTGCCATTCACATACCTGTCACCGAAAACATGCATTTATACACTGAGTGATCAATGCAAACATATGTATGCATATCAGTTAACACACATGCATATATCCACACACAGAATATGACTTTGAAACAACGCACAGTTGTTCACACAGCAGCCAATGAATATACTGCAGAAGAATTTCGCCAAACATGAAATTACAAGCCAAACCATTCTAATTATAATTTAATTATATAGCACAACCAGGAGCTTAACACCTATCTATCTTGTATAGTCTGTCTTGTCCAAGAGGAAGACACTGTAATGCAAATTCAAATGGCCACCCCTGAACGAAAGTTCTTATAGGGTGCTAGCACAGTAACATCCGGGTAGCAAACCAGGCCAATAAGCATTAGGTACCCTTTAAACTGACTAGCCAAAACAGGTATATGGAGAAGTAATCCCATCCCACTTTCTTGTAGGATTTTGGAGACAAACAATATAAACTGATCAGTACTGAGACTCCAAAAAGCATTTACATCCAAGTTTAAACACAGAACTACAACTCACTATATAAAGAAATTTTAGCCCCTAGAACCATTAAATTGGAACAGGTATAAAACATATCGTTAACAAAATTAATTCTCCCACAACATGCCTGTCCAGGGTCAAGGTATGTACAGTAAGTTACTGCCAGTGATATTTAACAGCATGGTAATTTTTACTGAGCACTATGCTATCTGCTGCCTGCTATTATATTTATATAATCAAATGTGCTGGTCACAAACATAAACATATCACCTTTTTAGCATCCTTTTTTCTATAAAAGAACCCGACACCTCTTCTTTCCTTTCTCCACCTTGTGCATCTGCCAGGTTCTTTTTTTCAGTTTTGTCCGCTACTTCGCAGAACTCCACCTAACACTCACCCCCTAGTCTCCCCCCCGCCCCCACCATTGGCCCTGCCCCATTTGCCCAGCCCTAAGTGGCTCCTCACCACTTTGTGAAGGTGTCCTCACGAGGTGGAGCAAAGCCCTGCAAGTGGTGCACCTTCAAGAAGTCGCATGGCTTGGCCATCCTCTGGATCTCATGGCTCCACCATTGAGCTTGCCGGTAGCTGCTGCACTTGATGATCAGATTCCTGTGGGCACACATTTAGATTTTTTCCATCAAGTCAAGTCAAGTGAGATAAGAAGTGTGATTAGAAAATAATCATTGAACATGTTCTACAGATATATAAATCTCACATTACAAACACACACACACACAAAAAATCAAGATAAGGATTAAAAATCACAAAAATTAATTTTTTTACCCCCCACAATCTACTCAGTGCCCTGAATGACTGGTAAATTTTGAATTGTCTGTAAAAAGCAGTACAATTTCATGGGATATATGTAATTTAGAGGCTAGCAACAGGTGCTCAGGTGAATGTTAAAGTACCTGGTGAAGTTCTGGATGCACAATCCATGCTTGGTATCTGTGTAGCACCTGCCCACCTGGACCTTGAACTCAGGGTCAAAGAGCAGCACAAAGGAGATGACCTCTGCTTCACGGTTCATGTAAAGAAGGAAGGAGTCCTTGACCACCAGCCATCGGCGTGACCAACGGTAGCAGAACTGGTGGTGGCCAAAGCAGTTCAGGCCCTGGATGCGGTGACCTCCAGACCTCTTAAGGATGAAGCCTTCCCTAGTAAATGCAGCGTTGTTAAACACACACAAAAATCACTATGACTGTGGCCCCAAACACTTCTATCGCTACACACATTCACACGCAAAACAAACAAAACACAAGGACACACGATCACTTCCTGTAGTTGCATATATCAACACTCTGGTTACGGCTACCAGATTTTTAAAAGATCTGCACCCTGATACCTATGGTGCTAGACCACTCAATACAATCCAGCAAAAGTGCACAACCTCTGGCTGCTTGGTTATCCTACTCATAAGGAGACCTAAATCAAAAATCCATAGATTCATAGTTTTGGCTCCAGTTTGGTAGAATGAGCTTCCTTTGAGCTGAAAACCTCTCAGCACTCAAAATGGTCCCAAACTAATCTCACACCAAGTTATCTCTTATGTCATGAACAGTAAATGAGTCCAACACCATCTGCTAACTTTATGTGTGTATATTTTATTTGATAACAGACAAAAAAATGTGCTTTAAAGCTGAATAAATCAATGAAATAAACTATTAATCCTAGAGGGAAATTCTACCCAATTGCAACGCCATACAATATACAACCTACGTACACTGATATGATATACATACACACATACAGTGACAAAATAGAAACAGGTGAATTAATCAATAAATAGTAATAAATTTGTTGTTGATGCAGTTTTATTGCAAGTTGTACATCACATTGGACAGAAACTTCTGAGAAATGAATAAATGTAATGCAATTACTACTCTAAACCAGAGTTACAGTTAATACCCCAAAAAGAGACATGAGCAGACAAACACACGCGCACACACAATGACATACAACATATGTCAATGGTGCTGTTAAAATGGCCTCAGTAAGAATAACTTACAGTCCTTTGGGTCCCAGGTCTTTGATAAATGAGAGATGACTGATCTCCAGGAATTCCAGCTGAAAAGACAGGACTCATTAAAGGAGGGAAACCTCCTGTGCGAACATGCTCTGGTGATTGTGTTAACTATTCGGCAAAATGCCCCCACAGTGATAGTAAACTCAGACCAATAGACCTTGTGGTTACTGTTACAAAGAGAAAGAGAGAGAAGGAATGGACAATTCAATCTGTGTGTGGTCTCTCTGAGTCTAATCCTCACCATGCCATGGTAGTTCCTGCAGAAGCAGTTCTCCAGGAGATCATTCAGGTATTCCTCCAGGTACTTCTGTTACAAGTGAGTGGAACATGGCAGTGTCATTTTTGTGGAGCTACAAAGTGTAGCTCAGATATCTATTCAGCTACTCACCATTTGAATGTACATTTGCTCAGTCTGATGTGCTGGAAAGAATTGTCTATGTCCCTCAGAATTGCTAAATCCCTTTCAACATCCACCTGATCACTCATCTGCTTCATAAACTTACATTATATCTTGTTTCAGCAGTATTAATCTCCAATCTGAATGATTTGTCAAGTCATTTTTGAGTTTTCATACTTAAATTATTACTTGTAATGTTACTGAGTCTAATTCTGTGTGTATGTGGCAGGATGTATTGAAAGGTTAGAGGGAGTACCGGCTTGCTGGAAGCCCGTCTGACCCTGTCGGCACTGTGCAGAGATGGCATCTCTTCCCACATGGCACCCAGCTGCTGTCGCTGAGTGGCAAACCTGAGAGGAGAAACAGATAAAGAGGATCAATAGAACAACATTTTTTTGAGATCAATAAGAGTTCTGAAGGATGGAGGACTGTGGACAGCAGATATAAAGGATTAGGAATTGAACTGAAACATTTAAGTGTTCACAAGAAAGTTTAGTGAATTAGTCTTTAGTATTAATAGGTCATCCATTTGTTTATATATACCCGACAGACAGCCATCCTCTTTGAATAATGAGCTCCTTCTGCAGGCAGTTAACAAGGGCAGTTATAGCGACTGGGGCAGTTGGGGTGGGGGTGGCAGAGCAGTGGGTGCTAAAGAATCACCTCCCCAGTGGGAGCAGGTGGATCATCATCTTGTGCTTGTAGAGGTCACGGTGTAGCTCCTGAAAATGTTTGTACTTCCTCTTCACTGTCCAGGAGAATTCGCCATGTGTGAGGCGTACTGTGTAGAGCGTGCACACACGTACCTGGTGGGACAGGGGATGAATTATACAGACAGACAGACAGACACAGACACAAACACACCCTGGAAAACAACATAGAGAAATACACTAATACATCCATAATTATCAATAAACTTGTCCACTGCAAAGTTGCAGTGATACAGAGTCTGTCCTAGACGTTCGCACATCACACATACATACGCATGAAGGGCAATTTAGAGTTACCAATTAGGGACTGAAACATGTTTCTTTGAACTTTGGGAAAAAACCACAATATTCATCCATCCATCCATCTTGCCTAACTGCTTTATCCTGAATAGGGTTGTGGTGGTCCATAGCCAATCCCAGAATCAATGGACACCAGGCTATGACACTACACCCCAGACAGGTTGCCAGTCCACCTTAGGGCAGCCACATATATGCATGCATGCACACATGCAAATGGACAGTTTTTAGGTTAAATGGTCACTAAAAAGCATGTCTTTGAATTGTGGGAAGAAATCAGAGCATCAGGAAGAAAAACAGATGAACACAGTGAGAACACGAGAACTCCACTCACAGTGAGCTAGATTCAATCCCACAGCAAAGGAGCTGTGAAGCATACAACTGAGTTTGGAAAGTCAGTGGGAAGACACCTTCCAGCAAGTGTTCCTGGATGCTGACTTCATCTCCACTATCAGAGTTGCACCCTTGGGCTATAGTCTCTCCATTGTCAAAATGGTGGCATCAGCTCTACAGGGACCCATTATGACCAGTCAATCCCAGCTGTGCTCCAGAGAGCCCACATTAATCTCGTGTTTTAATTTGTGCCCCAGACTACAAGCACATACTGTGCTTTAGTTCACATGAGTGGAGCCTGTTGATGCCATTCTGTCTTGTGGCATTTTAGCATTAGCAGGCATTAGCCGTCTGAGTCACAATGCAGCCCCCCCTCCATCCCCTCTTCCGCTCATTTTCCCGCTTCCTTTCCCTTTCCAAAAATGTGATCGCAGGAGACCCATTCAGTAAACATTGCCCAGCCATAAACATACATGTTTAACTATTTAGATTACATGTAATCTTAATCATTCTGCCACCAATTAACCTAATTATAGCTAATGACTGACAAATGTAATGATACCTGAAAAAATTTAATTTGACTGTGAATGATATTAAATGGGGATGAAGCTCTCATTAACAAAGTTCCTGTACAGTAATAATAATAATAATAATAATACAATCTTGGGCCTCAGTTCCGCAGAAATAATCCCTGTCATTGTTTATTCTGTGAAGCAATACAACCGGTTCTTGTCTGTTAGGAAGCAGTTAATGGGCGTAGCCCCATCTGGAAGCCTGCCCCCCCCACACACACACAACAAACACAAATTGCATAAAAAGAGAAAAAAGACAAGGCGATACAGACTGAAAGAGACAGGTAAACCCACACACTCACAGCAAAACAAATGAACACACATGGGTGCTTATAGAAAACTGACCTTGGAGCGTGTGGTGTACCGCTCTGTATTGTCTACTCTGCAGGTCACTGGTAACCCCTTGAGCAGCGGTGTCACCCCAGCCTCATTCAGCGCACGTAGCCGGTGGACCACTAAAAAGGGGCGATCATCTGCAGACCAGGAGATGACACACCCACCTCTCAGCAGGACCACTGGCAGATGAACTGCTGGTTCTCACCATTACAAAGTTGCTATGATTTATTACTTTTATCTGACTGTTTTTCAAAGTGATTTAAACTTCTTGCAATGATTTAAAGATTTATACAAATAAAAAATAAAATAAAAATATTAATAAAAGTAAAATCTGGCCCAAAAGTGGCAGTTCGAACCGCTATGCCTCCTACCTTCCTTTCTCACAGTTGCCACTATCTTATAGGATTTCAGCAGATTTGGTGATTGGAGGAGAGACTCATTTATTTTCAAAAATATGAATCAGCAGATGACGCAACAGTTTAGCACTGCTGCTTTTAGACTCAAAGGACTCGGGCTCAAGGCACTTACACAGGATTAATATAGCAAGAAAGTTTCTCAGCTATACATTTAGGTGGCTAAATCGCTGTAAGCAGCTTAACACTGCAAGATGCTCTGCAGAAATTAATAAACATAAATGTAAAAGCTCAGTGCCCACTGTAGATAACTTTCATTACTTAATAGTATGTGCAACCCATGAAAACCACAAAATTCATCACACTGCGAGCTTGAGCAAATTCCCTGCAGGAGCATGCAGAACTTCAAGACAAACTAGTTGGGCAACCATTGTAATGATTACATAAATGGCCAGTGTAAAGTAAACCAAAAAGCAATTGTTCCCTTTAAAAAAAAAAAAAAATCAAAATTACAATGTGTATTGACAGAAATTAATGACCAATTAGATTACACCTAAATATATAAATTAACACTAACCACAGACTTGGGGTTCTTTTCAAAAACATGACTACTGGGGTTCTCACCCTCACTCAGTCTGAGAGCATCCAGTTCATCCGGCGTCAGAGGACTGTCATCTCGTGAATAGAGCCTCTTCATGAGCCCTTGGGCATGTGCTGGCACCACCACTGGCTCCTCCATTTCTGCCATGGCCTTGCTGTCTCTCGTCCCTGCTTACTACACTCCTGAGGACAAACGTGCACAGACCAGTTAGGGTACAATTTCCAAACATGTTGTCTGTCAGCATTATTCCTCTGTATTGCTCAACTTCCTTGGTTTATGATTGTTCATTTTTCTGTCCCATCCATTGAAACACAAGTCCTGCACTGTCCTTACTGCACAATATTCTGACCTTGTTGAAGTTTAGTGTCTTCAAATGATGGGTGTTGAATAAAGCAGCTGAAATGACAGTGTTGATTACAAAACCTGCAGCGGCTTTCATGAGGGTGCACAAAGTACTGGTTAAAAGTTGCTTTTGTAGTGAGGCCGTGCTTCTGATAACAACTACTCAGTTGTGGACCACGTGAGTGTAGTATTGTACAGCTCTCTCACACACAAACCCACTATAAATAATATATACATGGGTGAAGTTGTGCACAACCAATTCCCTGTAGAAAAAAATACACAAACGCACGCACACGTACACACAAATCGTGTTCCATAGCAATAAAACCTCATTGTTGTGTAAGCCCTGTTAGGCACACTTTAGCCCAGGGGTTTTCAGAGCAGTGTGTTACTGAAACTCACACAGATGGATGACGTTCAGCTGCCCCATCCAACCCAGGAAAACAAACTCAGACTTATTGAAACAAGTTTGTGCTTTAGTTGGTGTTTCAGATTTAATTGTGCTACAACTTTCTTATTACTGTTATGTATTAGCTATAATGGATTTATTCTGTATTTGGTGTTTTAATGACAATAATGATAGCAGCGTATTATGTTTCCTCTAAATTAGTTTCATACAAGTTCCCTTGTATGGATACTTTCAGTTATTTTAACAAAAGTGAGCTTTTGTTTTACGCGTTAACTTTTTTGTGTTTTAACATTTGATTTGTTTTTGTGCCAATGTTTTATTTTTGATAGGTTCCAAACTGTCACCACTCTGACCAGGAAAGCAGTTAAATACAACTGATGTTTATTGTTGAAATTTATTTTTTACTAGATTAAAATTAATAAAGTTGGAAAACATTTAAAAATAATACAAAAAAGTCAGATAGTTCACAAAGAAGTATCTGGATACACAGTGCAACAAGAAATAGTATAATATGGATATTGTATGAAGACAGTCTTCTAGATTAAAAAAGAGCTGCAATAAGAACAACACAACCTCCACATTACAGTGCTTTCTGGACTCTGACTCACTCCAAATTTGTACCACATGTTTACTGTCACACACACCATCAAGTAAGTCCCAAAGGAGTTAAAAACTTATTTAACTTCATCAACGGGGGCAAACTATACCAGGCAAAAGTATGTGAATTCAGCAATGACCAAGCAGATAAACCCAATGAGGGAAATGTCAGACTAGAATACATGACCACTTTCACAGCACATTACAGGGAGTAAAGCTAACTGGCAAAGATTTTCCTCTCACAGCTCCCAAGACATAAGTGGCTGACATAAGTCAGATGCCATGAACGACGCATACAGCCACAAGACGACATACCGACAGCAGATAAAGGCAGACTTCTGAGTGAGAACAGTAACTGGGAGCTTGATGCCTGCCATGATGTGCCAGCTCGACAAAATTGAGGAGGGAGGGAGAAGACGTGGAGCAAGAGTAGCCCAGAGAGCCGTTCAAAAACACAAATACCAGATGCTCTGCTGAGAACAGTGCGGACAAGGAAATATAATGTAATTAGAGCCAACTGAAAAACAACTACAAGCTGCCAATACTGCAGGCCAGCAGGAGACTGTCATGGTAGGGAAGAACAGACCGTGCGGGTTACCTGCAATCACCTTAGCCGTGTGGCTCGAAGGCCGGATGACACATGCCCCACAAACTGCAGCAGACAGGTGTGTGTGTCTGCACGTGTTTGTGTATGCAAACCAAGGGAGAGCTCTGATTGGTTGCACTCACTGCTGCCATGGCAACCAGGTTTCAGGTGAAACCCTCACTACCAGACTTGGTACTGGTTAGATCAAGTCTTTGTACACTTAGTTTCCAGCAACAAATACTGGTGAATTATTATTAAAGTAACAGTGCCCTGTTTTTTTTTTTTTTTTTTTTACTGGTACTGGTGCAGAATGTTGTCAAAAAAAGCCATTTCAAAGTATAGGGACCTTAACTGTTTATGAACACAACAGGGATCTGAAGTCTTTCATAACTCAATTTGTTTCCACTAGCTACTTATTTAAAATTTACATTAAAAATTTACATTTAAGAAAAGCTATACAATAACAGACATTCCTCAATTTGTTAATGGGTCCTCAGATAAACCTTCAATAAATAAAAAAAACAACACTTCCATCCATTCATTATTTACAACCACTTGTCCAGAAATATAGGGAGTGATGCAGTATACACTCCACCAGCTCCTATACAATTTCATTTGCTGCAGATTCCTCACATAAACCCAAAATGTTTAGCATCTGTTACTGATCACCAATACTCAGTTAACATCAGATACAAGGAGCAAAAACTGTGGAAGTAAGTTAAATTAGGGTGGTACCACCCTTTTAGTCTGTTTTGATGCATTTTACTGTCAACTTGTGGCTGGTTGTGGAAAAAGGTCATTTTTGCTGGGCAACTAACAAAAATTATAAAATAAAGAGTTGAGGAAAGTACAATACAATACAACAGGAAAATGTTTTTACCTTCAAAAATTCATAACTTTGAGTTTTTGTAGCACAAAGAGCCAGTGCACTATAATTAGCAAGGAGAAGTTTTATATCCAAAGGCAAGCCACAACCTTGTCAAAACTGATTTTGAACTATGAGGAGTTTCAGGGTAGAATTTTTATTGAACTGTGACTGCATTTGAGGTTAATACAAGACAGCACTCTTCAGTTAACTGCAGTGACACAAACTGCACTGCAGTAGGTAGCACGGTGACAGTGAATTTAGGTTTATGATCCACACACTGAATTTTTGATGGGTCCTTCAGCAAACACACTAACTGATTTGCTGTGGGGTTTAAGTATTCTATTAAAAGAGGCTAATATGTAGCTATAACAGTAACTCTAATAACTAATAATAACAATTTCATGCTTGTCTAGGATGGGGACATTATTTTCCTGGTACTCATTAAAACACTTCATATAAAGTTTTGAGCATGTAAGAATGAATTACTGGTCTGCTACAAGTCCCTAACCCTTAATCTCTGCCAGTAACCATAACCATCCATGAAAAGTTCCAAAGCTGTAACAAAGGGACAGCAGATGGCATAGTGGTTAGAACCACTGCTTTGCAACTAAAGAACTCTGATTTGAATCTCAATTCCTGCTGTAGTACAAGTGATCAAGGCACTATCCATTAATTGATATAACAAAATTACATAGATGTATAAATATGAACATTGCTGTGAGTATCCTAGTGTGAAGGTCCCTAGTATTGTAAGTTGTCTTGAGATAAGGTGCCATTGTTATTACGATTATTATCCAGTCCCACAAAAAAAGGGATCTGGTGCTGTCTTCGACGTCACACATCCTTATTAAAGTCAGTGCCACCGCAAACGACAAAGGACATGTTCATATCACCTCTCTATCTTCTGTATCTCTTTTGTTTCCCTCAAATCTCCCATCAACTTTAAACTAATTCCACAATTTTCCCCGTGACTCCAGCAACTTCATAGTTTCAAGGGTCCCGTCAAAAACAACCCAAACACGGGAACCAGGAATTATTCCATAACACTGACGCCTCGAGAATAGGCTGAGGAACGTGAAAGAATGAAAGATGGCTAAGAGGAGTGCTCTTCCCCAGCCCCGAGGAGAACTTCCACAAGCAGGAAAGGTTTTAAACATAAGCTCTAATAAAACAGGACAGGACGCCCTCCACAGTGTAGAATGGGTGGAGATCACATCTCTGCTGGGCTTCAGACCCTCAGCTTCCCTCCAGCACGGGGGAAAACTTACAGAAAAGCCGCTCAGATGTGCGTCTCAGCCGCTGCTCCCTGACTTTCACGGACTTCTGCCAGTGACCACTTCGCCTCAGTCCATTTCATGTTAAAATCTCCTTCTCCACCCAAACTTGTGCCGAGAACCAGCGATTTGCGCCGAGTGCAGCGTTACCGTAAACCGTCGACTAGCTGCTCCGAAGAACACAAAATTACACAACATGGACCCGATTTTCTCCCGCGAAGTGATTCATTATAAGGGTTGTTTATTTTTTGTCATAAGGCGACGAAGAGGTCCCCACTGTCACACTCCGCACCCCACGCGGTCGCCCGCTAAGCGAAGCAGCGCCACAGAGCAGGAACACTGTTCGTCAGAGCCGCGTGACAGGCGGTCGATAGGTCAGAAGCGCGAGGCAGTCGCGAGGCCGCGTCTCGCCCCGTCCGACGGCGAAGTGTGACTTTCCAGAAATAACACGGCTAACAAGAGACGAGCTTCTCGAAAACGAATGAAGCGTTTGAGCTTTTGCTGTGCGGAAAATATTCAGCGCACACATGAAACTTTTCCAAGGCAGCTTTGCCTATACTCTGGTGGGACTTTTTTTATTTTTGGACGTCGTGCCGGAGCACACAGCAGTGTAGTTAACATATATTACACAGTACATGTAACCACAAGTCTTAATTATTGTGCTGCAGCATCTTAATCACATGTAATAAAATATTAAGAGTGCCAACTGTGTGCGGTTGGCCACATAGATCTGTGACGCACTTTATGTGACACAAAGTAAAACATTAAAGTGCAGAAAAAGCCTTTGTGTGATGTTACTCTGGTAGGTGTGTAAAAAGTCCCCAGAAAATGGAGAAACTGACTGTTAAGACCCCTGTCATTTTAATGTCTTCTCATCAGTCACATTTAATTAATCATAGAGGTACAAACTGTTACCTTTTCATGCCACGTAGTGATGTTTAAACCGAACTGTACAAGCAAGTAACATTTCCACATGTCCCATAAATTAAATATATCCGATTCAGGAGGGGTCAAAATGGCTGTAACCGTGATGTCACTGTGACGAGATCGTCATTTTTCTTCTGCAGATCGCAGGTGTGGAGGGTATGTTAAACAAAACGGCCTTGAAATGTCAGATCCACACATTAACAATACCATGATATCTTGCTCCTTTGCGAGAATAATAAACGTGTTTTCGGTGAAATGGCATCTTTTCAGCGGTTCTGACAGAAAGGGGACATCTGATCACAAAGAATGCAGACACGTCTTAGACAAACACAGAAGCAGGAGCTGCAGGTAGGAAGCAGCGACACCTGCTGGTGGAACTGATATCACGCTCTGGCAGGACCCACTGTAGCTTTAGAAGACACCGACCAACTGGACGAACAATACTTACAAGAGACGAAATAAACTACCCGTCTTAAAATATCAAAAAATTTTAATTGTATTCATAATCAGTTAATAACGTCAAAAACAACATGACCGTTACAAACATTCTTTGTCAACGTGAACATTGATGACAGACACACTTTACCATCCGATTAATATTAATACAAACTACAACTTTATACATATTACAAAAGAAGACATTTTAGGTTCACAATAACTATCAACCTGCTGAAACTGTGTCGAGATTTAGCTGACTCATATTAGAAGTCATAATGAATCATATTTCTGGGTACTAATATTAGCCACATCAAGTGGTTCAAGTGAAACTAAATGTCTTTTAGAAACAGTTGACTGTGCACTGAATATACTGCACAGCCCCTGTGAAATGACCTGCTGATAGGAAACTACATAGCACCCGTGGAAGGACAAACACAAGAAACGTGTAACAAACACATGATTCCCGACTGTATTTCCGATCACCATCAATGAACCGTGGCACATTGAGACCCGACGTACCACAATCTACCAGCAGGGGGAGTCTCTGAAATCACGGGCTGGAAGCGATCCCGAGTTTGGACACCAGGGGTCGAAAGAATCCAAAGCAAAGAGCCCCCAAAGACAGGTTTGTCTCACTTTGTACACAGTCATATGAGAATGATAATAGAAATTGGTTTGATCCTTAAAGATAAACGTTCAGAAAATAATTGTACACAAATTGTACTTTATATATATATATATATATATATATATATATATATATATAAAATTGGTGCAGCTGTCACATATATTGTATGCTAAATTTGTATTATGACCAGTGCAATACACAGAGCTGTGGTCTTGCTTTTAAACAATTAGCCAAAGCACACAACAAATCACTTCAGTAAAAATATGCAGCTCTATAAATGGACAAACGTGTATAACTGTAAACTGTGTGAAACAGTATTGACGTGTCTGCTGTGCAAATGTAAAACAATTATTAATGTTTACAATACAAAGACTTCAAAAAGAGAGAGTAAGAACAATAATGGAGGGATGACACAGGAGTCACATTATATGGGTGATCATGTAGACTGGGGCAGAGGGGAGTACCACTTGTTCTCCCCAGGAAAGGGGAACTCTGGAACCTGGTTAAAGTGTCCCATGAGGAAGATGGCCACAGTCCCAATGGAGAAAAGGAAAATGGCTGCCCAGAAGCACACCTTGTCAATCATCTTCCCAATCAGGACCCAGCTCTCCATCTCCTGAGAGACAGAGGGGAATGTTGGCAGGGTGGCTGGTAAGAAGAATCCTTCTCCGTACTTCATATAGCCACACCATTTTGGAGCTTATTTCTATCAACAAAATGTGTGTTTGTGTGAGAGAAATTGAGTATGGTGTGAGAGAGAGATCAATACTCACAGATCCTATGTCATTTTGTTGTCTGGTGCTGTCAGCTATGAAGTTACAGGCATCCACACAGTCCTTGATCTCCGGGGCAGCTTGAGCCAAGCTCTTGTACAGGCTTGCTGTCGTGCCCACGTTAGTGCCGTCCACTGAAAGAAAACACAAACACTCAAATATCACTGTGTGACAGGAATATTCATCTATCTCTATGACAATGTAAATGTTTAGTAAGAGAATTTCTGTGATTTAGTAGTGACTGACAGATACTAAAATCCAGGCAGGCAGGCAGGCAGGCGTATAGATAGATAGTAGATAGATAGATAGATAGATAGATAGATAGATAGATAGGGTTGAGAGTTAAAGTCACGTTCAGTTCTGAAACGTAACTGTACAGTCACCGGTTATTTATTGTTTAAATCATGTGTTTTTAAATGTTTAACTTTCCTTACTCCTTTTTCCCACCCTCACCCACCCATTTCCCCATCCTTACTGTATGTTCTGGAAAGGCCATGCCGTTCTCTCTGCAGGTCAAACATCATCTCACTGCGAGGCTGCTTCAAAACATACTCCTCGGCCCGCTGTATGAGCTGGAAGGAACTGCGTCGGCGGTCTGCTATCGCTTGTGGCTTTGCCTCATTCTCCCCCTCGGCATTCTCCACTAGGGCAGTCATCCCCAGGAAGCGTGGGACCATCTCCAGAAACACCTATGGGAAGTGGTGGGGGCATGAACATGAGCAGGACAGGATGATGGCTCAAATTTACCTTGTGGTCAATGGCACTATGCAGTTCCTTTACATCACATAGCTTTATCCAATCTGAGTTGGATGTGTACTGAAGTCCTGCCAGGTATAAAAATGTGATTGTGACCAAAACCAGGTGAATCCAGCTGTGAACAGATTCTCTACTCCTCATGCTTTCATTCTTTCTACTCTCCATTTATGAAGGCTTTCAATCACCTGGCTTCCCATATCCTGTCACAAGACACACACCAATCCATGGTTGAACAGAAGGTGCCTTTCAGTGAGGACTTAGAGAAACTTTACCGTGAGAGTCTGGGTGCCTGAATGATTATAGATGACAGGAGAAGCGTGGAAGGACACCCAATTCCTTTATGTTCTCTAAACACCTTTGTGCCATTTTCTAAAGCACACCCACACCCAGCCCTCAAAAAGAGCTCTCAACCACAAGTCACTGATGCAGACGGCCTCTACGTACATGCTTGATGGTGCGGGACATGGTGTGGGTGCTGGGACTGCGAAGAGAGTAGTTCAACACAATGATGCAGTTGGTGACGATGAGAGTGGTCACAGACATGACGAAGATCAGATACCTAGCAGAGAAAGAGAAGCGTAGGGGCCTTTCTGAAGTATGAGTCAACAACCTCTCTTTCTCAGTGACTCTGATGCCACATTGCCAATAACTGCAATGTTCTTGAGTGGACAAAGACAGGTGGAAGTCGGCAAAGAGACCACAAGACTTACTTCCCAATGAGAGGGACAGAAAGAGAAGTTTCTGGAACCTTCTGAGCGATGAGGAAGAGGAAAACAGTCTGAGCCAGCAGAACAGAGATGGATACAGTCAGCTTTTGTCCACCCGCTGTGAAAAGTGGAGGAAAAGACATTGGAGAATAAGGTGAATGAAATACACAGTAACACGCTCAAGCACAGTTATACATATCCAGGTTGACAAAGAGACACACCCGTGCAGATACAGAAGTGACAACATACGTGCAAACATAACCCCACTTCAAAAGAAAAACATGTGGCATTATTGCCCTTGCCCTCTACTCTTCCCCCGTCTCCACCCTCTATCTATTCCCTGGCATGACTAACCCTGCGCAGGCAGGAAATATGCCAGCACCACCAGGGAGGAGATGAGAGAGCAGGGCAGGATGATGTTGATGATGTAGAAGAGGGGCTTCCTCTGGATGATCAGGTTGAAGTACACCTCCTGGTATTCCAGGTCATCTGGGGAGTAGCGCAGGTTTATCACTTTCCTGGCCGGGCGGTGCTTGATGGCCCACTCTCCATTCTCTGTAGGCAGGGGAGTCAGATGGCAAGGTGGAACAATACGTTTTTGGCCTCTCACAATTCTTCAATGTTGTAAGACTTGCAGCAGGACCAGTGATGGGCTGTTTTGCTAATGAAGAAGGTACCAGGGTCTAAAATGGATGAATGTGCACATTTAGGAAAAGTTACATATAGGTTTTCTCAGAGCCCCTGGTGGGAAAATTCAAAGTTCTCACCATAATGGTAATTACATCTCCAACTTAATAGATTTCACCTTACTAATGCATTATGTTTTTAAGTAGGGGCACCTGTATAGGAATATCAGAACTGTTATGGACACCTTTAAATTCAGGCTTAAGACCCTTGTGATCAAAAATAGTTACACATGGCAAATTTGCTGTTGTGATATTTCTGAGAGATGTTTTTGAGCTGGCACATGGCTGTAAGACAGCTGAGATGTGCAGCTACCCAACATCAGGCTTGTATTTTGAATGAAAAATTGTTCAGTTTTGTGTATTGCAGTTGAAGTTTTGGCTGTTGGCCACATGATGTGGGGCCGGACTGAATTGCTGTACCTGCAGGTATACCATTTTCAAGTATAACAAATGCTTAAAGAATTTACCCTGAAGGGAGGAGCATGCAGGAGAAGACAAAGGTGTTCAACTCCCTCAAACTGTACAAAGAGATATAGCCAGTAACCCAGCTGCCCAAAGGAAGGTATCCTCACTTGTAGCTTGGATGCATACATGTGGCTATAGTGACTATGTTTGGGAGTTAAATAGTTTGCCCTACCCTTGAACATGACTGCTTCTGTTCTTGTAAAGGATTTATCATAAACCTGAGTTAATAGCTTTTTATGTGAATTTTAAGGCACACATCACATGCGCTTGTGAGTCTGAATATGAGTATTTATGTGACAAAAACATATACTGTACTGTATATCTCTCTTCCTGGCTATTTACTCAACCCCTCTTTAAGGGTTTTTAGAGAATTATTTTGTATTTTCTTGTGACAAACCATGTTTTTCTTTGTCTGTGTAAAGGAAAAAAACGAATGAAACTAATTTGACGTATCATACAAAATTTAATTAGTACTGTAGTAAAAAATGTCTGCATTTCAGGATCAGTTCTTCCTCAAAGCATTTAAGTTGTGGGAATAGCACTTGTGTGTCTATTTTTCACATAAGAGGTGTTACCAGTGAAGGCCGCAGGGTCGATATCCACCCACTCAATCGGGAGGTTTGTTTCTGGGTCCACTGCCAGCATGAGCTCCACTTCATTGGCACTGTAGGTCTGAGACCTGGATGGGCGTTTAGGCATTTGGTTGGACAACAGTGAAATAACTTGCCCACCATCAGTAAAGATATCATCCTTCATCAGCTGGATCAACAGTGACTATAACTGATCTGTTACTTCCAGTTTCCTGCTGTTGATTTATAAAGAATTATCAAGTTAAGAGAAAAATCTAGTTTTTAGATTTTATACAACGCCCCAATGTGCCTGTTAAAGGACCTTGTTTTCCTAAACTCTGCATTTGTTGTCCTACATTTGAAAAGGTCGTTACAGGCATGTTATGACATAATAAATGTATTACTCTATTTATTTTCCACTTTCTGTAGAGTTATTCATAATAATCAGTTAATTACAGTAATTTGGCCAATAATAATGAGTAATTTTTGCAGTATCGGTTCAGGGTGAGCACCTTGCTCCATGGTGCTACAGCAGAAGGTGTTTTTCAAATGAAGACCTTTGGCTGCAAGCTGATGGCTCTAAATCCTATATTACCAACTGTGCTACACATATGAAAATCTTTCCTGAACATAATTGATTTCTTCTTCAGTCTTAACTATGATCTGTGATGACCACTTTGTATTTTGCACAAAGCTAACACACTGCAAAAGCAGTTTCTCAAAAAAAATCAGAAATATCTGGAGCATATTATACCCCAGTACATACTACAAAACCATGAATGTGGCTGATCTCACCACGTAAGCCAATGTCAAACACATAACACATTAACCTATTTGGGAACTGACAGATGTGCTAAACCAAGGCAATATCCTGTATTAAGACAACCATGCTTCCCACTAGCCACCACCCTTCTGCTTTATCACCCCCTACTGACCTGAAGATCAGGGTGCAGTTCTGCCAGTCGAAGGGGAAGTAGGTGACCTCTATAGAGCAGGTGCTGCGGAAGATGGCAGGAGGAAGCCAGTACATGGAACCGTCGGAGTAGATGAGCACGTTGGCGTAATAGGCTACATCAAACTTACCATCAATGCTGTGGGGATCAGATGGGCACAAGAGTCATATTTGAAATGATGAACGGTAAGAATGATATCAAATGGGTATCAAATAGGGAAGGCAGGGATGTCACCTCATTGCCACCCTCCACCCCAGCTACCCCTGGCCTTCTTCTCACTTGTTTTCCAGGACTATGTCCGGCAGCCAGACCATATTATAAGGAACACGGATCACATCGATGCCATGGTATTCCGACTCATTCCAGGCCAGACGGTAATCTTTCCATTGCTACAGGAACAGAGGGGAGAGAAGAGGCAGCAGTTGCAGGTGGTAGGAAACATGTCAGGAAAAGCATGTGAGCTTGTTGAGAGGCAGATGCTGACAAAAAGTAATGGAAACTCCACAAAGGAGTTAGGATGAAACATTTAGATGAAGCTCAAGACAGGAAATTGAGAGAATAGATGCATTTTACTCACAATCTCAATCCAGACATTTGTTGTTAGAGTCTCCACTTTCTCATTCTGAAAAAAGGTTGAAAAAATAAGAAAATTATTGTTGATTGACACAGAATACTAGTGCAATGTCCCTGAAATAAAACTGTAAAAGACATACACCTGACTGGCTGATAATAATTGCCCTCCTTTATATTAGTCTTATTGTTCCATCAACATTGCTATGAAGTGCCTTTGAGTCAATAAGAGCTTTTGGTGATAAATTGAGTATTTCTAGAAACTTCTGCCTTCCACTTGAGTGATTAATGTTGAACGGCATTTATTTATTGTCACTGTGATTGAATCCATCCATCTGGTTGCTGATCATCCTCTTCTTTTTCATTCATGTGATCGGACTCTCAAAATCTTATCAAGAGAGTCCAAACTTCTCTTGACATATCCAAAGGATGGAAATCTTAGTTTCCTCAGTTTCATTTGTGTGTCTAGTTAGTAATTTGGTTTGGTTTTATTCAGTATTCATTTGTTAATTTTCCTGACTGTCTCCTTTAATATCTCTTCCAGCACCACAACTCAAATGACTCAAAGGACTTTGTTCTTTCTGTCCTGTTCCCTTAAAGTCCAACTTCCACATCTATATACATCGTGTTATGGAAAATAGTATTGCCTGAACAATAACTATCTTTTTTGCTTTTGGGCACATCAGCATATTTGAGGACCTTTTCCTTATCGCAGCTCTGCTAAGTCTCCTTCTTCAGCGTAACCCTTGACTGATCCTTTGTTATTCATTACAGGACAGGGTGAAGTTGTCAAGAACTTCATCAGCATTACTTAAATGACTTAGTCAAATTTTCAGTCAGCCCAAACATTATGACAATTAATTCAAATAATAGAACTGGCATGAAATGTGTATCCTGAGCCAAGCTGATGTTAAAGCATAAGCAATCACAGTGGAAAAGCAACAGAGACACATGCTGACACCAAACTAAACAAAGGTAGAGGCATAATGAGACAGAGATCAAGTCAATGAAGACTGAAGAAGGACTGAGGAAAACTGAGGAGTGCTCTAGACAAACGTACTGATATAGTGGCAGACTCTGAAGCTGAGTCACACTGAGACAGACTCATACATTCGAGCACGAGTATTATGACCATGGTGTGCAGACATAGCCACTTCAGACCAACAAGGCCAAGACCACAAAATTTAGACAAGCTACCATAGTGACACAGGGCTCTGCTGACAGTACTATTTTGGGGCTCTCCATGTTGTGAGGTGTATCAGTCACTCTTTGCAGCAGTTAAACACCAGAAAGTGTTTTTGCTGTGGGAGGTGGGAGCAGTGATGCGGGGGGTGGTTTGGTGGTCTTCAGGTTCCACTATTATATTAATTTAGGGCCAGACTACACTGTATTATTTGGTCATTAGAGAAGGCCTTTGGTTGTGTGGTGCCCAATAGTGCTATTTCCATCTCTATACCCATATAACTTAGACAACCTCATCCACACCGCTGTAAATAATCATACTATATTGTACGTATCCATAATCTATGTCCCCTGTCCACAATACTTCATTTAAAAACATTTCTACTGTGGAGGTAAAGCCGACTGTAACTTTTCTGAAACACGTCCTTACATTTTTCCTATCTCGA
This sequence comes from Arapaima gigas, assembly GCA_900497675.1. Taxonomy (NCBI): domain Eukaryota; kingdom Metazoa; phylum Chordata; class Actinopteri; order Osteoglossiformes; family Osteoglossidae; genus Arapaima; species Arapaima gigas. Next base: position 420,806 of record UFQX01000098.1, read on the forward strand.
GTAATAAAGATAAATCTCTGCTGCTGGCCAGTAGAGTACTGCTGTTCTCAGGGATCTCACCAGGGAGATGAGATTGGTCAGGGTGAGCTTCAGCTGAACTTGCACCTTGTCCCCAGCATGCTGTGCTGGGCGGATTTTCTTGTTGTACTCCTTCATCAAGTCGCTGATGAGCTGAGACTCTTCGTTGCCGCTTGCTGGAAAACCATTCTTGAATCACTCCCAGTCACACTAAATAAAGGTCTGAACTAGGGCTATATGCAGTGTTGGCAGTTAAGGAATTAAATACTTGTAGACAAATCAATACAACTGAAATTCAGATGTACGGCACCAGTCTGGTGAACTTTGAAAAGTCAGCTAGGCTAAATCAGGGTGGTTTCCTGCAGTTCAGCAGTAAAAGATATTTGGATGTATTAAATATATATATCTAGGATTTCTAGGAAGGTGCCTGAGTCCCACCCAGAAAGATGTGGCTTCAGTTAAAAACATAGAATGTCCTCTATAAGGCACATTATGATTCAGATTTGTAGGATGTACAGTTTAGGAGTTACATTTACAAACTTTTGCTCACTAGGATGGGCAAAAATGAATGGCTGGGTCTCAGTAGGATATGGTAGTAAAGAGTATGATTTATTATTTTTCAATTTCAATCTTTCTTTTGGAATTTTACTGAATCCAGTATATGTACAGCACACAAATATTTCAGTGTATGACAAGTTACACAAAATCCTTGGGCAGGTGCAGTTATCTCAGCTGCTATTCACAATATTTTAATCAGCATATTTTTTATTCAATTTTGTAGACCTGAAATGCTCACTGACATTTAAACATTTTTTGTCAAATGCTAGATATATGTTGATTAAAAATGTTATAAATATCACCTGAGTTATTGTAACTGAAGCAATTCAAATACTTTTATTTTTGCACACTCTATGTAAAAAGGGCGAAAGTTAACAATCTTTCTCACAGAAAAATGATAAAGGTATATTTTTACAAGTGAGGAAAAAGAAGAGAAGATACTGGAGAAGCTCAGCAGTTTTACGGTTTCAGTGACCAAAAGAGCCCACATGACACAACAGCAGACAGCACAGTAGAACAGTTACCTTGCAGCATGCAGAGAAGGACCATCACAAGCAAGCCAGATGGACCAGGTTGGACCCCCATGGCCAAATCTGCTGTGTTTACCCTCCTTTCTGGAACGTTTGAGGAATAGTCTGAGGGAAAGAGAAAGAGAGAAAGCGACAAGTTATTTCTGAACAGCACTTGTCCCTCTTCCAGCTTCTCCAGCTGTCACTGTCTGGGGTCGGGTTACAGAGGCCCAAGCAGTGTTTCAGCTAGGTCTTAAAGTCCCACAGTAATCATCACGGTGTCCAGGTCCTGATGGGGACACTTGTGACAAAGATTTTTTAAATGATATTTTGGCCTGATGCATTTACACAAGAAACTTTTTGTAGTGTCCAGTTTTTGGCATTCACATTAGAGGACATACAAATAAATACAGACCAAGCAGGCTCTGAAGTTTGTCCCGCTGACATGGTGCTTCACCAGGATAAAACAGTGGTGTTTGTAATAATTTATGGGTACTATTATTATTTAAATAAGTCTCCTGGGACTATAGGTGTGGCCCTTTCAGGCTGTGAGCTTGTTGAACAGGTGTGGCCAGGAACCCATCTGGAAGCCATCAGTCCAGGGGTATAAATAACACTCTGCTGGGTCTAGTGTTTAGCAGCAACTTAGACCTCTCTGAGTGGTGAACAAGGTCAGCCCTGGGGGGTGAGGCCCAGCCCAGGCCAGAGGTATTAAAAAGATGGAGATGTGCAGATGAATAACAATTACAGTGGTCACTAAACAGTGGGCAGCTGGGGTGGACAATAGACACTGAAGAAAATGAGCTGACTGTGGACAGTAGACAGTGGAGATGGATATCATGACCATGTGTGAACTTGCAGTGAAAAAGTGCATGAGTGGATGCATGGAACTAGAATATTTTGCCCCCATTTAACTGCAAAAATTAAATATTGTTTTCATGCTTTTTAGTCATTTTATCATTAAGTTTTTCATCAATTTCATATTTTATTAACTTATTCTTTGTGAAGTGCAGCCTGTTAAGTTTGATTTGGTATATTTACAGTTGAAATGCAGACCTTACCGGAATATAATCGACTGGTGTTACAGACTTAGAGCCAGTTATAATCACAGTGACCACAACCAGGATCGGAAGACGGCTCGTTTTATTTGTAAATCCCTTATATTTGTAAGTCACTTATGCCACAAAGTCACAATCAGTAAAAGGGTTACAGTTGTAACCTGTATTTACAGGTTAGGTTCTGTAACAATGTCAGATATAGTTATGATAAATGTTCAGACCGGCAAGACTTTTTATAAAAGTAGTTTTACTAACTTTCAGCTACATTAAAATTAAAACAAATTTAAAATGGTTAAAAATAAAAATAAATGATCTCCACAAACTACCTTTCAATGTTGTTGTGTACCAATCCATCACACATAAATGTACCATGTTCCTCAGCTTACAGGTTATTGATCACCAACACCCAGAACTGCACATAAAAGGCATAAACAATGTGGAATTGAATAGAATTAAGGTGGTATTCACTCTTGTTCTGTTTGACTGTCCTGTGCTGTCATCAGCTGGTAAACACAGGTTACTACAGAGAGAATACTAAGAAACAAGTAAGTTACGAAAACACAGCTAAATAAAATTAATAAAACGGAAAATGTTCATACCTCAGAAAATCTATAGCTTGTCAGTTTGTAAACGGCGTGTATATTAAAACATTTGGGAAAGTGAGATATTGTAGTCTTCTTGTCTAGTCGACTTCTGAACGGGACAAGCACTCAGAGCAGAAAGACAACGAAGGAAATAACTGCTACAGGGAAATGCTATACTTTGTGTTTTCTGATGCATTTACATTAGGGTGTGTACATTTCACAGTAAATGGCCACAGTTTCTGAGTGCTTTTTCACCGCCTGACCTCACTTGTATTCTAATAATACTCCTTGTAATGGAGAACTCTTCCTTTGGGGGTGACCTGAACTTGTGATATACTGTGGAATGGTGGTGACCATTTTTGTCATAGAGGCGCAGCTATAGCCCTTCACAGTGCCCGGGCTAACCATTCAGATGTGGGTTCAAATCCAGCTTAGTCTGTATTGAGTTTGCATAGTATCCCTGGGATTTTGTGGGTTTCCTAGAGATACTGAATGTGTTCCAGATGAATTAGTGACTGTAAATTGCAGAGAGTGTGACTGTATGTTACATTGCTCCGTTGTGTAGATGTGTGACTGTGGGGGCTTTTTATGTAGTGTGTCTAGCACTCAGTGATGTCAGCTACACATTATAGTATTATTAATATTTTATTGCATGTGATTTGGTGGTAAAAATAAAAACCAGTTAGTTTTCATACAGCATAAGTGGACAAAAACATGTCTGAGCTGCACATTGCTATTCCTGTGAGTTTGCCTATAAACAGTTATTCCAGCACCTGTCTCTCAGGGTCCAGTTGCTCTCGCATCCATCTGTCTTTCTTCCTCCATTCCTGAGCTCTTTCCGGGTTGTCTCGCTGTCATGCTCCTTGAAGCCTGGGACACCACTGGGCAGTAACTATATACGTGTTTCCTTTCTTTCCCTGACCTCTTCCTGATGAAATATTCACAGCTGCAGTGTCAGGTTTGTTCATTTGACCTCAGGTTGTCTCCCATGTCTAGGCATCTCCTCACTTGCTTAGGACACAGGTTGGATTAGTACACAGCAGACCTGGCACCCTGGTCAGGGTATCATATTGTTCAAGTGGTTGAGGAATTGAACTCTTGACCCATGCCAACTGCTGCTCTGCCCCTCTGTGACATGTACCTTTTGGGCTGGACAGAGTATGAAATTATCAACTGTTTAAGTCTCCCTGACTGTCATGGTGTAGTTCAAATCTCAGACAGGGTTGGTTTTATTAGACAAACCTAACCAGTTGCCTAGAGGGTGCCAAATTTTGCTATTAGAATTAAGAAAAAACAAAATGTCTCATCTTGAAAAAAACAGTAAAATAGCTTACTTAATAGCAAAGAACTATAAACATTCTGAACATTTCAGCTTGAGTCATTGCTTTTTCTAATCATAATACATTTTATAAAATTTTATACAAAATAGATAAAATAGCTAAAGACAATGTTATATTTTGAAAGTGGAAGTTTTACAGATGGTGCAATGTTTAAGGTTGTTGCAGGTCATTTTTATTTGGTTGTCATTTAGTCTTGTTTATCTGTGTATCTATAAACCTCAGTCTCTGTCCATCTGTCTTTTTGTTTGTTCTTTATGCACAGCTTTATTTTTCAAGCTACAGACTTGAAATTTGGCCCAGATGTACCTCTCATCCTAATTGGGGTTTCTTTTGAAACAAAACACACACACACACACACACACACACACACACACACACACACACACACACACACACACACACACACACACACAGATGAGGAAGGGGTGATGGAGATGGTAGCTGGAGGAAGGACCCAAACTAACAACACGGAGGGATAAGAAATACATGACACACATGCTACTGCACACATTATTAACATGAGGATAATTAAGGTTTAGTGCCATATATTTTTTATTACTTTTCACTTTTCCACTTGACTAAAACTGGCATGTCACTCATTGTAACATTTGCTTTATTCAACAGCAATAACGATACTCATGTACTAAATGCACAACTTTAAAGGTAATACAGTTTGGTGATACACAGTTATTGGTGGCATATTTGGTGATATACTATTATTAGTGTTATTACTATTTACCTTTCCACTTTCTGTCCTAGGGCAGCAGGATAAAGACAACTCCATGTCCCTGTACTGTGGAGAGAAACTAAATGCCAGGGTGAAAGGAGGTTGGATCAGGTGATACATGGGACACCTCGCACAGGTTTTCTGCTCACCTGTTCCTGTACAGGGATCCAGTTACTCTTTGGTCCAGCAGGGGCAGGGGGGACTCCCACCAACCTGGCAAACGCCAAATTGCAGCACAAGTAGCAGGATGGCCTGTCCCCAGAATGGAAGGAATAGCCAAGTCTTACATCTGTTACCCCACTGCCCCCACATTAGCATCAGGAAGCAGCATCTGTGCATATCGCCAGTGTCAGCCCACCCCTAGACCATCATGTCACTCTGACTTAAGGCTCAGCTGCTGGAAGTACTTTGGTTTGCTGACCAATGTCCACTGGGTAGCAGGTGGCTTAAAGATACAAGCTGCCATCTTTGTGCACACAGGAGCCAGTTTTGAATCCCACTAGCTCCTGTGTGCACAAAGATGTAACCTTCATCAAGCCACTTACCCTGTATTGATGCAGTATATACTACCCCACTGTTTAACTAGGTAAATCACTGCAAGTAGTTTAACACTGTTTGTCACTTTAGATAAAAGTGTCAGCTAAATATAAACATGTAGTCAGGGATATGAACCTATCTGCACTCCTGCCAGGTTAAAATTCAAGGGCTACAAGCACAGATTGCCAAACTGGCTTTTCTATAGTGGTCAAAAATTCAAATACTCTTTGCGTAGACATAAGATGGGAAAACAAGAAAAAAAAACACGACTGTGTGATGGTGTTACTGACCTTCCAGTCACTGATGTCACCATGAAAACAGGATGACCTAAAACTGTGAAGGCCAACAAAAGCTTAAATTACCAGATAAATCTCAGATTATTACTTGACTTAATCCTAGTTAGACTGACAGATAAAAACTTGGGAAGGTAAATAAAAAATCTTAGATATAATTGGAAAAAATGGACTTGTAGATAAACACAGGTGACTACAAACAGAATATCAGAAATATATGAACATGGAGAAAAATTAGGGGAAATTTAAGATTTTTCAATATTTTAATATTTCCTTTTAATTTTAACAGTAAGAGTTTGGGTGAAAAGCATGTGAGCACAATTTCACTGTCTTCAGATCAGTCACTAACAGAGTCCAGCTCAGTTTAGAGGGACAGTGTTGACATATACAGAAGTACATGACAGCAAGCGATCAAAAAAACCTTCTCTAAAGCCAGGTTTAGGACCCCCCCCCCCTTGAGACAAAGGTCAAACATGTTTGGTCTTGGGATAACTCTCTGTGTGTGTGTGTGTGTGTGTGTGTGTCTCTCTCTCAGTGATTAGATTACACTCTTTGTGTACAAAGTCCACTGTACTCATACATGATAAAAATGAACCTCCCAATCTCTTTCCTCCCCCACCCTGGAAAAAATACCCGGTATGACGGAGGAAACAGAAAAGAGATATTTAATATTTTGATAACACTCAACTCATCACATCTCCTAAACCGTAAACTCTCTCCCACACTGACGTGTCTTTGAAGAAATGGGAAATGTTTCTTTAAGGTCAAACAAAGATGAAAGGATGAACTAATATATTAACAAATAAAATCATTTATATACTGCTGGAAATATAATACTAAACAAGCCTACTGGAATGGGCAAGAAAATGTGTTTTATATTTATAGTCGATTCTTGAACTTTCCTCTCTAAATATTTGGATGACCAAAGAAAAATTTACATTTGATTTATGCGATAATTTAGGTGAAATCTGGAATGCCTGGACACCTCCATGTGTGACAGTATGAAATACTCTAACCCACTGCCATTGTATCATGTATGTGTATGTTTTTAAAATTTCTCAGTGTACCCTTTCTGTCTTTATGTTGTAAGATATTATTGTTCAATAAAAATAAATCAACAAATGAAGTTATGTACCAGACATTTCATGCCATGTCCAAAAACAAAACAAAGCTAAAAAGTATTTACTTAATGTTTAATTAGTAGTTTTCCACATAACTATAAGCAGCGTATTACTTTGAATCAAGCAGTTATACATTTGGATATATGATATTGAAAATTTATTTACTCCCAGTCACTTTGCTGTGACTGACTCATCATGAGCTTAATACTGTAAGACACAGCATTGCCATATAAAGGTATTGAAGGCTGACCTGAGTTGATCGGTGGACTCCAGTATTGAGCAATAAACAGACAAAGAGAGCGAGTGTGAGCGAGAGGCGAGGGCAGAGGGAGAGAGAGGAACCCGACTGACAGAAGAGATAGAACAGAAGAAATAAATAGTCTTACACCGTTTCTGTTGAGAACCCATCTGGTCTCTCTTTGACTGTTTGGACTGAACATGGACTGACTGAGTTGGGGGTGATAAGGGAGTGAAGAGGAAGGTGCCAGGAGGAGCTGGGTATCCCAGCAGGTCAGCATGGGCATCAAAGGCCGTGCGGCTCTCGCGGTTGCAGTGCTGCTGCTTGTCTTCAGCTCTATGTGGCTTTGTGAGTTAACCTCCGTTAACCACATTCACAGCATTTCAGCAATATCCAGTCTCTGTGTGGATACCACAGCAAGTGTGAGTGTGTGTCTGCTGTAAATACCTGCCAGTGCACTGTGTTCATGAAGTTTTGGCCTGGAGTTTTTTTCTCTTTCAAGTTGTGTAGGGATTGAAAAGAGACGCTGTTTGGAAGAAAGTGGTTGGAGACACCATTTAGAAATGTTTCCTTGCCATCGCAGGATTGACCCCTTGTCAAGGTTTCTTACCTTCTACATGGCTGAACATCCAGTTGGGGAGGTGCAGGTGACTGTATGTGGAGTTTCTGTTGTTTTTACCTACATTTACAGTACTGTGTCAAAGTCTTAGGCACCTGTGGCAAAAATGTTATAAAGTGAGGATGGTTCTGAAAATAATTCCATAAATACTTATTAATCAATAAACCTTCTAAAAAGTGCAGTAGACAAAAAAACCTCAATCAAATCAATATTTGGTGGGACCACCCTTTGCCTTTAAAACAGCATCAATTCTCTTATGCAAACTTGCATGCAGTTTAAGGTAGAGGTTGGTAGGTTCTTCCAAACATTTTGAGGAACTGACCACAGTTCTTCTGCAGATTTTGACTGTCTCTGCATGTCCTCCCAGACTGACTTGATCACGTTGAGATCAGGGCTCTGTGGGGACCATACCATCTGTTGCAGCATTCCTTCTCTTTGCTCAAGATAGTTGTGTATAACTGAGATTGGGTGTTTGAGGTCATTCTCAGGCTGCAGAATGAATTTGGGACCAATCAGAAACCTCCCTGATGGTAGATAAGAATCTACCTGTACTTCTCAACAGACATTGAAGTTGCATGCCTAACACTTTTGCACAGTACTGTACATGACAGTTAAACCTGCCATCTCTGAACTCGGCTCTGTCCACTATAGCATCATACTGCTTGATTCTGTTACCCAGCTCCTTAGTTATTAATTTCATAAATGCCATCATTTTGTCTGAGGTATTTAAAAAACTGTACCTTTAGCACTATTTCACTTTGCCCTCGGGACATGTTGTATTTCAATGTTGTATGTGGGCCAATCCGCATGGTTTTAAACAATAAAGATGAGTAGTAATTTCATCAGTGACACCTGTGGAATTTGTTGGTATGGGAGTGAAAAACAAACAGTGTGCCAAGACCTGAGATGGATGGCCCTGACCTAGTGGTATTTCTGACTTTGGTTAAAGGTATAAACAAGACAGTGAGTGGCATAGTAATAAAGCAATTCCTGCTACCCACATAAGCAATATCCTTAGCCACTGTCAGCTCATCAAATCCAACACTGTGAAAATTGATAAGAGAACTAAACTGTACTTTAAAACTGTACTTGCGTAGTTTAGCCCTGCGGCATTGTGGCGAAGCAGTTAATGCTGGTGTCTAACAGCACCTGAACAGACATGAGTCTGAATCCAGGTCAGGCTTTGTGGAGGTCGTTTGTTTGCTCTGTATTTACATGGCTGTCTGCAAGGTGCTCTGACTTCCTCCCACAGTCCAAAAATATGTGGTACACAAATTGGTGACCTTAAATTGCCCTTAGTATGCATATACATGAATGTCTGTGGGTGAATGATGCTCCATCCAGGGTGTACCCTGTACTCCATAAGTACTAGCCCACTTTTCTAAGATGAACTCTGACCACCATAAACCAGAGCTGAACAAGTAGTTAATGATAATATATTGATCAATGGAAGCCTGTGTATGTATCTGAGTATGACATTTGGGAGTAAATAATAGATGGTTCCTTTAGTATACTACTAGATTCTGATCTATTTCTGAGTTATTGCAATTTTAATGTCAGCTAACAAATACATTATTTATATAGATTTATAGACTTGTCTTCAAGGTTTTTTTACTGTGTCACCTGAGTTTGTGGTAGAGGTGTAGAAGAGTTGATGGGTAGGTAACAGTGGATTTAACAGTGCTTGAATGCTTGAAAGCATTTTGTGTGATGTGAAATTGTTGTTGCTGAGACTAGTGGATGTAATGCATGGAGCGTAGTTTTAGAACCTGTGCTAAATTCTGGTCTCATGTGGATTGTGGATTTGATAAAATTACATTTTATGTGATTTTTTTGTTCTGCTAGCTGAGTTACCTGGCACTCCCTTGGTCAGCAAGACTGTACCTCAGCACCCAAACAACTCTTGGCTACTTAGCTCAGTAATGTGTGTAGTTGTGTGTGTGTATTCTGTAAATGTGTGACATATGCACTGTGTGGAACGTAATTACCTGCTGCATGTGACATACAGTACTGTGCAAAAGTTTTAGGCACCTGTGGGAAAAATGCTAGTTCAGTATGACTGAGACTGGGTGTTTGAGGTCATTCTCAGGCTGCAGAATGAATTTGGGACCAATCAGAAACCTCCCTGATGGTAGATAAGAATCTACCTGTACTTCTCAAAAGACATTGAAGTTGCATGCCTAACACTTTTGCATTCATGTTTCCAAGTTTTATTTCAAAGACTGAATTTAACATTTTTAAGTGGCTTTTTTGGTGAGAAGTATCATTGTGCCAAATTTCAAGTCTGGTTTAAAAAGCAAAGTTGTGCATAAACAGTTTTTGAGTTTTGTAGATGCAGAGAGTTGGCTTAGAGAGCCTATAAGGCTTTTCCATTATTGAAAGGACACTTATGCTATTGTTGTGATGACCACTGATGGAAATAGAGTAGACAGCACAGCTACTCTTCCAGGACATTTATAAACAATAAAACTGTAGCTAGCTGTTTCAGAGATACATCCAAAGGGACTTGCAAAGGTAACAATTCACAAATTGATCTTTTTATATTTTATTTATAAGTTAAAAATAAGTGCCTTACTTATTTATACAATACCAAGGTGACAGAGATACAGCTTCTTATTCCAGGGAAAACTTAACATTTTACATTTTAAAGAATTCACTGGTGCTCCTTCTCTGTTACTCTGTCCACAGATGGGAGTCTGGAGCATCACCTGGAGCCTTGTCTGAACAGCTACATGGAAGTAAGTATGGGAACCTACAGCACCATTGCAATGTAGCATCATATACATTTACATTAATTAATTGATCTGACACTTTTCTTCAAAGTGATTTATATTGTTATGCTTTCCTCATTTATACAGCTGCATGATTTTTGCTGCATCAATTCAGGGTAAATACTTTGATCAAAGGCCTTACAGCAGGTGGTGGGATTTGAGTACAAAGGCAGCAGCTCTATCCACTGCACTCCCTGTTTCCCATCATCATCACTACAAATATCTATGCTTTGGTCAAAAATAAATTGCATTCTTGAACTCTGCCTCTACTCTGCAACAGACAACAGGGAACAGGTGCTACCTGAACATGAATTGAAAGTGTACTTTCCCATCTTTCAAAAGAATTTCCTCTCAGTAACTTTTTCCTTTCTCTTTGCCTCTCTCTCTCTCAACCTGCAGGCTGGCAATGTGTCCAACCATGGGGTTGTAGGGGCCAATGAGGAGGACACAGATGGCTTCACTGTGAAAGAGTGCCCTGGCCAGGAATTCCAGGTGTCTCGGCTGCTGTCCCACCTGCAGGCTGCTGTGGCTCACGATTCTGACATCCTGATTCTGCCCTACCTGTCCAGTTGGGATGAACTGATCAAGTAACTGCCCTGGCAGCTATTCCTCCTTTGTACCTCCACTTTCCTGTCCATGTGTCTAGTTGTGGTACAGAGTAAAATGGTTTGTAACCAGTTTGTCACCAGTGTAATCCCTCTTCTGCACTCAATAGGTTCCTGAATGCATTGGGCCCCATGGTGGGCCTCATCTCCCAGGAGATCAAGGGCAAAACTGGCATCATTCGTGAACTGGCCCATCAGGACGTAAAGAGATGGGGGGTACAGGAGCCTGAGACAACCAGAGAGGTGGGAGGTGAATACTGGCACTTAGAAGTGGACCAGAAGGAAGACAAGCGCAAGGTCCCTTTCCAGCGAGGGTCAAAAGAGAGCAGTACAGTCAGCACCCGGGACAGTGAGTCCTACTGGTCTTTGCGCTCCATGATCGAAGCAGAGCTACGCCTTGGACTAGTGAACTTCCAGCAACAGACGGACTCCGGCTGCCGCACGCTGCTGAGGCTCCATCGTGCTCTCCTCTGGCTCCAACTCTTCCTGGAGAAGCTGGGGGAGAAACCTCAATCTGGCAGTCGAGTGCAGAGCCCTTCAGAACTGTGCCGTGAAGCCTACCGGGAAACACTGGCACAGCATCACACCTGGCTCATTCGCCAGGCTGCAGAGATGGCTTTTGTGGCAATGCCAGACCGGAACTACTTCTTCAGGCTCGTATGTGCGCAGGACCAGAAGGGGGCAACACTGGTGCTAAACAAGGTGGTCAGGGCCATTGAGGAAGTGTACACCAGGACAGAGGGGGCCCTGGAGGAGCACGGCATGTTGAATTTACCTTAGATGACAGTATATGACAAAACAGAACATAGTAAATAAAACAGTAACAAGCATGGAAGACAAGGGTCAGAGCAAAGACAACAACAGGCACCAGAGTGGTTAATAAGGATCACAAATGGAGCAGCAGGTAACTTAATGATTATAGATCACACTAAATAAATGATTCTGTAGTCTGCTAGTGAAAAAGCCCCTGTGGATGGTGATGTTTGCTGTACCTGAACGCAATTAATTTTCCTTAAAAGCTGTTTACTGAATAAGAACACTGTAGGATCAAGGTGCGAAGGTGGAAGACTTAGTATGGTTCTGCATGTCATTTAAGAGAAAAGTGGTCCTGAAAAGAACCCAAATGGATTTGCACCAGTACAATGATTCATTTATTTAGATGTGGAGCAGAAGTAGAGAAAATAGTAATGGCCTGCTTTGTGATTAATTGTTAACTTAAAGCTTAAAATCTGAGTGATTCACCTGGCTATGTTAACCATGGTAAAGAGCAGCTTAAGTGACATATTAACATGTGTGATTGAAGAAACCTCTTGATCTTTTCACAGACGCTAACATTCCTGGAACTAAATTCATTTAAACACACATTCAAGAACAATTTGCAGCATGATGCAGATTCTAGACATACTGACTTAGCAATACAGTCAAGCAAAATTGTTTAAGCGCTCAGTTACAACAAAAACCAGGGGTAAAGAAAACCTCCAGAATGTAGCGTCACATAGAAAACGTAACAATGAAAACTCAATGTATTTTCTTTCATGCTGGTGCACATTTTTTTTCCTCTCAACCCCTTGGCGGTGGGAAGAATAGAACTGTTGTAGGCTGCTTGGTAGGGCTGGTACAGGATTATCATACTTGTACTGGGTGTCCCACTGCTCTGCTGCAGCCATTTCATTCACTAAACCCCTCCAGAAAGTAGATTAAAGCCACAGTGATGTCAAATGGTCTGAGTTCTGTGACACAGTCACTCATTTGAGATGCCTGTCATTGCTTGGAGACACACAGGGCACACCCATTTTTACCAAAACCCCTCCTGATGAAATGACAGTAAACGGTGGGTGGCGTGACATACCACGTGTCACTGAACAGCACCTTTTCTGCTTTGCTTACTTTCATTCTTTTCTTGGCCTGTACAGCTTAAACTCCACAAGAAATGATAACCATTTATCATGAATGTGCGCTATCGGTACTAGCAGATAATTTAGATATATGATATGACACAGGCAACATATATTTTGAATAAAACACTGTGCAGCCTTCTTGAGTGTGCGGTGTATTTGCAGAGCTACCAGCTATCTGCAGCCCACTAGTATCTCTGTTGCTGTATAATTCCACACCCCCTCCTTTGCTCTCTTTCTCCCTCTTTTCCTCTCTGAGAAATGAGAACAGGCTCTTGTGATAGTCATCGTGAAACTTAACTCCTACAGGACTCACATCAGAGCAGCAGGGGCTGCAGTAAAAGTCTACAACAGCTGATTCAAGTTGTATTTACTGGCCAGTGGGTTCATGGGTCTGGTGACTGATTCAGTATTGTGTTAAGAGTACTTTGTCTACAGTATCGCAAAAGTTTTATAACTAATACATTGGCTCTGCAATTTACAAACGTGAGAGTGGTCCGAGGATTGTGTGTGTATCTCGTTTTATTTGTAGATCCCAAGTTAATTTTACCAGTGAGTCACATTAAATACAAAGTTAATAATACAAATATATTGTAAATTAATTTTAGGGGTAGATTCTGTTAAAAATTTCAGATATTGCTAAACTTACTACAATACTTTGAAATACTAAAATATCAATACTTCAATGCTATTGTTTTTATTAATTTTGAGATACCCTTGAAAACTAACTGGGATCAATTTTCACACTGTTTCAGTGTCCCATCCAGGGGTTTTCTCATAGCCTGCTGTGTGATGACTCCAGGATAGATGGTTCATAACAATGGATGGATGAATGGATGTTTCAGTGTATTGGATCTGCTTGTCAGACCCACCCATTTTGTAATAAAACTTTTATGGATATTCTATGCCACTGTTTCCCCATCATGCACTGTCCCATTTCCTCCTATAGTTCACCACTTCCTCTTTCTTCTAGAATAGACAAATTTTGCCATTTCAATGAAGAGCCAAACAATATAGTGCATTTTACAAAATTCTGTACAATTTGACATTTTTTCCTCTATTTTCTACACACTGATTTCTATTGCTGAAATGAGTAACGACATTAAGTGGCTGTATGATTTATGTACTTTAATTCTAACTACATGAACATTTAGGTTAATTCATTTAGCAGATGCTTTTCTCTGGCATATAATAATTATTGTGTAGCATTTAGCTGACACCTTTATCCAAGGTCACTTACAATGATAGATACATGACACCACAGTCCCTCCAGTGATTCACCCATCTACTCACTGCAGTAATACAACAGACACAGATACACAGACACAAATGCCACAATGCTGCCTGAATAAACAGGTGACAGAATTTAAACACATGAAAATATTAACAGATTAAACAAAAGAGCTGCAAGTATCATAAATGCAGCATAACAGTAAAGTACTTACCCAGTAAAATGCAAAGTCCACTGCTCAGTGTAAAAGAATGTGTAGACAATCTTACTGATCAAGGGTGTCAATTTATCACGGCACAATAATATGCCCATAGATACCATAATGTGCGACAGTTCACACAATGACTTACCAACTAGACCCCTAAGGGAGGAGGCCCGTGCAGAACATGCCAGAACATGCAACTAATTTCCATTCAAAACTCACCATTTCAAACTTTTTATTGGTTTGTCTAGCATTTTTACAGTGGAGAGAAACAATGAAAATTAACACATAAAACAACAGAAACATAAGCAAACACCCACATGGAACTGATATTTTCTTACTTAGTAAACAAGTTACCCACTGTTTGGGTGAAGTTTGAAACAGTATTTCTCAACAGAATTAGTCAAAGCGAGAAAACCTCAACAATGCATTTCTGTCATTAAACTGCATGCATACACTTTTGCTTCAAACATACTGGCTTGTAAAATTTTGCAATTCAATTTTTAAGCCATCAAGTAGTTTAGAATAATTTATTTGACTTAATTTTATAAAGTTGCAATTTAAAGTTTAACAAAAAACATTATTTAAACAAGAAAAGGTGCAAAAAGTGATTAACCTTTAACATGACAAGCAAATAATTTGCCTTTTTTAAATCAAATCACAAGGACAGTTTTGAACCCACTACATATTATAACAAGCATGGAGGTAACAGCTACAAAACTTATGCAAGTCTTTAAAAAATTATCAATAGAAAGAACAATAAAATGGAAAAACAAGTGTACATCCATTTAGATTTAATCAAACTGTTCAGCCTTCAAGTATTAAAATATATTAGTATATGAACAGCAGTGGTTCACACCTATCTGTCTGTCCTATTAAATTAGAATCTTTACTGTAATCTCTCTTTATAATAAAATAACAATAAAAATGCTATCCTTTTTGGAAAAAAAAAATCTTTTAAGTAATGGCAAAAATGAGATAAATTTTCTTTCTTTTGTTCACCTATTTCACATAGCAATTTAACAGAGCACATTGCAATAGCCAACCCACAGAATAAATATATGTACAGCCACACAAGGAATATAAATATATATTGCTCTAGAAGACAATTCCAGGTAATTAAGTATGAATTAATTTAGCAAAGAAATCAGTAAATATCTCTAACCAATCCTCAGACCTTGATGTTTAGAAGGGGAATATCAAAGCACGTCCATTCATTAAACACGAGGCACTGCTGTCCGGGAATGAAAATTGTGTGTTGTACGTTTCTTGCTGGGACGCAACATGTTGCACAATGAGAGGAAATATCACAATGTAACCTGCTGTAAAGATGACCCTAGAAAAACGCACCTGATAAACACCAGCCAGACATAGGCCTGACAAACCGCTCCCATGTTGTATAAGATGAGCAGCAGGCAAACTGATTCACAGAACACATTTGCCTGTCTGTGTGCGTGTGTGTGTCAGCACGAGCGAACAAACGGGCACATGTATGCAAGAGGCAGAGATTGATAGAGTGGCTAACATGAGGAGAACAAGGGATTATGGGGGAGAGGGAGCGAATGCAGGGGGTGAGTGACTGGCTGATCTGGATTAGAGGACTAGGTGAAGAGATTAGGAAGAATGGAAAGAGACAGATTGAGAGATCTAAAACGGGCACCTTATGGGCAGCGCCCTACTGGGCTTATCCTCAGAGTTTACTTTGCCCATTCAATGTATTGAAACTTTACTGATTGCTCTCCTCCCGATCTTAGTATTCGTATTCCAGATGAATACTATGGTACACGTGCAAACACTGTAGAGCTTCATGGGTATGCCAGAAAATCCCCCAAAGCCCAATGCTGGGAGGATAAACATTTGAGTACTTGTCATGGTCTTTGCTCCATTAGAGGCGTGAAGGCCTGGGATTCTCCTCCCTTGCTTCTCATACCAATGCCTATGGTCAGCTACTCAGAAGCCTTGACTTGAGGTATGGAAATGGAAAGGTGTGAGTAGGGGGTCCATGGCACTAGCATTAGTACCTTAATACATTCAGTGTAGATAATGTGAAATATCAACTGAAAATATAAGACATTGTCCGTTCTGTCCCCATTGCAAGCAGGACTGTCAAAATACCACAACAACAGAAAGGGTCCATCATTCTACTGGCTATAGCACCAAAAAATGAAACAATTGCTGGTAGCAGTTAAAAATAAATAAATAAATAAATAAATAAATAAAATTTAAAAAACTGTACTCTGTATGTATGTATGTATGTATGTATATTCTCATATAATAATAACAACAACTCAATACAAAATAAGTCAAGTCAGATTTTGAACTTTTCCCTGGCTTTAAACACCATGGCTGAGTAAACACTTACAGTGTCATAAACCCCCATGTGGAGAACAAAGTGTATGGTTTCCTACTGGTTTGAGCCATCAAACGTTCCATTCCCAGCAAGGACCGTGACTGCCTCTTTAAAATGAATACCTGACTGTACAGTTGGGACAACTAATCAGAACATCGCTTTCACTATAAAATATGTCATGTCAACATGCTTGGTGACTGGCACAGTGAGGCCACTCAACACCATAACTTGCTAGCTGAGTACCCAGTCCACCCGCCTTCATGCAAGAGAAAATGAGGCCATTTACTAGCATGATGAAATAGACGTACAATGCCAATGGGGTAATATTTGTATACATGAATACATAAATGCATATACACATTATGTAGTGTACAGTATATACAATGTGCAAGATGACTGCAGCTTAGAGGCAAGAACATACAGCTTTTGCCAACCCTTTAAAACATAAAGCTTTATGTTAACTTTTTATAGATAGATGAAGATACACATATCCAAGTCAGTCAGTCAGTCATGCAATATAAATGGAAAATACTGCTTTACAAGAAGATTCATTCTAAAGGAGACGCACAGAAGCACACACCTCAACGTACCCAGTGATGGCACCCTTTCCCTAAAGCTCTCAGCAGCGTAAATAAGGATTCAAGTTTTTGGACCGTACTAATTATTGTTTTCTTGGGGGAGGGGGGTTGAAGGAGGCAGAGTTACATTGTACCACAGCCCAGCAAATTTTTTTTTTGGTGGCTCATTCAGACTTCCTGGAGCTGTGTGCAAAAAGAAAGATAACTTGAGGACATCCCGCATCACTTATTTTGAGATGTTAAGGCAAATGAGCGCCACATCCCAATGACCGAGAACGGACTGTAGTCATAAACAGGACAGGAACTATATATTAGAGGGTGTTAATGGTAGTAGTTGGTCTGTATGTAAGAGTGTGTGTAGGCATGTATATGTGTGAGAAGTCTGTGACAGGTGAACATTTGGTTAGTTTGTGTTAATCCTCAGCTTGAATGACACACGGCCTGCAAACTTGTCCCTCTCGCTTCCAGGCCCAATGTTGTTGGCATTTATCTTGCACTCGATATTGATGTCGGCGTTGGAGGTGATGTTCATGAACTTGACGGCCACCAGGGGTTGTGAATAATTCACCTGGAGAGAATATTGTTACCATGTACAGGAGCCCATGCAAACTGTAAGAACTGGCTATACTGATCACATCACCACCTGGCATTGAGTTTTTTTTTTAGTTCACGTATTTAGATGGAACTTGGGTCTTTACTGACAGCATAAGTTTGACCACCCTCAAATTATGTGAAACATGCAACTTAATAAATTTGACTGACTGCTCACTAAGATCATTTTGAATGTGGTAAATTCAGCAAAATAGCTTACCTAACAGATTAAGATACGACTTTTAGGTTTTAAGAAAAAAAAAAAATGCTGCATTTAAATCTCTTCATTTTCCTGAGGATACCAGGGATGCTTCAGGGGTCCAGTGTCCTTAATACATTGCCACAAAATATTAAACTTAAAGGTTATATAAAATCTGAAATGAAAATTAGGCTGTTCATAGAAATGTTTTGAGTCACTTGCAGCTGTGATTAAAAAAGTTAAAACGTTGTTATTGGAAATTTGGAAACACCACCATAGCAGACCAGTAGCAATGTGAACATTCTCACCTGGGCTTTCTTCCCATAGTACGGGTAGTACATGAGGTTGAAGGTACCATTGGGAGGGAAGTACACAAGCTCCCCGATCTTGTCGCTGTCTTCTTTCTACAGAGGGACACAAGCAGCTCTCAGGGTTGAGGCCCATCAGAAATTGGGAATTTACACAGGGTTGGTATGGGTATGACTTGTTTCAAAAAGTTTTGTGGTTTTTTTGTAAGAATGATGATATTTTTGTTTTACATAACAAAATACTCTTAAAAATAATTTTATGACTTCTTTTTATTGGCATAAGACTAGTATCTTTAATATTTTAACACAAGAAAGAGATTTTAATTTGATGTGTTTGTAACAGACCGAGGTTTGATAGTGATCAGAGCTCAAAGTTTTGTTCATTATCGCTTGTTCAAAGTTTTACTCTTTTTTTGTTGATTTTTGTAAATGTATAGTTGATGTCATTTTAAATAATGATTCATTAAAAAGGGAAACATCTTTTCTGTAATCTGTAGTGTGGGATGGTATCCAAAAGAGAGATCTGACTGGTTATAAAATATAGCATGGAGTCACTGACTCAGTATTTTGCACTCCTTTTTCAGGGACAGGTAAAATGCAATATCTACAAAGCTCATCTTTACCTGCTAACAGTGTGAAAATCAACTATTGCAAAGTTTCAGTAGAGCATTTCATCTTACATTATAGAATAACATTTATAATGTTCATTAAGTTAACCCCATAAGGATTTCTGACCTTGTTATCATTTACACTAGAACAGCTATTACTAGACAGTACTGTATTGCTATGGCTTCACCTACAGCTTGAACTATTCATGCTCTCACCCATTCATCTTTGCCTGTCTTGTACCTCTGAAAGTGGAATTGAAAACAGGGATGGTGGAAATGAGAAGAGACAAAAAGTGTGTGTGAAACTTAACAGATAAAACTTTAACTTATTGGAAAACGAGAGGAAGGAGGCTCACCTTAGCAGCACAGCTGACATAAGGAGACTGTCCATTTATACCTGGCAACAGTCCAATGACCTGAAATGAAAGAAAGGTGATGTTAAAAAAAATAAAATAAATAAATAAATAAATATATATATATATATCTCAAGCATATCAAGCAGATCCCATTATTATTTATGAGTAAATAACAACAACTATATTCCCTCCCAATATTATCATCATCAACATCATCATCATTATTATTATTATATACTGGCATCCCTCAATTTACAAATTCTCTTTGACCAAAATTTTGGTATGATGGCTCTTGGTTTTGTGAGATTCTTGGTGGTGTACCACATGCCACAAGGTATTTTACAGGGTTTTAGTGGTATTTTGGGAGAAAATAGTTTAGGCCCCCCCCTCCATTTAAAATAATGGGAAATAGGCATCCAAAATTTCAGTATATGGACTGCTTTCAGGAATATTAATTTTGTAAATCTGCTGTACTGCACAATACTTGGAGGGCATAGTGACCAAAGTAGGCTTTGAATAGAGGTTACTCTAATGGGAGTTTGCATGGTGCTTCCAAATAATCCACTGTGTGCAAATATTGTGTGTGTGTGTGCGTGCGCGCAATTAACTTGTGATAGACTAGCATCCTGCCCACAACGTACACTTGGCTAGCCTAGTGCTTGGAGGTTCCAGGGTAGGTGCCAGATAACTGCAAACCTGAATTGGGTGATTATTGATAGTGTGCGAGTTTAAGAAAGAGTGTTGTGGGATACAACAACAACAACAGGCAAAAAGTGTTGAGAAAGTCAGTCATTCCAAAGATAAAGTAACTCAAGTTGATGGCAAAACAAATGTGCGGCTGGATTTCTCTGAAATCACACTGCATCCCCATAAAGTGCCTACCCGATTGAACTTGATGAGAATGCAGGGCTGGCGATCACGGTAGCCATAGTAACGATCCGTGATGCCAGAGCACTCATCCAGCATGGTACGGTTGAACTGGCAAGAGCGCTTGGGGTTGTTCCGAACCTCACCGCTGTCCTCCTGTATGAAGTAGCGGTTCGAGACACAGTTGTCGTTGGTCTCAGCTTGGTGGGAGTCGTTGTATGCTGGGGGAAGGGGAAGGAAGGGAGAATAGGCAGTGTGCAACAGCATGCAGAAGAAGAGTAAAATGGAAGACCTTCTGCTCCCTCCACAGGTGATTAACATGCTATTTTGTACACCAGCAGACCCCCACATTGCCTCTTTTACTCCCTTTTTTTGACAGAACCCAAAACTCACGTGCCAAGAACTTATTCAGAGCCTGGACATACAGGTCCCAGCTCTCAGTCTTCTCCACAGAATAGACAATCTCCAGCGAGTCACTGTGTGGCCTGATCATCATGCCTGCAGGAACCAGGGATACAAGGTGCTACAATAAGCTATAATTATGTGCATCTGTTTTTATCTGTGTGTACACGTACGTACACACACACACACAGTGTTTTTAATCTATCTGTATGTCTGTTATTAACTTATGTTTAACTGGTATGTTTGTCCAAGGCAACCTACAATGCTAAACTACAAAAATACCAAAGACACCCATGTGAACCTGGGGGGAACACAGTAACTACAGAGATGGAGGCAGATTCCAACCCACAGCCGAAGAGCCGTGAAGTAGCAGTGCTGGCCTCTGTCATTGCACCATGTATAAATGTAAGAGTAGGTGTATGACAGTTTGCATGCATTTGTACCTGGAGTGGCCAGCCTATCCTGGTATGTGGGTTTGTAGTCATCCAAAGTCTGCAGCATGATGTACATGGTGAGGATGAACAGGCCAGCCAGGAAGATGTAGAAAGCCAGGTAGAAGAGCAAAATGAGACCTGGGGGTGAGAAAAATATTGTGATTATATGGTCATGAGCAGGACTCAGTTCAAATATACACATCTGCTGCAGTCAACAACCATTGAGCACAATCATTTCTGATCATCTGTGTTTAGTTACAAACAGCTCAGAGTTAGCATTGACCATCCAGGATCTTCGCACTCACTTTTTCCTGATCTTTCTGCACATTGTCCATCCTGTGTGGGTGAAAGCCATCATGTAATAGTACAAGGGTTTAAGTTTGTCCTCAAAGCTGTTAATTCCCTAATGCAAGACATTGTCACAGTAGAAAAGGACAGCAGATTGTGATACAGTCCAAGAATAGGCTGGCTGGCAAGTTAAAAGTGCTAGGTTTTTAAGTAGCATGCAGCAAGAAACTGAGTGCAACAAATATGACCTGAAAGTCTCAGAGAGTTCACGCAACCAAAAATAAACAGAGCTATAAAAGAAGAGTACAAGTGACTCCCTTATAAAATTACATTCCTTTCCAAGTATCCATCTCAACTACATCTAACTATAAAAAATAACTAATGGAATTAACTATGACAAATGTAATATTTCAAATGTATTTTGCAACTCAAAACAGGCTTCATCAGCAAACAAAAATGTACTTTAGCCATTCTAGCGGAAAGTGTGGCCTATATTTGATACTATTTTATTTAATAACCTACCAACTGAGAGTCTCCAGTTCCTTCTGCTTTGTGTTTCATTTATTTAGTCAGTCTATGACTTAAAAACTTACTTGGGACTGAGAGTTTCTCAATACTTTGTTTCTAAGTCCACTGTGACATGGAGGGGACCAGGGTCTTGTCACCAATTCTATTTGCAATGACTGGTGTGCACTGGCAAAAATGGGGGTACTGGACTAAGTGGCTGCACTTAGACAATTATGTGTCTACATCTGTATCTCTGTGAAATGCTGTTTTGTTTATCCTAAATTGTATATTGTTTTGGGGGGGGGGGGGGTGTCTGTTAAATAAGTAGATGTCAGTAACACAGAAAGATCAGGGGGAGGGGAGGTAACAGCAGGGCTTTTTGGACATGAACTGAATAAGTGCCTCTGTCTCTCAGATTGTACCCTTGGTGAGTCGGGAAGCCTTTTGCACACATCTCGGTGTTTTGAATCCTCTGGGAGAAGTATTTATAACATGACGTAAATATCAAAGAAAACTACAGAACCAGACTAGGATGATGGTGCTTATCAGCAGCTCCTCAATCCTTCGCCCAGCCATCACATTAAATTCATTAATACCAATTCAAATGTAATTAATAAATGAAAACATAATTTAAGAAATTTAAAAATAACATGCAATTTACATTGATTTACCTTGAAGTGAAGACATCAACTGTGCATGAACTCTAAGCAGCAGGTGTTACATGGAGGTGAATGGGGACAGACTCAAAACAGACACAGAAGTCATAAAATCAGCAACACCTTGTTCACCCTCTTTGCTTTTTACACCTTCCACATTCTTCTGAAAAATTTAAAGCAGCTCTTCCCTTTCCTGGTCATTATCTCTCAGAGCATCAAGTTTTACATTACAACTTGAATTTTATGTCAGCTAGTTTTTCATTTTAAAAAATGGTGTCATAGACACAGTGTAGAGTTTGTTAGTTGAAATTTCCTAAGCTGGGGACCAACTGTATTAAGATCACATCTCGCTGGTTCTGACGTGAAGCCTCTGTCCTCAGCCATTCCTCCTGGCACTAATCCTGACAAGTTCTTCAGTTCACGGTGCAAGGTTGAAGATGTGGCAAAATCATTTATTCAAATATTTGTTTATTCATTTAGTAGAAGCTTCTCTCTAGAGTGCAAATACACTAATAACCAAAGAATATAATAGTAAATTCAACATTAATACTTTTTTCAGGATATGCAAACATGAATATACATATGCCTACATGCACATATGCTTACTGTACCCATAGAATATGTATCAAATTCTGAATTTAGAAGAGAATTAGCCAGACTATACTGAGGAGTTCCTCACCAAAATCATAATGTGCCCGTGGTTCAATTATGGAGACTCTGACAACATGCCAGGAGGGAACAGGTGGTGCTTCCTACCTAACAGGTGGTGGACTGGTTGTTCACCTGATTGTTCATGGTAGCTGTGGGCTCAGCCTTTGGGAGAAATACAACTAATGCTACAGTTTGTAGCAAAAATGTTCAATCTGAAGTGCTATCAAGTTGTACTGAAGAGTAACATTAAATTTGAAAATGTGTGCGCAACTCACTTTGGGTTACTATTTACTTAGACAACTCTTAAGGGGGTACATCAACCCTGAAACAAATAACCATTACATGGCACATAATAAAATGTACAACAAGCAGAACTGAAATTTTTATTCCTTTTACATAACAGCCCCTTTAACTCCTCATTCCTACCTCACACACACTCTCTCTCCCCATCACGTGACTGTCCATATGTCAAAATGGACACAGTAAAGCCATAATCCTCTTTTTCTCAGAACCTTGAGCCTGACCACTGTACTCCCTGCATTCTCTTGACTCCTTTCGGTCAACAAAAGAACACCTTACAATGGTTTTGAGAGTCCTGGTTGCAGGACAACAGTGAAATTATCAACAATTTAATTTCTCTGTAAATGAAACGCATCACAGAAGTCAGAAGTGTCTGTGAATATCACATATAATGATCTCCTCCTCTCAGAGTAAACTATTGTTTCATTTCTAAGATGCCTTATTCCCATGACACAAAAAATGTTTAATATCAGGTTTCCCATGATATGAAAAACTAAAGCTATATTGAATAGTATTTAACAGCAAAACCAAACCCTGTCAATGGGTTAGTGTTTTTTTTTAATTGCCTGAAATATTTTTAATTTTACAGTGATTAATTGTTTTGGGATGTTGCCATCTCTCATTCACTTGTCCTGTCATCCTTTTATTTTGTGTCTTCCCTGCTGAACCTGCGACAGTTACCAGACACGAGGCAGAGGCTAGTTCATAATCTAATCACCGGGCTCAGGTAATCTAATTTTAAGACTCTCACGCTAGGACCTTGTGTATGTCATATTCATCTTTGTTTCATGTAGAAGAAAAAGCAAAGAAAGTGCAATTTATTCCTGGAGGTCTGTGACCTACCAGTTTCAAAACACACCCACATATCATGCATACGGTCATACATGCACACCCTCTATTCTACAAAGTTGCAAATAGTTACACGTGAAGCACATGCGACAAGTGAGAGGTATGAGACACAAACACACAACACAGCCGTGTGGAGATCCTCCCAGAGTGCTAACAACTGTTCAATAATTCTGGATTAAGTCCGACTGCAGTCTAGATTAATTACCAAATAACTATCCGGAACAAGTCAGGGAGGGAGGCAGAATGGCATAAGGGAATGACAGAAGGAGGGTTACCGCTAGAGATTAGCATCCTGAAGGTTATGGGATTTACTGGGGTATATGTTTGCAGGGCGTCTTTCTGAGCAACTGATACCGTTCTGTCCTGGGTGGACAGCAGTGGCCACTGCCCTACAGCTTCAGACTGACCAGAACACTGTCAAAACTTATGGGGAAACAGGGGTCAATGGTTACTGCTTTCAGATCAGCATGTCCCACTTTACAAAGTTTCCCACCTCCCATACATGGCCTATTCCCTGTCTTCCCTTTCGGTACCTCATTTCAGAAGTAACCTTCTTAATGTTTTTTGCTCCCTCTCTTCACTTTGGATCCAACCGTGGATTACGGAACTCCCTGATTTAAACACGATGGCTCCAAATTTAGAAACAGATGCAACGCTGTTCTTAGCGTACAGTGAGATGACTGAGGATTAAGGAGTTTATCATTCATCGAAATAATTCCCGTAGGCTTAGAGCCACACCCCCCCTAAATAAAGACAGAAAGCAAAGCTCCATGCAGAGGCCATGCTGGTCTATTATAACAACATTAGTGAATACCCTGAATGCTAAGGCACATGCATTTGTAATTGCAAAACATCCCAGTGCTTTTAAAGAGCATAAAATGTATTAAACTGTTCTAGAAGTACAAAAATCATTAAGGGGTACTGAAGTCAGTCAGGGAACTTCCATTTATTTGTTTGTGTATTTATTTCTCATGTCTGTATCCTGAGGGCCCCCAGCAAAGGTTGACACCAGGAGAGGTTTCTTGATGTGTGAAAGGCCACTCAGTGTTATTACAAAACCCTGGTAATAAGGATGTACTAAGGACAAGGGGAAAGGAGTGTGCACACAAGTGGTCCTCCTCTCTGCAGAAATAGTCTAATTAACAAGCTTTAACAAGGCAGGCTTAATGAGGCCAGGCATCCTCAGAGCAACTGGGCAGAAGGAGCACACTGCACGAGGACAAGACAGCTCCCCTCACCACCCCACCTCTGCAGCACCTGTCCCTGTTTCTCCCCCACTCACAATAGAGATATCTTTGATATCTTGTTCATTACTGACCTCTTTGCTCCTCTGAGTGAACAGTCTACATTTGTGTTCAGTCATCAGGTGGCAAGTATTTTTGCCCCCAGTTCCATCCATGCCATTTGTGTTTCATTACTGAACTTTCCTCAAACTTTCATTCATTTTTAAACAAGGTCTAAAATAGGACTAGCTTTTGCAGTACAAAATTAATGTATTTAATTAGTATGAGCCACATCTTATGTTGTACCCTGGAGAAACATGTGCAGGACCAGCAATGAAAGCAGCACATATGGTTTGGAGCTCTTTCATATCTTTCTAGCCTGTCTGGTGCACTACACTGTGTCTACTATTGACCTTCAGCTCAGGCTGACAATTTATTTAATAACTTGTTTATACTGTATTTAGTAGCACACTTCCTTGGTTGTCATTAAGTTACCCCTTCCTTTATGCATTATTCATTGCTTCTGAATTAACTTGCTCAAGTTTCTCCCCTCTTGCGCTTCAGCTCATTTTCGTTGGTGTTTTCCCGAAAAAAAAAAAAAGAAAAAAAAACTATGCACTGGTAAGATTTTTTTTGTTCTCTGGATAATCTGTCTATAATCACGATAGAATTGCTGGCGTCTGTGTCCCTGTCCAGATGTTTGTGCTTCATATCATGTCTCAGGTTAATGTATGTCTATGATAAATATAAAAGAAAAATTTGAACAGATGAGAGAACCAGGGCTGACAAATCTTAGCATGTTGAGCATTATAATAGGCCTCATGTTTGCATACAGGCATTAACAAAAAAATCTTATTTCCATACTCTTATTTGTCCTGGTCTGAGGCCCTTAGTAGGATTAAAATCCAAACTGTATTACTCTCGAGGTGGGGGATATGCACAGAACCCCCCCAACAGATTAACCCCTTCAGTGTCATCACAACTGTTATCACGCTATTTATTTAATTATTAGCATTTATTTAATCAGTACTCAGGAACTACAGCCAACTCCATATGGCCCAAAAAGCTTCATATTGGTATAGTTAAAAATGTTCTATTAAATTAATATCTGAACATTTTCTCATAGAACAGGAAACTGGTCGCTAAATATTTCGTGCACCTTATTAGTATAAGTTATCAGTACGTTTTTCGTGTTTATACATTATTATAGACGAACAGTTTACAGAGGTAAATCTTACAGCAGCAAATTCATTTAAGACCAAAAATATCCTGATATCAATATAAACTGGATTTTCCACGTTTCATGAGCTGTTAAAGTTACATTATAATGGCTGACAGTCCTGTTTCTAACGGACAGAACATTTAATGGATCACAGCTGCACGGTCCAGCTCTATATCATCGCCACACAGATATTAAAACAAATGGACACGCACGGCCTCCCCACGCGCAACAACACCTGGCTGTGTTTGGAACGCGAGACCCCCCACTGGTGCACAGATTGGAGGGACAACGGCTTTAAGGGAACCACGGCCACAAACGCTTCAGCGACACAGGAGTGACGCTCAGAACGGTCATAGCAGGACCACCCTGTCAGACCGTACCACAGTGGCGCGCGCGCGCACACACACACACACTGCGGTACCCCGAACGTTTAGCACAGTTTCGGGCCAGTCTCGATACTCGAAACAGGTTACAGCGCTGGGGGGAGGGGGGTGCCTGCATCGCGCGACTCACCCCAGCTGCTCGCGGTCCTCCCCAGGAACTCGTGCGTCCGCGGGTTCCACAGAAACTCCTTGCACTCGCCAAAGAGTTCACCGCACGTCTTCCTGTCCTTGTCTTTCGCCATGTCGCTCTATCTATCGTCTCCCTACTTGTCCTGTTCTCGCGGAGGCGGGGACTCGCGCCCGCGTGCTATGCTCAAACCTCAGGTGAGCTCCTTTTCGCAGGTAAGTTAACAGAATCTCCTGCGCCCAGTGCGACGGACCGGGTGTAAAGATCAGAAATGATGCGGAGGGACTGGTGCGTGTGCGAAAGGGCGGCGATGACTGATGCGGGTGTACAGTGATACTGCAGTAAAACGTTCTCCGCCTTATAAACCCGTTCACCCCTCTCTCTCCCTCTCTCACACACTCGCTCTGCAGAGACTGTGGCTCCCCCTCCCTCCGCTTTCCAGGACTGACCAATAGCAAAGCCCGCCGCCGCCCCCCCCCCTCCTCCTCCCCCCCTCCTCCTCCTCCTCCTCCTCCTCCTCCTCATCGCGCGCCTCCATCATCGCTGCTGCATTAATTGGTTTTAATTGAGCGCTATTAATTGGGCTGCGGTATTAATTTCCTTGCTGTATCATTTGAGCTCCTCCGCTCTGTCCAGCCAGCGCCTCTCGCGGGATTCGCCTGGTCACGCCACCGGCACCGGGGCCGAACTCCCGGGGGGTCTAATCTGGCCGACGGTGTTATTTTAACAGAAATCCCTTTATCATTGCAGAGCCGCGCGATTAGCTGCTTTCAGACACGCCAAAGCACAGATATTCGGGGCTAAAGTTACAGTAAAGCTGTCTACGTCAGAAGCGTGTGGCGAAATTGCAGCTCGTCCACGTCCCGCTGACCCCCCACGGGTTTATACTTTGGTATGTTTGTATGTATATATATTTATATTGTGTATATGGTGTGTATGCTGGTTTATACTGTATGTACTGCATATACTTGTTTATAATGTATGCATTGCTGTTTGCTAAGTTATACGTGCATAATCATTTACAGTGTG
The DNA here is from genome assembly GCA_900497675.1 of Arapaima gigas. Taxonomy (NCBI): domain Eukaryota; kingdom Metazoa; phylum Chordata; class Actinopteri; order Osteoglossiformes; family Osteoglossidae; genus Arapaima; species Arapaima gigas. The sequence goes on from UFQX01000098.1 coordinate 449,040, forward strand.
TATACTGGCTTTTACAAGCTTGTACTGAATATACGGCATATACCGGGGTTTAATGGTTTATTTGATGTATACTGCAGTGGCTTTACCTTGGCTGAGTTCTCAGTGCTACAGTTTTATATCAAGATTAACTAAAATTCTTGATCGAGGATTCATTTGGAGGACGCGGGTATGGATTTATAACCTGGAGTTTGTTGGTTTGACTCCCAGGCCCATCTATGGCTGCAGTACCCTTAAGTAAGTTACATCCACCGAATTACTGCAGTAGAAGTAAACAGAGTGGTATAAGTTGGTCGGGTACTGTAAGGAGCAGAACTGCAGGTGGTTTGTTGTAGGACAGGCGATCTGCAGTCTGTGAAACGTTTGACAACATGTTTGTCTTTTTGTGTTGTGGAATGCAGTTGACTAATTAAAATTAACTTCTTGTTTCCAAGCCTTTGATCACTTGGATTCTTTACCACATTTTACGTCTCACAAATGATCACAATGAGACATGTTTTACGAGCACAAATACACCAGCATGTTATCTAATCATTTGTTCTGTATTTGTAACTCAGCAGCAGGGCTCAGTCCGCAGGGAATCGGCAACACACAGTTCTTACTTTAGTGTGATCTGCAGCCTGTCATTCATTCGGCAAACGGTTCGGTGTCCATTAATGATTTACCAGCTCATTCCAGGGACAAACCAGCAGAGACAGGAGCTGGTTTATCAACCGCACCAGTGTCAACTGGCCACGGCAGTGAAAGGACAGCCCTCTGTGGTGACCAATGCATGTACACCAGGAGAATCTCTGCTTTATTTCCCAAGGGTTTGTGATGTGTTTTGAAGAGCAAATTCTTCTCTTCAACAGACATGAAGAGTTGGAATGTCCAAAGGTGCAGGAAGAAGAAAACCACTTGGGGGGCCAGACGTTTCACAGCTACATCCCCTTTAGGATCATTTAGATCTATGATAGAAGTAAAAATACTTACGCAGTATAGGATATAACTTCATAAGCAAATATTATCTCTGGTATTTGGAACAGAATACTCAAATGTGTTTGTTTAGTTACTATATTTTGTGTCTTTTTAAGCTTATCAAGCTAATTAATAATCTGTGTAAGAGGGGTCTCCGTGACCTGGCAGCACAGCGGTTATTGAGCCGTCTGCTGATGGTTTGGTCTCTGTGATAAATTACCGCTGCAGTCAGCTCAGCTGTTTCTTTGACTGCTCTGCAAGAAGGGACCCTTAACCTGCAGCTCCCAAGTGATACAGACTTTCTCCCTTTTTGGCTCTCTCACCGTAGAACGTCATGGAATAGTGCGTTTTCATTAAAACGCACACAAAGTTAATGAGAAGAACATGAACCAATTATTCAGGCATGATATTATAATTCTGACAAGTCCACAATTTGTGGAAGAATCCAAGAGGTTCATTGGCTTTCTTCTTCACACTATCTTTTGGTCATGTGGGCGTAAAACTAAGTCTTTCTACAGCAAATGGTGACATGGAAGTAATTCAATCCATCAAGTACCCCAGATTACACAGTTATCACCGGTCATTGCCTGTCCTGCCTGGGTTTTTACATTTATAACTTGTTTTTGTATGAACAGAAAGATTTTCCTGTAGTTGTACGTGACCATATTGTTTTAAAGAGTTGGGGAACGATCTTCTGTTTTTTCAAATATTTGCGTGTTGGAGTTTCTGGTTTTCTTTTTTGTCTTGGAAATGACCTTTAGAGCGGTTTGTGACAATTGGTCTATAAAAATGGGCAATGCAATATGCAGTCTGAATGATTTATTGAAATTATGGTGTGCAATTTCCTGAGTAATACAGCCATTGTTGGACTTCCATGTTACAATGTAATGGGTTGTGAAATGTGAGAAGGTTTTGATGGTGAGGGCTTGGCCTCAGAACGGTATGCACCTTTAGCACTCTTTTAAATATTTAATTTGTTCTGCACAGAATAAATTACAAACATCTTTGCTAATTCAGCACTTCACTGAGCCTTTTAAAGTAACATTTTTATGTTAGTAATATACATATTATAAATTAAACCAAATTGAGCTTTTGCTTTAGAACTTATTGTTTTATTATCATATGAAATATTTTACTGAAATAAAAATAAGCTCTGCATAATTATGTAATTTTAAGATGTAACATTTCAAAATGAGACAGTTGAGATTCACTAAATTCACTGGAATTTTCTAGAACAGAAACTTAATGAAACAGATAAAGCAGACAAACAGCCACCAAACATCGAAGTGTTTTCAGGTTCAATGATTCAATCTGTGCATCCTGAAAACTGAACTCTGCTGACTTGGAAAGGATCAGCTGAGTCCTTTTTGTAATGGTGTGTCAGCACCGCCATACATCAGCTGTCAACGCCAAGCCCGTCTGAGAAGAAGGAGAAGCTAAGATGGAGTGACCAGAAAAACATACCACCGCGCAGTTGTTTCTTCAGACCATCAGTGTTACTGCAATCCTGATGTCCACTGAATTTTAACTGACCCACAATCATAACGCTACAGTGTTTTTAAGACTGTGGTCCCCAGACACCTGCAGAATTTCTCAAAGAATACCCTGCACATCACACACAGGAATTGTAAAGGCAGCAAGCAACAATGATGCCTAAGGAATTCAAAAGTGAACAAAACACAAAGGCCTAAAACATCCATGGGCACACCAGGGCACTGCAATGTGTAACGTTACATAGCATAAAAACTGCTTTGGATAAAAGGATCTGCAAAGACAATAAATAATGCAACATGAAGAAACTTGAACAAAGGTCTGAGTAATTTAATAGAGTCCTGGCCAAGTGCCTGAAAGATAGAATTTGGAAACAAATTGCACCATTCTGTGAAAAGCAAACAAAAAAAAATGTATTGATGTACTCTCAATTCTTGTTGTGATAGTGTATTGATGATACATGAAGGTATCACTGCCAAGCAAAACACAAGCTGTGCATGAAGTACGCAGTTGTTTCTTTCCCTTCAGAATCTTTATTTCATCTTCTCCTAATTCTTCAATCATATGTCTTATTGGAGCAGGGACTGTTTCCACACGCAAAATGTACGGAGTTAAGTCAACTGTGAGAGTTCAGTTTTCCCAAACTTTATAACATGGCGCCTGATTGTTTCCTAAGGTTGCAGCAAAAAAGCTAAATGTATTGTATGGCTATATCAGTACTGTAAATGTTACCAACAGCACAGTAATAACTACAATCATTATACTGTAGCTCACATATAAACTATGCTACACAAAAAAACATGTCATTATACTTATGCTGCAATAATGGAAAAAAATGTTTTCTTAATCTCTTTAGTATCAGATATTTACACACACACACATATATATATATATATATATATGTGTGTGTGTGTGTGTGTGTGTGTGTGTGTGTGTGTGTGTGTGTGTTCTTTGGAGCTAGTTCCTTAGTTTATTCAGCCCTTTGTTGTTTTAAAGCAGGAATGACCAGACTGACTTTGGAAAATATGGCCAAATTTACAACTACTATAACTCAACCCCAGTCCTAGTATGAAGGATGTAACTCTCACATGTATGTGGCAATGTAGAGGAATACTGTGGCAGACTGGGGTAAAATAGGAAACATAGCACTAAAATATTCAAACTAACATAATAGTGGTAAATCAGAATTGCAATCATCTTACAAAGGAGAACAAAATCGTCAGTCAGCTATATACTTATATTTTCTAACACCCCCACAAATGTGTCTCAACAGACTTTGATCCTGCAATGAAAAACTAGGTGTTTGTCAGTGTTTTACTGAGGGAACCCCCATTGGATTTTTGCTGAATAAATAATTGATATAAAGCGATTTTGTACAATTTTTTCCACACACCTGGGTTAATTCAAATATGGTCTAAAGGTCTCATACTAGACCTGATGACACTGGCCACAATGTTCTTCTCAGAAGAGGAATCCAACGAAAATGTCTGCTTCCTATCCTACAGAAAGTTTTTCCTGCTTTGTCCTATTTTTGGTTTTTCAGATTAATTATGATAAAGGCAAATGCAGTGGCTACCAAAATAACTATAATAATTTAAAACAAAATATAAGGAAAGGATACTGAAAGGGGAACACAAATAAACATGCTTAGAGCCATCAATTTGGGTTTGTACTTATTTCAAGATTTATTTCAAGATCTATTTATCTATTTCAACATGTAAGTATTTCAGTAATAGTTTTGAGGTGTATTTATTTAATTTTGGCATGACTTTCGTTCCATGGAGAAGAACAGTAAACTAGAAAACGTGACTGGAAAAAGAAAATCTATTTTTTTCCACAGCTTGTTCACTTTGCACTTTATGGCACCACATTTATTGCAATACAGTACTTGGCTTAGGCCGCTGCTTCCAGGCTCCAACTTACAGGTACTTATTACAATTACTCAATCAATGTTACAGTTAATCAGTACACTTCTGGACAGTTAATACAAACGTAAACCCCTTTTTTGGCTAGAAAAAATAAACAAAATCATAAATATAACAACAATAGATAGAACAATAACAGCAATGACAACAAAATATCATTATGTCATTAGTAACCATAATTATAGTTAAAGATAAAAGTGTTGGGGGAAAAAAATAACTTTGACCCATTTATAAAGTAATAAATAAATGCACTCATAAATGATCAATTTATAGCGACAATTGTAGCTTTTTGTTAATTAAAGGGAGCTCATTTGCCCTGTGCCTCTTGCGCTGATGGTTTTGTCAGTAATTGGGGTGAGACCCCATGTCATGCACACACTTGCTGAATTCCCCCACAAAAAAAAGCGAAGTAACAAAGTAAGGAATCGGGCGGCAGGTTACAGTGTGTGCTACAATCTAAGCAAAATCAGATACAAAAGTGACCAGAATACATAGAGAATAGGTACTTTAAATATAGTATAACATATGGAATAAATATATATTTTGATATACTCCTTTTTAATATTTATCTGTAATATTCTATTCATATATTACCTTTTTCTTAGGAGTTCATCCAGCATCCCTTTAGGCTTGCTATTTAGTGGTTCTAAGCTCTTTCTGTCACACACGGAGAAATCTAAATGCGTGGAATGAACGCCTTTTGTTCAATAGGGCTGATCCCTGGGGGGTGAAGATGGGGTGGTGGTGTCACCATCTATCAGTGACAAGTTTACAGTGTAACACGTACATATACTGCCCCCTGGTGTACAAGGCTAGCGCTGCACCCGCCAGTGTCAGTGTGGCGCTGCAAGTTGCAGTGTCAGTGTCATTTTAATACAGTGTGTGCGTACGTTTCAGTTGTCACATTCTTACAACGTCATTCTAATGTTGAAAGAACATTATTATGCATTAGCAATGTGTCTTTAGCATGCCAAATGAATAAATAATAGTGTGCCTGCACTGTATTTAAGGTGTGTGCGTCTGCATTATTTATGAAATTTAAAAAAAAAATCTTAAACAGCAGCTCAAAGTATATATAAAAGTCTGAGAATGTCATACAACAAACAGTAAGAAATTCAAATAATGACTTAAGAGACACTCTGCAATACATTTTGTGTAGATTAATAGGTTCTGTCTCTTATTCATATTGGTGAAAGAGGAACTGGACAAAACATGACATTTTTTACAGCTGTCTGTTAAAATAATTATAAAAAACAAGTATACTGTACTGAATATAGAGTAGTAAAACATTTTGCACAAAAAAATTATATGTACAATGTGTTGCAGTTTGAACTCTTTTCAGTGTGACAGCCACCAGACCTGAACATTGTCACAGCATTTCTGTAATGCAGCTGCAATGTGCTAATGCTTCTAATGTGCCACAGAAATGGTGGGAGAATGTTATGTGTAAACATATTGATTATGTTCAATATTTGGTGATTCATTTCTTTTTTTACTTCAAATGATGTATTATATTACAAAAGACACTTTATAACAAATTTTCATTGTGACGGGGAGGGGGGGTTTAAGGAAATTTACGATGAAGGCTTGGCCGTACACATGAAAAAAGTTTGTAGTTCTGAAACCTCTCCTCACACTCCTCCCAAAACCCCTCCCCTCAAAAAAACTTCACTATTATGCTTTAGTTCTAACATCCAGATGTCTGCCAACCAAATTGTTTTCATTAGACCAGACTTATTAACTACACCCCACCCAGCATACATATTTTTATTGTCCCACTCATTGAAACACTGTTCACAAAACAAAAAAAGAGCAAACACTCTCTGTTGAAAGCACTCACTGGTTATGCACCATTGTTAATGTTAAAGAGTCAAGCTAATTTGAGACTTTTGGCAACTTTGTACAAAAAATTAAACCTAAACTCTATTCAAAAGCACTTGTTTTCCTTTCTTTTGTAACTGGCGGTTTTAATGTGTGTTTGCGTGATCGAGTGTGTATTTGTTGTCTTTCGCCTGGGGTCTTCCCTCTACATGCCACCGGGCCGGTGAACGAAGGCCCAGGCAGTTCTCGGCCGACGCTGGCTGAGCTGTGCGATGCGAGCCCTTGTGCAGAGTGAATGCGAGCCCAGACCTTGGGCCACGTGAGCAGAAGTGGAATGCATGAAGCCGAACGTGACACTTTCCTCCTCCTTGGCATCTTTGGACCCTCACTGATTCCGCCTTGGTTTGTAGCAGCAGGAGATATAGACTAGATAGATTTATAAAAAGAAGGTCTGGCAGGCCAAGATTCATGGTACGAACCCAGCTGGTCAACAGTAGGAGCTTTCTGGCCGATTCCCGCCGCCTCCTTTTACCCTGGTAAGTCCTTGATCGTTGCCTCTTTTTACTCCGGGATGAGCTCAGCCCAGCCTCTGCCACCTGAACTTCTGTCCCACAGAGTGGCAGCATCTCTGAGAGATTTTACTGTGGACTTGCTCTTCTCCAGGTAGTGTGTTTTGTGTTCATGCACAGACATGTTCCACACCAACTGTTTCGCATCTCAGTTCAGTCTCTCTTTCCCTTCTTCTCTCTGCATCTTGCAGATGGCATCTCCACACCACAGGGATCACATTTCCTTTCTACTGTGCCTACCAGAGCCGGTCGCCACATACCCATAGGTACCAGTGTCAGAGTCATGTGCTCACGGTCTCTCCAGGCCCTCCTGGAGTTTTGCGTCACCCTCTCCTGTTCAGTGGTTCCGGGACCCCAAGTGGAGGCACCGCCTGTTTGGTTAGTTGGTTTAGTTAAGTTTCTGGCTTTATGGGTCACTCACTCGTGTCTCTTCCCTTCCCATCTCACCACCTCTCCTTTCTGCCCTCCCTCCACCTCAGCTCCTGTTAGATGGAGGTGTCCCACAGCACTGCCGGGGGCTGGCAGGGTGGGGTTCCCGTCTTGCGGGGCTCGGGGGTCCGTCTCCAGCTGGGCAGGATGGGCATGCTGTCCTGTTTGCACAGGCTGCGGTCTGGGCGCCGGTGGGCCTTGATCTCTTTGCACAGACAACGCTTCCGCTCAATTACCTCCAGCAGCTTCCCATCCCTCTGAACCTGGCCTGGAGAGGACGTGGCACCGCCACTGGTGGAAGGCTGGCACTGCGCTAACTGGGCCAGCTGCTGGTACTGCAGCTGCAGACGGAGTTGCTGCTGTAACTGCTGCTGGTGCAGCTGCAGCTGTAGCTGTTGGTGGGACAGGGTCGGCGTGCAGGTAGGCAGAGGCTGGGCGTGGCCCTGATGGGTGGGTGGGTGGGTGGGAGGGTCACAGAGGAGACAGGTGTAAGAGACCAATTCATAGAACCTATATATGTATTGAACATGGACTGGATACTGGGGTGAATGTAACAAGAATAGAAATAAAGTGAGATGGCAGATGTGGGGCAAAAGAGACACTGAGGAAATGTGCCAGATGATTTCAAGAGGTGGTGACATTGAACACAGAGGAAAAGACAATTAAAACAACTGGAAATTATGCAGTAAAAGAGAAAATGTGAGAACATTTGCATGGAGGTGGTACTGGAGCACTCTCATCTTACCTCGCTCTGTTTCACTGATAGCTCAGCGGAACTAGCAAAACACCACAAAACCGGGTCCTATCAGAAGCGTCAACTTGGCATAAATGTAACGGATGCTCTGTGTGCTTTGGAAACAACAACAGATCTTTGATGCATTGACAAACACCGTCTCTGAGCGAGTGTCTGGCCAGTGGTGTGGTTACACATCCAGAAAGAAGCACAAAAACAGCAGCATGACCAAGCAGAAAGGACATTCAGTTGGAAAAGGGATCTGGAGTATAAGACCCTTATAAAGATCATGAAAACCACAGCAGAGGCAACTTGAGCAAACAAATTTTAAAAATGTTATTTTTTCTCTAGACAGGCTGCACGTGGTCAATTTCACTCTTTTACTGATTTTTGTATATGAATTGGTGTTATACACTTGTCTAGAAGTATAGTTAGAAACACATAACAGTTAATTTCCTTAATGTCCATGAAGAGTTGAAATGCCAATGAGGGAACACCACGAGAAAGTGACTTGACAGGTGGCCCCTGTTCTGCAGCAGCGCCACTGTGGACCGTCATTCCCATTTTGAACATGAGGAGGCGCTCTCGGCCAGCAGGCTGGTTCGCTCCAGTTGTTTCACAGGAAGGTCAAAGCAGGCAGATGGCTGTCTGTCTGTGCTACACGCACTCTCTGCGTCAGGGTTCGAGGAGCAGCAGCAGAGTGCTGAGACAACCTGCCATGCTTCTTGGCAGCCTTTTGCCACCGCAGCCATGATCAGCAGCATTTAACTTTCCTCTGTGCCAGAACATTCCTTCTGGCATGTTCAAATGGCTTTCTGCCTTCCTGTCCTTACCCATTTATTTGTTTCTGCAGTCCATCTCAAATCAAAATGCAATTTTTATTCATCATTACTTTAATTTTTAAATGTATCTTGGAAATGCAAAATTAATAGATTTCGTACAGTTATGACCTATCCACGGAATTTATAAATACTAATATTCATGTCAGTGCATTTTAAAATAATTATATCATTGCAGCAGAAGGTACTGTAGTGGTTAGGGCTGCTACCTTTGGTCCCAAAGAACCCAAGATTTGAGACCCACCCCCTAGAGTAGTACCCTTGATCAAAGTACCCTGATCTGATGCAGTGAAATAACCCAGCTTTACAAGTGGATAAACATCTTGGTAAAACAGTTGGTACAGACACTCCTAAGTTTCTTTGTAGAAAATCATCAGCTAAATGAATAACCAGGGTTGAATCACTGTGCGAACATATGCAGACTGGTCTTTACAGAAGGTTAGCAGGCAGGTAATAAATACAGCAGGTAAAACTACACCAGCTTGCTGAGGTTCATTGCAAAAAACACCCCTGAAATCCACTGACAGATTCTGCAGACTCAGCAAGTCTTTACACCAGGCCTCCAAGTGTAGAGAATCTAAAATTCTAATAAGAATCTAGCTGATTTGAATTCTCTCTTCCTCTGCTGGCATACCAGTGAATGTATGGCTTTTTCAGTGAGACAGAGAAAAATCCCTGTTCCCCACCCCACACACATACACATGCACACAGAGACACACACAGACTTACCTGACCCAGGGCCTCTCTCGGGGGTAGGCTGCACTGGCGGTGCACGTTTCCACCTCCCTGACGAACCCCAGAGGTGGAGGCAGAGCGTCCTAAGCGGCCCAGCTCTGCAAAGCCAAGACACACAGACACACACGGACACATGCATACATATACATTCAAACATACAGACAGACACACCCGTGCATCATAGACAGACACACAAGCACACATACACAAATAAAAACACACCCCAAAAAAGGCAAGTTGTAAGGGTCCTCTTCAATTAAAAACATTCATGTGCATGTGTATGTATGTGCGTATGCCCGTGTGCGTGTGTGTGTGTGTGTGTGTGTGTGTGTGTGTGTGCAGCTGTGCATATGAGAGATAGATGACAGAACGCAGTTGGTGGACGCAGCAGAGGCATCATTTGCACGAACATGGTCATATGGGGTATTTGCACTGCAGACCAAACTGATGAATAGCCCAGACTGTTTGCAATGTGAGAAAGACACAAATATGATTATGGCCTTAATGCTTCTCAGCACAATTATTCCCACTAACCAGAAGTACATTAGTTTCCTGGTTCTGCTGGGAATATGAGCATCGTGGTTTCATTCAGAGTGCTGGTGATGCAGGATGCTGGCCCTGTGGAGTCTGGGTATGAAACCTCACTTTACTGGTCATTTACAAACACACCTGAGGCCTGGCAGGTATTTTTTTTCTTTAAAATGATAGGTGCGGTATGCTTTGACTGTTTTAACGTGATTTTTAATCCCCCAGAACCACTGAGATACTCATAGTGCAAGTAGAGGTCTCTGGTGAAATGTCACCACCATGTCGTTCAGATAAGTGAATACTATACGATGAGGACTTCAGTACAAATGGTGATGGACACAGAAGCGAAAGAAGGATGTTAAAATCTTTCACACTTTGGACCTGTAATCAAGAGAGAAAATTTGATACATCTACTGTTTTCAGGATTTGCCAAATGCTTGGATCTATATCCAAGAGATGACCACAACATTCAGGACACAGCAGTGTCACTACCACAGCATCACATAACAATGTTAAGCAGAAACCATACCAATCCATATCTGTTTCTTAAGTACATATTGTTTCTTTTCTCGTACACATTTGCCTTAATAACACAAGTCCTGATTTTTACATAAATTAACAGAGGTTGGATTTCAGGCTTTCAATTTGTGTCAAACTTTGACATTGGACAAACAGGAATTTGAATTTGCATTTGAGTTGAGTTTTAGAGTTGGATTTTCAGATGATTCTGATTTAACCTTGAAATTCAGTTTCATTTTAAATTTAAAGTTTGACTGGAATCTACAGTTGGATTAGATTTTGAATTTCAATTTGGATTTAAAGTTTAGACGGGGGTTTGAATTTGGCCATGTTGTCTCACCTCCGTTCCGATGGCAGGCAGGAAAGGTCTGACAGGGCAAGGGCAGCCCAGACCGGGCCAACGGGCGTGTCTCAGAGCTCCGCCCCAGGACTCCAGAGCTCTCACTGGACCCACCTCCTGAGCCAGCCCCTCCTCCAGACCACACAGGAATGCCAGAGTGCTGTGCTCGATCGTCTTTGTCCACACGGGACGAGGCATCAACACTGCCATTCCATGCCTGGCTGTCTTCTTCTGAAGGGAAATGAGGGACAGATGGGAGAGGAAAAGAGGAGAAAGCAGAGCAATAACAAACAAAGATTCATTCAGTATTCTTCATGAAAACACCAGATCCTTACAAGCTTGTCAAGAAAGCGGGTTCTGTTATGCGACACGGCCCTGATTTGGTGGAGGCTGTGACAGAAGCCAGAATGAGGAGGAAGCTACAGTATATCATGGACAACAGCTCACAACCACTAAATGAAGTTGTCACCATGAGCGCTTTTAACTACCAGGTTATTCAATTTAGGTGCACTAAGAAACACTTTTGGGGGTTTTATTCACAGCAATCTTCATAATTCTGCACAAGGACCGGTGAACAAATAGATTCTCATTTGTAGAACCTGTCTTCTGTTATTTATTATTATTACTTTTGCATCTTATGTGTACTACGTGCATCTTATCTTATGTATCCTCTCTATCCAGTTGCTGCACAGAGGAATTTCCTTGTGTTGATCAATGAAGTTCTATCCTATCCTATCCTATCCTATCATACACCAAGATATGCTCATTTAAGTTAAAAGAATTTAACTTTCAGGGGAATTCATTTTATTCCCCTACTTTGGTTTAAAAGACATTTCACTGTATTTTATGCGAATTTAGATTTCTCACACCTCCCAACAGCTGAGCAGCAGGAGACCAGCACTGCCATGCAGTCTTCTTTGCCATTATAATTTGGCTTGTACTGCATTAAGTTCTCAGCTTCTATTACCTATTGTTTGCTAGTTTCAAGTATTATTTTCTTATTAATCATAGCCCTCGTCTGGACCATCAAAATACTGTCAGCTTGTGTGGTGAGTGCGAATTCATTTGCAATGTTTTTATTGATTTCTTTTGTGTTTAATGTTGTGCTGTTTTTTTTTTGCTTAAAACGCTCAAATAATGCATAAAAACTAAAGTGTCATATGCACACTGGGATAGACTGGCATCCCATCCAGGGTGTGGTTCCATAGCCTAGCACCCAATGATTCTGGGATAGGCTCCAGTCCACCAAGACCCTGACCAATATGAACTGGTTAATAGAAACAGTTGGGATGAGCATCATATGTATCTATGTCCTTTTTGTGAACCTTTGTTAAGTGCAGGGTTCACAATGCTACAAAAGAGCTGAACAAATGCAGGTAGACAGACATACAGTATTAAGTATTTAATGACAATGAGTAATTAATGACTGGAAACTGTCCTGTTGTATTATGACAACTAAATGTATGATAACTACTGAAGTGGGAATTGGTGATAGGTTAGCATAAATGGCAGTTATATTTTGGCAGTCTGTATTTGAGCTCAGGAATGCATACAAATTTCTACCATTTACAGTAATGGTAACTACATTCTTGATTTATGAAAATTTACCTTATGAAAGGTTTCTCAGGTAAGGTCAAAGCAAGACTGTATTCCACTCTTATTTTATGGACAGTGACAACAGTTTAAATACATTTTAAATATGTTCTTTCTGTCTGTCACATTGTGGTAGTATTTTGCCACCCTGCCAAGCTGCACTGTAGTTTTACAATGACTGGGTGGGTGAGATGATGCATAACCGAGGCCATCCCCCACAGGAGCTGTCATCACTCCTACCACTTACTTTCTGTCTCTCTGCTGCTGTGGCTGAAGGACATTTTCCTCTGCATGGGCCAGTAGGAGGTGTCATCTGTGGAGCCCCCATCGCGAGAGAGGCTTCCGCCCTTCCCTTGCAAGGCCAAAGGGACCGAGGTACCCTTGGGTCCAGTGTCACCGACCCCGCTGGCTAGCTGTGGGGATTGTGCCTGGCTGCCTGCTCGCAGGCTGTCATAGGCTGGGGGCCTTCTGAGTCCAGCTGAAGGGTAGGTCCACAGAAGGGGGCTGTCTGATGGTGGAGGCCGGTAGGCAGGCAGGGCGTGGTACAGGGGGGCATGTGTGTGCCCAAGCAGGGGACGTGATGCTGAGCGCTGAGTCATGCCAGAGCAGGTGGAAGAAGAGGGTGGCGCCGGGGAAGGCGTGCTGCTTGTGCTGATTTTGGCAGTACCAGTAGTGGAGATCGGGATGGGTGTGGCTGTGGGCGTGGTCTGAGATGCAGCATTGGCTGGAATGCCTGTCTCCCTTTCTCGCTCTCTCTCTCCTTTTTCAGACTTGAGAAGGAAGGCTACACTCTTGCCTTCCTTCCCTCCTCCTGGCACTGGCGTCTGGGTCTGGGTCTGGGTTGAAGCTTGTGAAGCCAGTTTCATGCTGTGGGAGGTGGGCAGCTCTTTCTCAGGTCGCCGGTAGTGGTGGTAGTGGGAAGGCGGCCGGTGTGAGTGGTGGTGGGAGTAGTGGGAGGACGCAGATTGTGAGGAAGGGGGCAAGGGGGTGGAGTGGCTGCGGGCACGTAGCCCTGGGGCCGGGCCCAACAGGGCCTCCTTCCTTTCAGCCTGCCGCTCGTTCTGGGCTCCACCACCTGACAAGGATTCTTTGGCCCCAAGCTGTAGGACAGGGAGCTTGGAGCTGGTGGAAACTGAGGCAGAAGAGGAAGAGGTGCTCAGTGGTGGTGGCAGGCTGGATGAGCCCTGGACACTGACGGTGGCCAGTTTTGAAGCCCCAGCCTTGAGCTGGGCTCCAACACCACTGGAGGCCGCCGCAGGTTGGGGGAAGGCCAGCAGAGGGGGCCGATGCTGCAGGAGGTTGGGGAAGGGTGCTGGGATCTTGTTACTGGAGTCCACCTGTGATTTACTTCCTGGAAGAAGGAAGGGAGTGGGAGCCCGGGGCGGCTGAGGGCTGGACGAAAGTGGCTGTGGGACAGGGGTCGAGGAGGACGAAGTCGGCAAAGGGGAGGAATGCGAGATGGAGACGGTGGCTTTCGCCTTGGAGTGTGAGGAAGAAGAGGACGAGGAAGGGTGTGGCAAGGGTGAAGAGGAGGAGGGCAAAACAGCGGAGTGGGACAGCTTAGTAGACCTGGGCTTCTCATGCTTCGGTGGGAGCCGGGCACGGGGCTCAGCTTCATCCAGCAGGGGATATTTCATTTCCTCATATATGGCCTCACTCTGGTCTGAGTCAGAGTCAGGTGTGGAGGCGGCAGCCGGTGTGGATGGGTGCGGTGTAGTGGTGCGGCTCTCCCGTGAGAAAACCTGACCCACCATCTCAATGTAAACAGGCTCCTCCTCAGTGTCTTCCTCTGGTGCGGGGCGGGGCTGCGGTGTAGGTGTCGGCGGGGGAGGGACACGAGGCGGTGGGGGGTCAAAGGACAGCTGAGTGTTTGGGCTTCGTTTCGGCTTGAGGGGTGGCACCTTGCGGCCCAGCGGCTCCCCTGAGTCTGACTTGTTTATGGCTTCAGAGGGCAGAACGAGAGAAGAGAGAAAGGTCATTGTACCAGACACTGTGACACAATCTGAGTAACTTTAATTGGTAAATTAATCTGATTCATTTAAAGTTCTGGAACAATAATCTGATTAAACAAAGGATACATTAAATTCTGTTTACCATACACTGATCTTCATCCTCAATGAATTGTACCATTGTATGTGAATGTGAACAATAACAATGAGTCAGATGAGTTTTAATCATTCCTAAATAAAGATTATCTGTAAGATATTAATCTGATTATATATAGCACATAGCAGATTACCTATGATTATAAAATGATGACAATTAAATGTACACTGAATGTTGAGAACCAGTCAATCCCACTGACCAATAGAATAAAGGTAAGGGGATGTGTTCACCATGTCTTCTCCTGAGCCCCTGCTCCTCTTACCACTTCTCTTGTCTACATGCTGCCCAGATGGTTGTGACGGTGGTGGGGGTGGCGGGGCCTCTTTTGGGGCCCCTGTGCTCCGAGGATCTGCTGGGGAGCTGAGACGGGTGCTGGGATGGCGCTTGGGCTTGGCTGGGGGTCGGCGATCAGCGGGGGCAGAGGCAGGTGCAGTGGGCGGCGGCCCACTGTCATGGAAGTCACCATTCTCCAGGCCCACTGAGTGGCAGGACTGAGAGCGTGGAGCCATTGCAGAGGCACAGGGTCGGGGGGAGAGGTCCTGCGAGGCTGGCATGGTCAGAAAGCCCATCCTGAAGTGACGCCGGAAGGAGGCCAGATCACGTACCTTTCCCACTGTGGCTGAAGGGTCCTTGCTGCCCGAGCTAGATGGGGGTGAAGAGAGAGAAGAGTTTCTGCTTATACTCAGAATTTCAGTTTTGGGGATATGGCATGGCTGGATGATATGGGATTGCTATACAGACAAGTAGGATGTCAATTTGGATGGAGAGCGAGAGGCAGAGCTATGGAGGTCTGGGGAGACAGTTGAACCATCCTGACAGAGCAATGAAGGGTTTGTCACCTGTTTTCCTGTGTCTGTGTCCTCACCTCCCGGTGGGGGGTGACTGTAACGTGCGAAATGTAAATGGCCTTCTCCCCTCTGAGGGAAAGAAGGGGGAGAGAGAGGGGAGAGCTGGTCTGTGGAGTGGACCCCCTGGTCGTGTTTGTGTGTTGTTTGTGCTTATTGTCAACTTTCTTTTGTGTCCTGTCCCCTTCTGTGGCTAGGGAGGGTGTACAGTGGCTCTGGGATGGTTAGGGCATGAGGTAATAATTGTTTGATTGTCACAAGTTTTGTGTTTCTGTTGCACGGGCAACACTGTTTCTCCCTAGCGTCTTTGTTGTTGTTGTTGTTGTTTTGTGTGTGTGTGTGTGTTTTGTGTGTGTGTGTTTTGTGTGTGTGTGTGTGTGTGTGTGTGTGTCCCTGGTGCCCCTTTGTGGGTTAACCCTGCCGTTGGTGTTTTGTTTGGTCGGTCCCAGGGTGCCGTGTGTATGTGTGAGCATGCACGCGCGCGGGGGGTTTTTTTGGGTGGTTCATGGTTATGGTCTGCAGTCAAGGTTCGGGTAGGGGTCTGGGTCCATGGTTAAGGTTGGGGTCAGGGTTTGGGGAAGACGGGAACATTCCCCAGGGGTATGACGAAACAGGTGACTAAACTGACACAATTCATAAAACCGTCCTCCCCAACGGAAAGCACAATACGCAAAATCCAGAAAAACACGCAAATATGGATGAGGACCAATATGGAAATTTTACAGGAACACTATAGCAGACTGATTTCAGAAAACACCAAACAGAGCGGGTTCTGTAGCACAGAGTGGGAGATTGCAGTGAGATGGACAAAGCACAGGTACGGGAGGAGACTTAGACCGGAAACTCTAGCGGGAACCAAAGACATCCTGGGCAGTAATAAGCCTACAGAAAAGGATGAAGAACCCAACAGGGGCTCCACGAGAGACCGGGGACAGGACAGGACCGAAACCTCACAGACAACACAGAACCAGACGTATGCGCAGGCGCTCCAGGGGGGACAGATGTGACAAACCCTTCATTGCCCTGTCAGGATGGTTCAACTGTGTGTATGAGAATAGATCTGTGGGAGTATGTAAGTGCATCTGTGTCTGTGGGAGAATGTCTGTCTGTGGGAACCTGTGGCTACGTCCATGCTTGTGAGTGTGAGATTGCGTGTGAGTGAGTGTCCTTGTGCATGTGGGTGCCTGTGTGTGTGTGTATGTACATGCCTGGGGCTATTTTCAGACATTCAAGTCAGCAGCAATCTCTCCATACCTCTAAAGCATCACTTATGCTTTCAGCAGGAGACAGGAGTCACACACCTTGCTGAGTGGCCAGTTATTCAAACCTACATCCTTGGTGCCACTCTCCAGTGGAAAAGGTGGGACAGAAGATTCATATCAGATATGATGCTCTCAGAAGGAGGGAGGGGTCTGTGAGCCTCAGAGCACAGAGCGCCACCTGGCGGAAATTTTGGGAAGCTCGGCCATAGCAGAAGCGTGAAAGGACAAGAGGGTTAGGAGGGTGAAAAAAGCAGAGTACCACCTGGAAGAACTGAGTAGCACAACTGAATGACTGCACCAAGAAGGACCTCTGGAAGATCACCTCCTTTTGGAAAAGGTATGAAAGGAGCTGAAAGTGCTGAAAGTTGCTGAATTTGTAGGAGGTGCAGAAGGTACAGAAGGTGTGAAGATACAGAAAGTATGGGAGGTGCACTAGATGCTGAAGCTACAAAAGGTGCAGGAGGTGTAAAAGGCAAAGAAGGTGTAGGAGGTACAGAGGTGCAGAAAGTAAAGGAGGTGCAGTGTGCACGAGGTGCTAAAGCTGCAGAAGATGCAGGAGCTGTAGAAGGTGCAGAAGGTGCTGGAGGTCCAGAGGGTACAGAAGGTGTGGGAGGTGTACAGAATGTACAGAAGGCGTAGGTGGTGCAAAAAGTGCAAAAAGTGTAGAAGGTGCTGAAGGTAGGTGCAGTGGCATTCCCAGTTGACACATCCGGATTAAATGCACCACCTATAAACCTCAAGGCAGCAAGAACATCACACGACCTTGACTGTCATCAGCATCCTCTTATCTTGGGAAAGAATGACATATGTCTGATCCACATGTGGGGTTCAGACCCCCTTTCAACCTGCCCATAGCTGCAGAGCCCCAGTTATCATCATAACACCTTGATTGCTTTCTGTGGAGTTTCTAGAATGCCTTCAGCATGGAGATGATTTTCATGGCTGCAGCTGTGTGTGTTGCATCAGAGAAGTGTGTCAGTGGGTCTTTCACACCGTAGCTCCCACGGCCTCCTGAACACCCCCCAGCAGCCCTCTCCCTGCTCTCGCCTGCTCTCTCTCTCACTCTCTCTCATTCTTTCCCACTCACACTATCTCTCACCTGCCTGCATCCCTCATTTCTACCCTGAATCCCTCCCATTTACCCTGCAGCTTGCCGAATGCTGCTGTGTGAAAATGAGAGATGGGGTGAAACAGCACGGTGGTGCAATGTGTGCAACAGTAAAAAGCCCCTCCCATTTCCCCACCACATGTGGATGTTCACTCCACGTCCCAGCATCCTCCGCTCACCCACGTCTGCTCCTGGCACGAACAAACCCGAACAGACATTCATTTCACTCCCCCCACCATCACCCAAACAAAAAAAACATTCAAAAGCTCATTAATTCTCCCACATTCTGTTTCTCCCCATCACTCAAGCTGTTCCAGCTGTTGCTGCGGCAACCAGCAAACCTCTGTTGACAGTGCCACTCCTCTCTCCCTCCTTTGCACGGACACACACACACACACACACACACACACACACACACACACACACACCAGTACCTGCCTTCATTAAAAGGGTATTTGCATAAACACTGACATTCCCAGCTGGAATGCAGCCCATCCCCCACTACGCATCATTGTTCTTAAGACACACATTAAAGGAGCCGCATAACTGAGAAGAAATACTAGACACATTAAAACACAGCCATCAAGTAGTGATTAATCTGCTCTGATTTATGTGGCCTCATACACATTAGACACGGCAGCAGTCTGATTCAACATCAGATGCACATACATTTTTCTTTTACATATTATGACTTCAGAAGATGACAAAAAAAAGTAAGCAGATATTTTTATCAGCATCACTGTGCAATACATAACAATGACCCTTGGCTGTTCCCATGAAGCAGGGCTCCCTGAAAATCACTGATAGTGATGTCAGCCCCAGGCCTCTACTTCTAATTGGATAAGAGATGAGTCACAAAAAAACCAGTCGCCAACATCCGCAGCGAAGAGTGCCTGGACTTCCCTCGAGTAGGTGTACAACGCATAATGACAAACGTCCACGGCCCAAGTCAGACATGTTCCCACCCACATCCATGCCTACTGATGCCGAACAGATGTCACTTAGCAGTGGACGAAGTTCGAAATCACAGCACGGTGCCGCTGCTTTACGTAAGGGGTTTAATGAAATGCCTGCTATTACTTCCCCCTGAAAAATCAAAAGTTCCATCATGGCTCCAGTTGCAGCCATGATGCAGCAACTGGAGCAGCTTATGAGCATCTTAGCTACATATCAGGAGGGTGACACAAAAGGAAAGGATTGTTTAATGTTTCCCTCAGACAAATTAGCTGGATACCAGGCTGTTGTAACTGGTTTTGATTAAAGTCATTAAAACAGAAAACTGGTCAGCATGTAATGTCCAGCTGGCTTACAGCAGGACAAAATAAAGTCACAGACTGGAAAGAGACCCCATTGATGACACCCATTTCCAGGACTGTGCAAGCAGCAATGCTGTGAACAGAACTAATACCAGGACACGACACAGACAGAAACAGGCTGCTTTTCTTGCAGTTCTTCAGCAGGGTGGAGCAGGTAAATACTTTGAATACACAGTGGATTTACTGTCTTGCACTGCGTGTGAGGTTTTTATTTGCCATCACCGAGGTGATACAAAATTCACGAGAGTGTTCTGATCTTTCACTGTGCATTGCGATTAAAGCAGAACATTGAAACTGACATTGTTGCTTTGTATGTACACTTAAACAGCCCTACGCCAGACAACTGCAGTCTTTATGGCCTTCAGAAGATTCTTCCTTTCACATTCTCTCAAAGGCTTTAATCGTTGCAATAACATATTTTTGTCCATGAAAACTGAAGTTTTGCAAAAACAAATTTTGGAAGGGAAGTAGTACACCAAACTCCTGGCCACACAAAGCCATCAGTTACACACATATAGGCACATCCTGCTTCTTCTGCCTCTCAGACACTGTTTTCGTAAACCCACCTCCACCTTTATCATATTCACGGAGTCCTAATGCGGGTGGGACTCAACAACCTCGCTCGACGGCAGGTGTGAGCCCTCAAGTGAACCCGAAGCCCTTGAAGCCCCAATGGAGAGTACGCTAAGCGTCCCTTAAAGTGTGCAACCAGTCTAAAACGTCCCACTCAAGAATGAGAAAATGATGAAAAAAGCAGCAATGCATCTACAACTTGGTGATTTTTGGGCCCAAAGCCATAATATTTCTGAGGCGAGGCAAGGCTACGTGCATCTTACTGTTAATGTAACCATGACAGGTGGAAGTGGAATTTGTGAGTGTTTAAACCTGGATAATAATGTGTTAGTTTTGATCTGATTATTATTTTCACATCCCTATTGTTATCTTTGGTGTTCACCTATTATCACATATTCCTTGGTCCCATGTAAGAAGTCATAGCTGTTTTTATCATGCGGTTTATATCCAAATTTTTTCTCTTGTGGAAATTAGTCTCCCTAAATAAAATCTGGAGAGAATTCCCAGACAAAACCATAGCACTTTCCTAGTAACACAAGATGTGTTTAGATCTTGATAACTAAGATCATGAGGAGCCTGTTTACCTTAACACAATCCTGCTAGTTGTTTTCTGATCACAATGAGGAACTTAACCTGAGTTCTAGACCATCCCAAAACCCATACTAAAAGTTCCCATTTGCCTAATACTCTAGGACCACCAGTCTGGACAACATTAAAACTCTTCTCAAGGTGGTACAAGTGGAAGGTATCCCAGGAGTTTGAAGAGAATATTTGTTCTCTGAAGTCTAGTATATAAAAACAAGCGAGAGGAATATCCGTGCTTTTATGAATTTGGTCTTCCCCCTCATTTAGGGAGCAATGAAGCTACAGTAATGATTCACAAAGTGGGCATCCATCCACTGTTTCTCTAGCACGTAACAGTTAGTAACCACTACAGCCACTACACCAGAGCCACTCCTTTGCAAAGTGGCTGGACAGATGGTGGTGTGGAGTTGAGCTGAGGAGTGGCCCTGTCAATTTAACTTAGAGAAAAACATTCAACCCACCTACTGTATAAAAATATAAAGGTGTGTAAACATGCAGCTAAGTAACAGGACAATAATAAAAACAAACAACAGGGCAAACTGATTTACCGGAAGGTCACTGGACTGATGTAACAGCCAACAAGTGAGACTAGAGATGACTGAAAGGGGAGGGAGGCAGGAAGAGAGGAAAGGAAAGGATGAATGAAGCCACGTGAGCCCTGCAGCCAGCCCCCGGGAGTGAAACGGCAGCACTGGAGAGGGCCCACTGAGCTTCCCCCAGCGGGGAGGCGGTGTGTGGGTGCCTGTGTCTGCCACACAACAGGCTCTGGAATCAGCTCCGTGTGTGCAAGATGTGTCTGTTCCTGTCAGTCTGAGTCAGTGTACTCATTTCCAGGTCACAGTACATGCGTAATATGTGTTCTTCAGCAGGAGACAGCGAGATCCGCGTGTACGTGGGGTCCAGACATGACGTAGAAGTTCCATCTTTCTATGGAACACATTTATTCATTTTAAATATGTGACTGCCGGTATTATCATGAACTAACAAGAAAAATCCATCTTCAAGGCTATAAAGGCTCTCATCTGTGAATAGGTGTCTGTAGTTATGATTGTGTGTTGGACTGTGTGAATGTATATGTGTTTATGAGTGCCTGTATAAGTGTACACATTCAGGTACCAACGACACCTACTTATGCTAACAAAAACAGCCCATCTTCCTTGTCTTCACATCCTTCAAAGCTCTGTGATCATGTATTCTTTGGGAAAGATTATCATATTCCCAAAGCACATTGTAAACAGAGTACCTATGTCAAATGTGAGCTGGTAAAACTACTCCAGCTGAGATCAGAGACATAAGCAGGGCTTTTTCTTTGCAGGCACAAACTGCTTTTATTTCTGCGTTTTTATTCATACAAAAATGTCGCTCACAAACTTCAAATAGACAGTTGCAAAACGTTTCGTGGGTTGCCAGGATACTGTTTCAGCCAATCAGAGGCAGGAGCGAAATTCCTGAACTAACATGTTTACCTTCGTTCGGGCCTCCCCCACTTTACTGCTTCTTCACTACGCTAGGTTCACTATACATTAGATCCAACATAGTAAAAAGGACATGCAAATCCTAGAGAGAAACAGACGGGACCATGTGTAGGATTTCAACTAGTCAAAAGTTGAAAATTCAACTAGTCAAGAGTCAAAAAAAACAATGGGCATTAAGGTGAGTTGTGCATTTTTCTTCCACTGCAAGATAAGGAGTATTTGATATAAGTGGGATCCCTGGGTAGTTGGCTCATTCATGGTAAGTGCATGATAAGGGATGTGCCGGAGTGACAGGACATCAGCCAGGTTTGGTGCATTGTGATGCAGTGCGTCAGCAACACTCTGTAGTAGAAATGGGGTCAGGACCACTGTGCTTGAGACCTGGACCAAAACCAAGACCATGTCCTTGATTTATGCCCAGGACCTTTCAATAAAAGGTTCAAAACTATTGCAACCACTCTAGGTGTTTATACAACACAATCCAAAAACTATATCTGAACCAGAGACTTTTAACAAAACTGTCAAGACTTCAACTGATGAAAAGCTCAGTTCGTAGCCTGGTTATGATGAGAGAAGTCACCCTGGGATTGGAGGTCCACGAGCAAGAAAGAAACAAATCACACAATGAATTCTTGTTTCATGTAGCAGCCTGACTATATCATATGTTGCTATGAAAAATACTGCTCATGTCCTGCTGCACACACAAATGACTCAGGACTCAGTATCCCTCCACACCATCAGCCCAACACAACATCACTACAACTGTTTCTCAAGTGCAGGCTCAGACCTCAACAAGCAATCCTTATTACCTCAGAATGTAACTATAACCAACACAATTCTGCATGGTTCCCTCAAATAGCTTGGCTGCCTTTCCATAGCTCAGTCATTTCACTCCAATAGTGGACAAGTTCCCAGCTTTAGTCAGGACTGCTGAAACATGCAGGCAGTTTCTACTCAAACGGAACATTCATCATTTTGACTCCACAGAGCCAAGGCAATTTTAATGGCCCAGCACCTTAATGTCTCCATATGGCAACACTCACAATTTTTCAAATGTTAATTTAAGGGATTACAGCCAAGGTTCACTTACGGCTGGTTTATCTTTATTTTGTCTATGTGACACTAAATGCAAACATCAGCTCAATTAATAAAATGTTCGTATAGCCCCACCCCCCTTTTTCGTCAGCGGCCAATGAACAGTCGTCTCACCTCTTCTTGGTGCTATCAGAGTCTCGGTGCCTCCAGTCCAGCCGGCTCTTGCGATAGAGGAGGTTCATGTCGCCGTGAGGACTTCCCCCCTCGCGGCCAATCACAGCGCAGTGCAGCTTTTTGCCCCTCCTCTCAATGTCACGCAGGAAATGCTCCACCGCCACATCCTGGGCGGAGCCAGAGCTCATCGTATTGAGACCAGTCAAAAGAGAGAAGGGGGAGGGGCTTCAAGCAATGCCCAGCTTAAATCAAAAGCCTGCAAGTAAAAGTAGGAGAATGTTAATGTTAATAGACTGTTAATGTTGAGCTTAATGACAAAGGTTTTTATTAATCTCTCCTTAGAGGTTCCTATAATTATAACATGCACATTTGAAGGAACATTTCCACTCTACATTATAAATGCAAAACAGTACGTTTCATGATTTTGTATACAAATTTAGCTCATAAGTGCTCTTCTTATCTTAGTACTTGCTGTCATTTTGCAAAACTCTGAACAACAAAATGCAGCGCTTTAGATTTGCATTACCCAGGGATTTAAACACACAACCATCCCAAGCTATTCTAAACCTTAGTCAAGAAATAAAATGTAGTACAACCTAAATGTCAATATATGGACTTAAATAATCAGTTTATTTTCCAAATATCAATCCATCCATAATCGATCCATCACCCAACATTCATGTTTGGATTGATCAGCCATCCGTTTATCCATCCATCCATCTTCAAAACACTTGCCATCCTGACAACCAGCCAAGTAGGACAGACCATATTTCCCTTTGTGTAGCAACAATCTTCATTTCCTCTCCTCTTGTTGCGTCTCCATGTATTCCCAGGTCAGAATTGAAACTATAATCTCTCCAGCATCTTCTGGGTCTGTTTCCAAATGTGCCCAAACCAAATTGGGCATCTAGCAAATGTTTTCAAATGTGATTTAGTAATACACCCATTTGCTTAAACAAAGTAAGTGACTGAATTTTGGCCTCTAGGCTCTAGGGGGTAGTTATTCTGTCTGTAGTGCGTTGTGTCACATGAAGTACACAGTGGCTCCTGCAGCTGTGGACCCCTGTGTGCGCTGACCACAGAGTGAGTATAGGACTGTCTAACAGCTGTCTTGCAAAAACAGTTGTTCGTGTCCACTTCCAGCTCAGGTGCAAGGAAGCATGGATTAGGATTGCTGTTGTTGCTCTCCAGTTTTTAAAAGGAGACCCCAGGGAAATTAAAGCCATCCTCCTGTTCACACTGCTTCTTGCTATTGTAATATTATACAGTTTGAGTATCGCAGACAGCACCAAAAAAAGATCAGGTATATTGCAACCTGCTGTCTTCATGTTTTTGGTGATCCAGCACACACACACACACACAGATGGAGACAGAGAGAGCAGGGTAGCTGCATTTGCCGGGACCCACAGTGCAAACGGGTGCGTTCAGGAGCCAGAGAGTGTGGAAAAGAAAAGAGCGGCAGCCCTCGAGCCAGCTATTAGTCTGCATGATTAATCAAAATAGCGCCGGCAGAGCAGGGGGAGGCAGCAGGGTGGTGTTAATTGGCAAAATGGAGGGTGTCTCCTCCTGGGATAACAGGCAAAAACCTACATCAGATACCTAAGTGTTGCAATTCGAAAAAAAATCAGTGAACACGCCAGAAGAGCAAGACCACTCAGGCACTGTGGACTTTTGCTTCATCAGAACTGGACTGTCCTGCATTATGGTTTCACCTGCACCTATAATCTGTACTATACAAGATGGGTTTGCCACAGAAGATGTTACTCAGTAAAATAACTATGTATGTATGTATATATGTATATATGTATTATTATTATTGTTGTTGTTGTTGTTGTTGTTGTGTGGCATAATGGTGCAGGGGGTTCCTTACAGCTCCTAGCATGCAGGCTCACATGTGGACTTCAAATATGCCCAGTCTGTGTAGAATCTGAACTTTCTCATCATGTTCACATGGGATTCCTGTCACAGTCCAAATATGTGTTTCAGATGAAGTGGTGACTAAAGCCTTTGAGTGTTTGTGTGTGTGTGTGTGTGTGTGTGTGTGTGTGTGTGTGTGTGTGTGTGAGTGATTCCCCTGCAGTGCATTCTGCCTCACACCCATGCTTTTTGGATAGAATCTGGATCACATATCATGCATTTATTAACATATTTATGAAAGTACAGCACATTAGGAACCCTGAGCAGCATCAACAAACTACCTGAGGTCTGGACCTACAGTCTGTTTTATTACACTGTAAACTAAATCCTGCATCACTTCACTCCCATCTATGTCGAAAGGAGGTGCCAGACAGAAATCACAATTAAATCTGTATTACGTTAACAGCAAAATGCCATAAATAGATCATCTGACTAACAAATATGGCAAACAACCATGAAACCCTAAAATGTAACTTTAACATCCTCCCCCTCTGAGGACCTAAAAAACAAAGAAACCTTTAGTAACAGTATCAAACTAATTTCTTTAAAATGTAAAAAAAGTCCAAAATAGACATTTTTCCCCACACAGACTCAGTGTGAATACTTGATTCTCTCCCAATGATAACACGTTTACTGAAAAGAGCACTGTGTTGAGAGTATGTTTGCACACACACGTGTGCGTGTGCATAAATGCCGAATCCTGCGGAAGGGTAGCCTTTTAACATATGGCAGGTGGGAGAAGAATGCAGTTAAGAAAATAAACCCCGAAAATCTTCATACATGTCTAATACAGCTTATCTAAATCAACAACAAGGTACACTGTGGACTCACAAGAGCACAGAAACATCTATGAATTATGGGACACTGTATACATGATCCATCAAGCTTCATATCACAGGCTTTTAATAAAAATACTGCATTTATTGCCAGAGTAAATCAGCAATATCACTTCCTGA
Organism: Arapaima gigas; assembly: GCA_900497675.1. NCBI lineage: Eukaryota > Metazoa > Chordata > Actinopteri > Osteoglossiformes > Osteoglossidae > Arapaima > Arapaima gigas. The sequence continues at coordinate 474,868 of UFQX01000098.1, forward strand.
GGCCTTGCAGTTAGATCCATGATTACACAGACATTTAGCTTTATATCCTATGGTTTTCTGAAGTGATGAAGCTAAACTTCAGTGAGCAGTTGAACATTTTGTGCAAAAGGAGCATTTCTTTATTTACCTGACACACTGCATTTTTCAGTATGTCTTCACCCGTTGCTCATATAATTGTTTATGTAACATTTACATTTATTTCTTACGCTGATGCCTTTCTCCCTGGAGACTTGCAATGTTAAGCTACTTAAAGTGATTTTCTCAATTATACAGCAGTGTAATTTTTACTGCATCAATTCAGGATCTGTGCCTTGATCAAAGGCACTACAGCCAAAGTCAAGATCTGAACCGTGTCTCTTTCTACTGGAAAGCAACAGTCCTGACCACTACCTGCCCTAACGTCCCACCTGCTTTATATATTTACACTACCACTGCTGTGCAGTCTGTGCTTGTGTGTTCAGGTGAGCCCTCTGGGAATGCAGGAGAGCAGACAGCTGACAAAGGGAGATTCGGCACTTTGGCCACGTTTCTGCTGTCTCTCGCTCCTCAAGCTTCTCGCTTTCTCCCAGGCTCCAGTCCATGGCCTGCATTCCGCTGAGACTGTAGTATCTCTCTCGTTGCTGCCATGCTGTGGTCAGCCTGTTACCGCTCCACCCCACTCCCCCATCCCCAGTGGTCCGGCTGGTGCTTCTGCACCCGAACATAATGGCAGGCTGACGCAGGGCGGGGAGGCATGGCTGAATGAGTCGTGCTCAGGCAGGAAGTGCGTGAGGGTGCGAGTGGGCGGGACACCAGGTGGTAGCCTCATGAATGGAGGGACAGCATTAAAAGAGCAGTGTCGAAAGGGAGAGCTAAGGAGAGGTAGATAAACAGATGAAAGAGAGACTGAAGAAGAGAGAGAGGGAGAGGCACTGACACTCAAAAAGAGAGAGAAAGAAAAGAAGGAAGTGAGGAGACGGAGGGAGATGCGGCAAACAGGAGAGCGTTGCAGGATGAGGAGGATGAGGAGGAGAGGGGGGCAGACAAATGAGAGAGGGGGAAGAGGAAAGGTGGGGATGGGGGAGGGATGCAAATGCTCGTCTCTCACATCGCCGCTCTATGTGTGTGTGGTCTCCTAGCAACACCACCAGCTGCCTCCCTCTCTCCCTCCCTCCCTGGGTGTCTGTCTGTGTACCCGCACACCACACAGCGTCCGAGATGAACACACCAAGGCTGCTGTGGTATTTCAACGCTCAGGAAATCTCCACCGCAACATGAACCTGGAAAGATGGAGACGGAGAGACAGGAAGGAGGAACATCATATCTGAAACTCCTGTTGGAAACAATACTTGTCTGTTATCCCATTTGTCTCATTCTTAAAAATACATATTTCTATTTCAAAGTGATGCCGATATATTTTGCTGAACCAATAAAACAAGCGTTGGCAGACAATGAAGAGTATTACTGGCAGCTTTTTTGGCTTTGTCCTTCTTCATACCCTGCACATCTGGAACTACACCGTCTGTGTGTCACATACATGGGTAAGGAGCCCACAGTGGACTGCTGTTGGCTGGGGCAACAACCAGACACCTGTGTCCTGCAGGGATCTAGACCACAGTGGGCCTAGAGGCTACACAGACACACACACTAGCTGACACACTCAGACACACAAACACATTCGCAGACAATTGCAGACACATGCAGACAAACACACACAGACACATGCAGACACTCCCAGACCCTTGCAGAGACACAGACGAGCACTCAGCCCCAGCTCTAACTGGACGTGTTTGCAATTTCCCCATGTGCTGTAAATGCTGCTGTGTTGCTGTGACCTAGTGTTGCTCATGAATCTAATAAATAAATATATCAAATCTTAAAAGATTAAAAAAGAGAATTGTAAACAGAAAAAAGCGCACTCTAGCAAAGACACCCTCTGTGACCATCTTCAGCCTCAGCCTTCTTGGCAACACTTATTATTCACACTTACAGCAATCTGAGCTATTAGGTAACCTTCCTAAACCATTCTGGGAACGTTACGGCAAAGCTGGTAATGCCAGCACACTGTGTACCAGAAACACAGAATATATTCCTGTACATTGTATCTGTCATTGTGTTGCAGCAGATGAAATACAACAACACAAAGGGACACTAAATATGATAAATGCTTCTTACTCGTGGTGAGACACGGCAGGATCAGGAATAGAGGTGTTTTGGTAAAAAGAAAAATGTGCAAAGAGCAGCACTCTTGGCTGGTGTTGGAGCTAGTGAGCCATCATAAAACAGCTTAGTTTTCAGAGCAGATACTGAAATAAATAACAGAAATAAAATGATAGCTAGATAGATAGATGGATAGATGGATAGATGGATAGATAGATAGATACCTAGATTGTATAAAAACACCACCTTAATATTCCTCTTGTCCACCAATGACTTATCAGTAGAGACTGTGAATATTTTGCACACATTGAGACCTACTAGAGCTCTACTTTATTACATATCTGTGCCTCTGAGTGTGAATTAGAAAAGTCACTTAACTTTTCTGTAACAGTCCAGAAAATTTTGCAGCAGTGCTGCAAGAGAGTTATTATCACATGCGGCTGAAATGCATGGCTTCATAATAGAGACTAAGATGAGTGGGATGACAGACAGGACCTACTGCCAGTTTACTGAACACCAGCCCAGTGACCAGCGAACTATGTAGGTTCAGCCCATCTCATTGGCCCTGTAGTCTTAATAAGCATTTACTGATAGTTTTAAAAAAGCGTATGTGTGTGTGCGTGTGTGTGTGTGTGTGTGTGATAGCATAGTGCATATTGGTGCTATGCAAATCACACGAATCCATTCGGTGTGGGTTTTTTGGCCTGAGAAATGTATTGCCAAAGCAAGGCAACAAATTTCAACACTTTTAAAAACAAGAATATTTTGTAATGAAAAATGATGGTAATAAGTACTATATAAATAATGAATAGAATATATGCATTAAAATATGTATATATACAGCAGAAAATAGCAAAAAATCAATCTCAGCAAAGCACAACCACACAGAATCAGCAAGATGATTTCATTTCATCCTCGGATGAACCAAACATTTTAATTTTATACATCGGTGGCATCCTGACAGCAAAGTGTGTCCACAAACACATCTTTCAGGAACATGTTCATTTTGACCCACAGTTAAATGACATGTAAGGTTTCATGTAAAAGAAGCATAAGATATTGGGAAAGATTTTTCTTTGTAAAAAACTACACCCTATGGTTTTTTCACTATACTATTATGCAGATGAAGGGTCTGTCACATGTCCATGGGTGTGTGTTTGAGCGTGTGCTGCAAGTGTGTGTGAAAACAGCAGTGAGTTGCCGGTGGCGCCATTGCAGTTTCCACTCCTTTTCTCTCTAAATGTGCTCAGGAAAAGAACAGCTCCCTCCATCCCTCCATCCCTGTCCGTCGCTCCCCTCCCTCCCTCTGAGTGCAGTCTGCAAGCTGACGAACTCAATGACCTCCCTCTCCAGCAAAACACCCCCTCCTTCCACTGCACCCCCCACCACCATCCCCACGTGCCCTTGGCTCCAGCATCCTCCTCCACTGGAATCTGCAGTAACCAAGGTGACACAGTTCCGCCCAGCAGACATAAACAGTGACTGGCTGACAAACAGTGTCTCTCACACACATATACACATTCAGAAGTATCGACTCGGAGAATCCCTCCCTGCGATAACCACGGCAGACCCCACCCCCCCCCTCGCCAGAGACATTGCTGATCCGACACCTCCCACTGCAGCAGGGCTCTGCAGCAGCAGCACATGCAGCAATGTGTCAGCTGTGCCCGACTGTGCCACATGGTAGCGCCGACACCCAGCCTGCCTTGCACCCACCACCCAAGCCAGGTGCCGCTTGTTCAGTGTGTCACTGAAACTGTCACCTGATGTACAGTTAGAGAACAGTACTATGGATTGAATGGTACCCTATGCCACCCAGGTGAGGCATGCGTCAACAGCACCGTGATTTTCAGGTGTCACTGTGTATGAGTATGTTCCTGCATGTCTGTGTCCAACAGACGAGGCACCCCGAATATTTGTACCATCTAATTAATTACCCCAATTCTTGTGTTATTAAGTAAATATTTACCAAGCAAGTGGGAAAATCCTATTAAATCCTATTAGAAAAGAAAGCCCTTCTTTCACAGTACTGATATGACAGATAACTCAGGCTTCTCCTGAAAAACTTTTGTTGTATCTCAGAGCCTCAGGCCAGACCCTGTTTGGTGCTTGCTGGGTTTGTCTGCAAACAGTTACATGGTTCAAATGTTTGATTTGTGATATATACTCAATTTAAAGCCAATACTTTTCCACAGGACATCTTGCTTGAGTGACTATGAGCAACAGATATTAATGAATTACACACTACTACTAATTAATTAATAATAACCTCTAGCACAGTGTAGAGAGTAGTATAGACACTCCCTTTCCACCTGTAGCTACTTTTACCCCATTAAACTAGCAGTTACAAATGATATTTACCTTTATTCGTGTAGCCGATGCTTTTCTCAAACAGTGATTTACCCATTATTAGAGCTGAACAATTTTCACTGTATCAATTCGGAGTAATTCAAAGTGTGGAATTTGTACTCAGGTCTTTGAACATAAAAGGCGCAGCTCCTATGCCACCTGCTGCAATGGGAATAACTGAGCATCTGAGATTGAAACACTCTGTGGTGGCCGTTTTTAGAAGAGAGATGTTCCACCATGGTCCCTCAAGAGGAGCAGCCTTTCCTGCTGGTTGTCTTCCTGTGCTGCCAAACAGATATGTATTTTTTTTTCTCTTTTTTTTTGCAAAGGGCTCTTGCACATTCAACCAGACACTGGAAGGCTCTTAATTCTAATTTTTGCCAAACCTACATTTGGCCACATGACCTTGCTGTGAGTCCTGTGGCCAAACTGGGTGCACATAACACCACTGTGACCATACATGCAGAGAGATTAGATCAGTTTGCCCACTGAGGACGGTACGATATAGAACCAGCACATCACACTGACATTTCAATAGATTACACCAGATTACACTGATACTACACGGAGCCTAACTGACTGACTGAGTCTGTGACTAAAACCAATGTCCAGTGAAACAATAGGAGTGAGGTTTTTCACCCCCGTTTTCTGGGACAGTACCAAAGGAGGGCGTTTAAAAGTGTGGGCAGGTATGCCCCCCCCCCACCTCTAAATGGTCCCTTTTGTTGTTCAGCTACTCTGTTTCTTTGAAACATTCAAGCCATTTATCTGTCTCATCCCTATCCCTCTTGCTCCCCTCACTCCAGCTGTGTTTTTTTCCTGCTCCATGGCTACTGAGAGTGAACCCCCCATCCCTTTTCCCTTCTCTTGCTCCCTCTTCCTTTGGCTGGCCTATACTGTTCCTCGAAGGTTAGCAACCCAGTGCAAGACTACTGTGATTCAAACACTCGGTGGCACTACTGGTTAGGATTTGGATGGTCAAGCATGAGCAGTGCCAGAAGCGGGAAGCACATGGTCATGAGGAGTAAACAGGGAGAAACACTACAACTCAGGACCACACACACGGTGTCCTTTACACTTTGTGTGCCCAAGGTCTCTGCTCAATTTCATGGTAGAAACTAGCTTTGGTAGGCAAGACCAAGCATCCTCTGTGTCCATGGTTACCTGTGGCCTCCTCAGATGGTATGTGAGATATTGAAGAACAGGTGAAACAGCAGATTCATGGTGAGCATCAGTGAGGTGTGTCACACCTTTACAGCAAGGTATTACCAGCCACACAAGGAACAGGTCTCACCTCCCTGATCTGAGATGGTGGACATGTGGTGAGGATAGTCTTCTCACACATGCTTCATGGTTACAGTGTGATTATCATGTGGCTCACACAACAGCACATGATGTAGCTTACCAGCTGAGAAATCACAAAAATACACACTCCATGCTGACAATGGTCAGTGAGCGCAGCAGTACCCAGGACACAGGGTGCGACCCCTGAAGTACTCAATATTCAGTGTATGACATCCTCAGTACTCAGCAGTAACATTTCACCTGCTCCAGTTTTCACAGCTGCAAAACCCCCTAGACCTCCATCGTTCCTTGGGACAGCTTTTCCATAGAATTACAGCAAAATAAACCTGTGCACTGGAGGAATTAATTTGGGAACATTCTGGAAGCCAGCTCTAGGGCTCACTGGGGCAGTCTGACATGGATTAAACAGAAGGCTGGGACCCGTGACATCCGCCTATCTGCACTTGGCCCAGCACAGTCCTCACCCATCCCCTCCTTCATCTCTCCTACATGGTCATGTGGACAAGCCAGCCATAGTCTAGAGCTGGTCATTCTGTTCATCTTTCTCCTTAGGGACCACGCCGCCTTTCTGCTTCTTGGAGCCAGCATTTGTGGAGAGCTGTAAGAAAAGCGATGCTTCTCTGGCAGCCGTGTAGTGGCGCAGCAAACACACAAGAAGCTCACCACCCTCTCGCTCCATCTGTCGCACCCAATTCTCCTCCTTTCCTCCTCTCCACAGTTCCATCTTTATGTCCTTCCTCCTTATGATGCTTTCTAACAGTTTCTCAAAATAACATCTTAAACCTTTGCACGGAAAAGACAAACATTTTAAAGATTCTTTTAGGAAAATAAATTTAATAAAAATTGAAAAACACAATGAGGCATTTATTAATACTGGGTGGAAATGGTCGTCTTTCTCTGGATGACTTTTATGGTTTTATAAAAGACAACACTGATAAGGAGCCCCCCCCCCCCCTTCAGAACAGTACGCTGCTGGCAAGGAGGGTATCCCCTTTCACCCCAGTCTTTCCATGAACCAGCATTCAGAGGCAGTTTGTTGCCCTGCTGATGAATCAAAGACAAGGTCACAAGTCACATCACATCAACCTTGCAATGCTGGAGTGGCCATGGCACAGAGCTGCCAGTGCTCTGCTACTGCCACTAGGGGTCCCTCTTGAGAAGGTATTTTACTCCCATTGGCTGTTGAAGGCACCACGTGGGCCAAGATTGCCATAAGGGAAGGTTAACTCCTGCAACCAAGGGGGTCTCTAACGCCTGCCATCTAGGGGAATTTTGGTAAGATGTCCAGTTGGCAGAATTGGTCAACATTTCATCAAAATTTGCACCCGGTTGTAAAAGATCCATGAAAACCTGGCTGTTGATGTCACAGACAATTACCAGTTTCCTAGCGACAAACCCACACTGTCATTCCATATTTGGAAGTACCACCTGTGTGGAAAAAGGCTTCCTCTGCTATTGTTTTCACAAAGAATTACTCACAGCTCTGTCCTCATCGCGTCTCATTGAGAACTGCAAATTCTGCATCCTTGAGCAAAGCACTTGACTGGAATCCACTCGCCAACTGTCCGACTGGAAAACGTTGCAAAGTGATTTATTTTGAAGAGCAAAAATCTACTGCACATCCAGCAGGAGAACAAAGCGTGATTCCTTTAAAAACATTTCCATTTTTGTCTGTGTATTTATTTTCTTCATTTAGGTCAAATCTGTGGCACAGTCTTTCACGTAAATCCCAAACCAGAAAAGTAGACGCTGGAAAGTACACTCCTCAAAGCACACAAGTCATTCCATTTCCTGACTGTTTAAGAAGTAAAACAGTATAGATAAGTGGCCTTTGCATTTAGATTCACTCACCTTGAAGTAAAATAATACAAGACTGAGTGACATAGTTACAAGAATAAACCATTTGCTTAATATTGCTTAAGAAAAGCAATTAAGGTTGCAAAGTAAAGTCAGAAAGAAACTATGGCTGTACAAAAATCTATACCTGTAGTATATACATGACTTGTTAACTAGTTAGTGGACCAAAGATTGGCAGCTTAGAAGTCCAGCATCTTCTGTGAGCATCATCACTTCCATCACAATACTTTGTTGAGCTCATGCCATGGATACACCAGTGGGAACATGGCGCAGGTACACCAACGGGAACATGACACAGCTACACCAGCGGAAACACACCAACATTATAACACCATCAATACAGCAGGACTCCAATAACAACACACAATCATTAAAAACCACACATTACAGGCACACGCACATTACAAAATTACTGTAAACATATTAGTTAGAACACCTTAAAAATTGCCCGTCATAGACCAACAAGTGTATATCTATGATACAAATAGTTTGACATTTACAAATGAATCCAAGAGGTACAGCTCTGTAAAGAAACACCAAGGATTGTGTCATGTTGAATCGTGTAAGGTTTGGGGGAAATCCACATGTGTACAGCTGCTCAGATATCATCAAAGGCCCCTTCATCACATATACAGTAAGGACTCATATCTATATTGTATTGGGTGGTGCGACCCTTGACAGAACACACCCACTTCAGCAACACTATTACAAAGCAGTACTTGACATTGCCTTCCCTGAGATGTACAGCTGAGTGACAATTTTCCACCAGGTATTTTGGGTACAGTTTTGATGAGGGAAATCAATTAAATTCTGACACACTGGAATGAATCTTTCGTGTGTGTGACGCTGTGTGTGTGTTTGTCTGGAGGTATGCTGATATGCTCTCCCATTAAGACTGGGACAAAACTGGAGGCATGAGTTTACCAGCAACCCCCACCCACTGAGGTCCCCCCTACCCTGCAGTAGACCAGCAAGGCTGAGGCAGTTGCACACACCATGTTCATAACATACAAAGCACATTCTGAAAACACTGTTTGGACAGCTAACATGACACCACTGAAATAATGAAGCCAGTACTTTGCACACAGCCAGCAGCCCCAGTCATATTCAGATGCAGACCAATGTATACCAAGATATGTCATGAACTGCACAAATACTGTATAAACACACCTTCAGTGTGTGTAAGACACTGTCCCTTTGCAGACATAAGACCACCTTCACACACTGCCTTTACACACCTACAGTCTGTCCAGCTTCATAATACAAATATATCAGCAAAATCAACATTCAGCCACACACACACACACACACACACACACACACATACACACACCACGCCTGTGCTTTAACAAGCAGACCCCTGGCGAAAGTAACATTTCACAGAAGCTTTCATGATCCCAAACATCATCAAATCTTCTAATACATCAATTCTTATCAATCACAAGCTGATATAAATAAATGTTAGCATGGTGTTCAGTCACCAGCACTTCCTGAGATCATCCAGCAAAAAACAGGATGCTTGGAGACAACATTCCAATGGCAAACGTGTGATCATGTCAGTCAGTCACCAACAAATCAATCACCCAATCAGTGACCATTCGATCATCAAATGTCAGTCAAGTCATCCTGCGAGGTTTCAGCACCGTGTTCCAGTGTGCTGCTGGAGTTCATACTCATTTTGATTTATACAGCGAGAGGCGGTGGGAAAGCAGAGCTCACCTGCTTCCTGAGGTCGATCTCCCATCCAAACACGAGGAGGTGACGCCGCTTCCCGCCGATGTCTACACACGGATACACTGTGACACCGAAAAACAACACCGTCCAGAGCCCCTCTGAGCTGTCTAGCAGAATCAGTAGGGTGTGGGGTTCAGACCCACCGTGGGAGCCCCTAGTCCGCTGCTTTCGCCGCGTCTCCAGTCTCCGGATGAGCCAAACAAACAGGGAAGATGCTGATGATGCTGCAGCTGAAGGAGAGGATGATCTGAGCGGATTCTCGGTGTGTTTATACTGAGCGTAAACGCTGTCCTCGACTACTTGCGGTATACTAATAAATAGGATATTAGTGTCCCTTTTCTATGTTATTATTGGTCCCCTTTTCTGTCCTTTTCCTGTCCTCGATCAGATGTGTCATGTCCTCTCATGGCTGCAGTGGAAATCCACGCTGCGATTCATCGCCACGTTTTTTTTTTAAAAAAAGAAGATGCTCTCCCAAATTTATCATTCACAAATAACAAATCATAATAATAATAATAAGAGGAATAACAATAATAATAATAATAATAATAATAATAAGCAGCCCGAGAGCCGACGCATCGTTACATGGCTACGACACGATGGATGTCAAGAGACCGCGAACACCGTCGCGCGTTCACACAGGACTCTTCATGCTGATATTGCCGCCGATGGCGCGGATGTGCATCCTCGTGCTGCTCGGACCCACGGCTCGATGGAGCCCCCCCAGCTCATCCTCCACCCTCTCGAACAGCGCGTGCATCCTGCGCGTCTTGTGACGTCGCAGCGCGCACTCCTGACTCCCCTGTCCGAGCACCTCCTATATATATATATATATATATATATATATATATATACACACACACACACACACACAGTATATATTGGGGTTATATACGGGAGATATCTTTGACCCCCGCACCCCACCCCGTCTACCCTCCTCCGGGGTAGTTGCTGAATATTTTCAGGACATTTTCATCTTTGTGGATACAGGCGGCACGGTTCTGCGGAAATAAACATTATCCGAAGAGAAATCTCACACAGACACACACACAGTGCGATCACGCCGCACCTCAAATGTTGACGCAGCCCCTCCCTGCCCTCCCATGTCTAATACACATAATATTTGAATTTATAGCGAAACATCTGCCCTGGCGTTTTTATAATTGTGACCATTTTTACTGGGTGTTTCCCAAGACTAGATGGTGCCACTGCAGCACACACGCGGCTGTTTAACTTCACTGTGTAACGGAGGGGAGGGGGGGCTCAGCGCGTGGAGGGGTGAAGGACCCCCTACAGGTGTGACACTTCGACACATTTACCTGCTATCTTCTGTGGATAGTTTCCACTGTACGTAATTTATGAGTAACTTTTTCACTTAAAGGTGTGAAGATGGTCAGATGATGTTAAACTGCATTTTATATACTGTTTAATGTAATTAAATATATTGTCTTTCAGTTTGGCTGTTTCTATAATAACTAGCACAATGTCTCCAAGAGCTGCATATACATTGTCACCTATAGAACAAGTGACACATCACTGTTCACGTGAATACATAGCAGTTTTTGCTTTCCTGTAGAAACCCGTGCCTGCTGTGTAAATGGCTTCCTTCAAGACAGGGTGTGTGCTACAGAAACCCTCACCAAGAACATAACAATTGTTTTCTTTCAAATCCAAACCACCAGTTTAGAGATCCAAAACAGCAAAAACTGTCACTATCCAAACATTTCCAGGTTCCACCTGTGAAGTGATTGAAAATTAGCCTGAAATGATGTGGTCTCTACAAGTAATTCAATCACTGCAGATGCGAGACACCAGTTGAAACTTATGTTTCTGTCTTTTTAACAGCAAGTTGGACTGTGACCTCAATGTCATCTCACCTAACAATGGTATTTTTACTGTATACACATTTAAGCTCACTGTTATCATGATTCTTCTCAGATAAATATTTGATAGTGATACTGGTCATTCCAGAAAAGGTTGATGTTCTGCTCTGTACAGATTTCACATCTATGATTTGTGCAACCAAGTAGCCAAAACAGGCAAAATCTCTTCAGTTTACAAAGCCCTGATAAATGTTTACACTGGTTGCAGAAACATATGTAGATTTAAAGTGCTAGTAATTTTTGATGATATTTGTATTCAAAAAGTATTAAGAAATATTATTAAGAAAATAATTTTCAGGACCTAGAGAAAATCAATCCATGAAATTGTTAGAGATGGAAATAAAATCTGTTTTTTTTCCAAGTCACCCCCCCCCCCCCAAGGTTTACAATCGCACCTTCAGCACCTTAACTCATCATCAGGTAGAGATTTTTGATATGGACACAACAAGATGATAAAAGCCTGTAACCACCTTGAGCGACTGCTTACATGTAACTAATATGGGCCTAGTATGTTACTCACACTCAGCATCCCGTAATCCCGTGCAGCAACTCTTCCTTTCAGCCAGTTTCACTTGCATTATATTTCTTTCAACATACAACTCAAACAACACACACAGAGCACACGCATACTGTAAGTATGGCTTGACTAATGGGTGCATGGAATTGGAAGTAAACTCAAAACCAGCTTGTCAAAATAGTTTTAATTTCAAACCGTTCTCATGGACTGATTAATCCGGTTAACTGTTAATTATGTAACTGACACCTTTGCGTTCTGATCTTCACTCAACATGCTACGGAGTGGCAGAGGGAGCTGGAAGAAAACAACAATATCATATTGTAATAGTTGTATAATTAATAGATGATGTTTGAAGAAGTGTGGTCCTCTTGGAGTAGCCCAAGGGAGCTGTGGTACATGTTAGTGTAGCGGGGGTCTGAGACCAGACCCTTCTGATGGTGATTCCAGGGTGAAAGCCAGGCAGACACTAAACTGTTTAAACCTTAGTTTACATAAAAACAGTCTGTCTGCCTGTAGAACAGTCTTTATCTATATCCCCCCTCAAAAAGGCTTCTCAGTTATAATCATTCCAGGTTTCGATTGTTGGATTTTCTCTTTTTAATACAATATATACTGTAGGCTGCAGGACACCATTCAAATACTGCAGGCACTGGTTACTACAATTCCATTTCAGTGCAGGATTAATTGATCTTGTGAAGAGCTTAACAAGACCAGTTCTGAAAATATTACAGCAACATATGATGCAATAGGAATAGAACAAACAAGCATTTCATAAGTCAAATGTACATATCTGTGTATTGATTTATTACACATTTAGATTTCAAACTGAAACTATACATAGAGAGTATTAAGTTGATCAGCTGTGAGGAGCAGAAGCTCACAGAAACAAGACTGCTGTTGAGCTTCTAATGCATCAAAACTGTCACACTGATAGTCTCAGGAATAACTGATCATACATTCCTTCATCATGCGAATTTTTAAGAAACTTACATGAATAGAATAATTGTGTCGTACTCCATTATTAATGAAGCTCGTTGTGATCATACTTATATTAATGATTAACAAGGCATATTAGATTTAGGATGATTCTAACAACAGTACAACATTCCCTGCTTGGAGACTACTGCACTTTTGCAAGGTCAAAGTGATGATCACATCCTACAGTATATAGGTGAGCAGTATGTACCGTACCTGTAGTGTTGTAGGTAACTGATCAGATAGGTAAGGTGTGATATCACTGAGCGTGATGCAATAATTTCCTTTTCAGCTTTAACCAACTCCTCAGATCTGTGAGCCCAGACAGGTCAAATGAACAGAAGGTGTTTATCATTCACCTGTAGTCTGATGAACATGAACTCCACATCACCTGTTGCTGGGGTGATCTGGTGGTTCAGTATAGGATCCTTATCTGCAGTCCGTTTGGACCTGAGCAAAGTGCATTTAGAAAAAGACAAAAAACACCTCAGATAGAAGGGACATCTCCAAAGGATCCAGGGACGGAGGGACACCCACAAAGACAGAGAAGCCACGTTTGTCGCAAGGAGACAGGTAGGTGAGACAAGCTGAGAGCAGTGACAACACGACACTGTTCACATTCACATAGTGCTGCAGTGTAGTTTAGTGCAACTTGTGTGTCAAATGTGTTTTAATGATTAACAGAACGTGTCAGGCTTACTATACACTTTACCCTCTACTGTGTCAGTGGGACATTGACCTGCACAACAGTCTCTTTACACACTGTCTTAAACGCAAGCCAAAGCATTTTGGTATTGAATCAGCTTGAGTCTGCAAAATTTATTTTCACCATCATTTCGGTTAAATGCTCCCAACATACTGTTTCTGTACGAAAAAACAACTGAGTTGTGTGATCTTGTGATAACATAATACTGTAAACTGCTTTATATTACTCTAACTTTGGTTAAGAACCTTTAAAAGAAATTGTTTCAATGCTTTAGGCAACAGGTTATTGATTACATTTACTTCTTATTATTGTTATACTTACTGAATTTGTGAACAGGGATGTTCTACTATTTCTTAGAAGGCAAGATGTGCATGTGCCTGAAGAAGTCTATCATACTGCAAAGACATGGTGAAATAATGATAAGCAGAAGAGTATCCATCTATCTATTATTAAGAGCTGCTTTATCCTGTTCTGGGTCATGGAGATTCAGAGTCTATCCTGGAATGAAACCACAGCCCTGATGGGATGCCAGGCATTCGCAGAGTGGCCACAGATCCATACTACAAACACTTTAGAATGATCAGTTAACCTGAAACTCATGTCTTTGGACTATGGGAGGAAACCCTCGCAGACACAGGGATAACATGCAAACTCCACACAGACTGAGCTTGATTTGATGCCGTGACCAAGTAGCTCAAGTGCTGTGAGGCAGCAGCGCTACTCTGTGAGTTGCCATACCTATAAGCAGAAGAGTAATCCTGTGATTTATTTTTTGCTAAATTCTACAGTCCATTTCAGCAACTAGGTTCGTTGTTTAAAAACACTTCAGTGTCTCTGCTTGTTATGTGATGCAGCTGGAAAAGGGTAATGGAACTACCTGTACATTAAATTTACCTTTTACCTTGGATATTTACATGGGGATTGTACACAACAAGCAATGCAGATATAGTCTCGGAGCACAAACATATTACCTAAAAGCTTTGTGTATTCTTTTCACTGCGTTTTGAATTGTGTACAGACATTTACCATTTTTCAAATGCACACACAAATGTCAGATCACATGTCATTTTAAAAAATCATTATCATTATCTAAAACAAATTCATAAATTCAGCTCCTCCCTCAGTTGTTCTTTGTGTCTTTTCTTCAGGAATGGATCCATGGAAAGAGTTTGTGGAGAAAGTCAGTGTTTTGCAGTTAGTGCTCACCTTCCTCTTCATGGGTGAGGCCTATGAGATAAAACCCTGCATGGACCTGCACATCAAATTCATGCTAACCCACACCGTACACTTGTAGTACTTTCTTGAAGCTGACTGTATTGCTGAATGTTGCTCTTCTTCCAGGTGTGTTCTGCACTCTGCTCACTGTCTACCTGCTCTTTACCTCACTATGGCTTCTCCCAGCTCTCTATCTCACCTGGATGGTGGTGGACTGGGACACCCCCGAGAGAGGTGGGCTCCTCACACTCACATTTTGTTACTTCAGCGCTGTGTTAAGCAAGCAGCTCTTTGTGTGTAATCCTGTGTGTGGCCACCAGGGGGGCGGCGATCTGAGTGGGTGAGAAACTGGGCAGTATGGATGCACTTCAAGAACTACTTCCCTGTGAAGGTAACCAGAAGTGGGACATTGGTGGTGCAGGAGCAGCATTAAATCCATGATTGTTAGCGCTTCTGTTCTCTTCTCACTTGGCTGCTGTTTCTCTCCCACCTCGGACACCCCACAGCTGGTAAAGACTGCCGAGCTGAGCCCAAATAAGAACTACATCCTGGGGTCCCACCCCCATGGGATCATGTGCTTAGGGGCCTTTTCCTGCTTTGGCACAGCCTATGGGGGGTTCTCCCAAGCTTTCCCCGGCATGCGTGTCACCTTGGCCATCTTGGCAGGACTCTTCCGTCTGCCCATCTTCCGGGACTACCTGATGAGTGCAGGTGGGAGTTGATGATGGTGTGTGAGATGAAGATAACTGAGGTTTTAGGAAGTGCTTAGAGGAACGTGGTGGGCTTTAGTGCATGGAGAAGATGAACATGTAGGGGGTGATAATATGTACAGGTATCCCCCTACTTATAAGAATTTAATTTCTATTATGATGCCAACTTTGAAAATTCCCCCCACACTCAGCGGTTAGTTGTAAGCGAGAAAAACCAGCCTCATATTTGGTTGTAACATAAAGCGTATAAAATAATTTCACTAGTATGTTTCAAAGCTGGTAAGTCAAAGATTCATATCTTGAGTGATATCTGTACTGTGATGGATACAGGCCATGAATTGGTAACCTGGAGGTTACTTATTCAAAGTTCAAGGGCTTTCCTGCTACCTTGTGCTTTAGAAAGGCCACTGAATAAATATGCATTGAACAGCAAACTGAAAAAGGTAATAAATGATATGACCTGCCCCATTGCCATTTCCTTATATTTCCCTCTGCTTTCCACAGGTTTGTGTCCTGTCAGTAAGCCCAGCCTGGAGTACCTGCTCTCAAGGAATGGCAAGGGGAATGCTGTAGTCATTGTGACAGGGGGTGCTGCCGAGTCACTGTCCTCTGCCCCAGGTGTGAACACAGTGGTCATGAGACAGAGGAAGGGCTTTGTCCGCCTGGCCCTGGAGTACGGGTGAGGATGGGTGGTGGGATAACACGACAGTGATAATGCAGCAGGGACAGGCATAGGTCCACACTGGTGCCCTGTGACTTCTTCAGGTGAATACCAAACCACACTATTCCAGCTTTAAAGCATGTTTCTTGAAGCTGCTTCATGTCCACAGAGCTGACCTGGTGCCAGTCTACTCCTTTGGAGAGAATGAGCTCTTCCAACAAGTGGTTTTCCCTGAAGGAAGTGTGGCACGCAGCCTCCAGAGTGCCTTCAAGAGCCTCATGGGCTTTGCACCATGTCTCTTCATGGGCCAGAGCTGGGGCCTGTTGCCGTACAAAACCCCTGTGACAACTGTTGGTTAGTGTCTCCCCAGCCTTGCATAACCTTCGCTGTCCTTGTGTACTAGCTAATGTTGCTCGATTTTTGTATGCAATCAGTAAGATGCTCTCTCTCCTGTTTCCTCAGTGGGGAGCCCCATTTCAGTACCCCGCCTGGCATCCCCCTCAGAGGAGATCGTGGATCACTATCACCATCTCTACATAGAGGCTTTGACCAAGCTCTTCCACAACCACAAGATCAACTGCGGCTTGTCTGAGTCTCACGACTTACACATCATCTAAGTCATTTGGTAGCTGTTGCATCTGTGGATGCAGGACCACAACACTGAAAGCATATTTACATTTGATTGATATGTTCTGCTAGAGGGATGCAGCTCTGATGGCCTGGTGCACATGTTGGAACACTTCTTCCGGCCCAGCAACCCTGTACATCAGTGATTCATTGGCTGTACGTCAAACCAGATACAGGTTTGCTCCTGAACGTGCTCAACACATTGGTCAGACTGCGGTAACAAGATGAAACAGATCATTTGCTACCCAGTTTTCATGCACATTTTTATAACCTAATCCATTAGCTTTCAAAACACCCCATACGGCAGCTCACCTGAACCATCAATTCAAAACAAATGTATATTTCAGCTCTGTTCATACTGAGATCTTTATTCTACATTGTTTGTCAACAAGGTTAGTGACATTAATGTTTACACGGTATTAGATTAAGAAAGGTTGTAATGTACTTTGCATTCAGAAAATTTGTATGAAAAGTTAAATATTTTTGTGCTCGTCTTCATATAAAAGTAATAAAGCCATTAAAGGTTGTTACTTTAACATAGAAAAGCTAAAGAGAAAACATCTCTGAACACAAAACACAACAAACCTTGAGTTGGAACTACAGGCTACAACAGCAGAAGACCACATTGGGTTCCACACCTGTCAGCCAAGAACAGGAAGCTGAGGCTACAGTGAGCACTGGCTCACTGAAATTGGACAGTTGAAGATTCTAAAAATTTCTGGTCTGTTGAATCTTGATTTCTGCTGCCACACGTAGATGGTGGGGCCAACATCTGGTGTAAACAGCATGAAGCCATGGACCCAACTTGCCTTGTGGCAACATTTCAGACTAGTGGTGGCAGTGTAATGATGTGGTGAATGTTTTCTTGGCACACATTGGGCCCCCTAATGCCAGTCGAGCATCGTTTGAATGCCACATCCTAGCTGAGTATTGTTGCTGACCACATGAATCCTTTTATGGCCACAATTAACTCATTGGAAACTGAGACCCAAAGTCCCTCAGAAACATACAACCTCAAAATACTTTGAATGTGTTGATGGACTTGTCAAGGAAAGTTGTATGCAGATTTCCCCATTTTCACCCACAACCCATACACTTCATTTTCCTCCCATTTACTGTAGGTGTCCTGTAAAGAACTGATGTCTTAAACAGGGTGTATATAGCCCTGAACCCTGTGACCAGTTGCTATTGAACTTTGTTGGAAAGCTAGACAACACACTTTACTGACTTGTTAAATTTCAAGCAGGTGATGCTAAGTTTGATTTTGAGACCCGACAGCAGAACACTATTCAATTTGTGCAGACAGCTGATAACTGTGCCCCATTACAAGAGTCCCACAGGGTTCAGTGTTGGGTGATATTTTTGGCTTATAAGCCACAACCAGGGAAATACATAAAGAAGCATAAACTTATATTAAATTTCTGTACTGAGCTACAAATATTTAAAACAACCAAGTATTACTTTCTAGATGCAATATTAAAAGTGGACGAATAAAATTAGACCATTAAAATTAAATTCTTTGACAAATGATTATGTGAAGAAATATTAACACAAAAGGGGTCATTCTCACCTTTTGAAAAGAACTTGCTTTGGTGTATATTTACATAAATTTGTTCTGTGCATTGAAGACATTCAAAATGTTTATTTACAGGGGTTAAGCCACAACTTATTTACTGTAAGCTGTATATACACGATTCCTACATACAAACCAGAACAAAAGGGCAACATTAAGATAAAGAACCCAAAAGTTATTTCCTCAGTACATTCATGATTTTGTTTCTAGAACCTTTGTTCCCTTGCTTTTCCCTACAGTTGTTTTTTTTTTTTTTTTTTTTTTTAACTTTCTTTTATGTTTTTTTTAAGTGCTCAGAGGCAACCTGCTTTGCTAGGCATCATACGATGCAATACAACACATACAGAAACTGAACTGGCAAATCTATAAAACGACATTAGCAACCGTGAATGTTCCGTCACTATCCTTGTAAGAGAGTATAAATTACTAACAACCACACCTAGAACAGTTTTCATTGCAAAACAAACATTCATTGAAACAACATATTCAAGTGTATTATGTCATTATATAGTAACCAAAATTATATGGCTAATAACACTGCAAACGTGTGCAGAAAAAAATTCATTAATAACCCATAACCCCCCCTGTCACACACAATCAGTCGTATAAATACATGGCTGTGGCTTTGCCATCACAGAAAGCTTGAAGGTATAACATACTTCACTATCATACTTTGTTCTCTTCGTTCTGAGGAACAATTTTGGAAAAATGGGTTTTTTAAATTAATGTTTCATGAAGCCAAAATGTATCAACAGCAGCTACAAAGACACTTTTCTGTGGGTCCTTCTGGAACGTGTCCTGTGTTCCTCAGAGCAAACCTGCCTTCCATTCGTGTCCCTTTTCTGACACTGTGGTGTGTGATCCATTTATCCATTTATGCTAGGACAAGTGCAGACCACACTACACCTGTTTGTCATGTTCCCTGCTCAAAGGGTCCATTTAAGGCATCTGTGAACAGGAGGAAAAATGAAGACAAAATGAAGAGCAGGAACAAAAGCAGGAGAGAAGAACTTGTGATGCAATATCACTTTCCAGTATCTACAGATATATAAACAGACTAAGCACTATGGTAAAGTGTTTTTAACAAGCTGAGCACCTGGTCTCCTGATGTGTGCCTAGGCAGCGGACACCGCAGTATCGTGCCCCACACGATACACATGTGTAATTTGAGGGAAAGCCACACACGGCACAGAAGTGTCGCTGAGGAAGCTCAGATGGTCCAGCACAAGCTGTCAGGTAGTTGGGCCCTTCACTCACACTCAGGTTCTACCAGTGGAAGGGAAGCACAGGGGAGAACAAACAATAGAGACAACAGGGGGTCAGAAGACATGTAAAAGGCACAGTTAGGAGAAGGAAGACAACAGTGGGTGGAGGAGGAGGACAGGGTGTATGAGAGCAGCTTGTTGATTGACCACAATGGCATAAAGAGCAGATGATGATCTTCTCCCCTGCCACTTACCTCCTCTTCCAGCAAGGCCTGGAAGTTCTTCCGGAACCTCAGCTTGAAGTGATCTCCCCTTGTTTTCTTTCGCTTCTTACCTAAAGAAAGCCCAACATGAAGGGTAACAGGAAGGAGGAACAGTTACTTTGTTATGGAGACAATGTAGAAAAACAAGAGAAAAAACAGAGCAGCTGTCATAGAAAAGGGCACAAAAGTCCTATTCATCTCCCCACCTATGTCTCACTATCTGTGTTTGTCACAGTTGCTTTTCCTTTACATTAACTGAAATGTAAAAATGAAGAGCTCACTTCACAGATTTGGTCTTAACAGCATCTGGAAAGTCAAAAAAACACAATGTAGATATTATGCCATGCCTCTGCACTCTCATATATAAACCACTGCAATACCACAGAAGTAAGTATAAAAAAGTAATGAGAAGAAGAATGGGGTTAGCAGCGGTACAGCAGATAGTGTTGGTGCCTGACAACTCTTGGGCTGTGGGTTCGAATCTGGTGCAGTCTGTGCAGTTTGCATGTGTTCTCTTAGCATGGATTTCCTCACCATGCCCTTGTTTTCTCCAACAGTCCAAAGACAGGTATTTTAGTTGGACTGGTGACTCTAAATTCCCCATAGTGCTAGTAAATGACAGTTTGATGGTCCTGTGACAGAATGACATCTCATACGGGGTAGACACTGCTTCACACTGCATGCTTTTGAGATAGATTCCAGCCAGACCATAGTAACCCTGCATTATAAGCAGTTCATTAAACAGGGAAAAAATGGAAATGGAAAAGAAAGATGTTTATGCTGGCAGCAAAGCAGCGGTCTGCCTGTCCCTCACCCACCCCCACCAGACTCGTTGTCGTCGTCGAACTGGGGCAGCCTCTTGGCCAGCTGCGGGAGACTCGCGTGCGGATCATCCTGGAAGTTGTCCTTCTCCAAGGCTTCAAGCTGTCGGCTGAGACGCCTCTGCCGCGTGGCGCGGTCCAGCACACGCCGCTGGTTCGGGTCCTGTGAACGCACTGGGGGTGTGGGGTCAAAGGATCACTTCAACAAACCAGCAATCTCAGACAGCATCAAGAACTTGTAACAAAAAAAAAAACACTTTGCCATAGGGTGGAGTGACCCTTTTTACATGGATTCTTCAAACCTTTACAAACACACGGTTATTATTAATCCTTCTCTGTGGACCAAAGTGTCGTTTTACTAGTTTTCTATACACTAATTTTAAAAATACTGTTTAAATTATTGAAAATGAAGGGGGGGAGGAGGGACTGCCAGAACTCCAAGGACAGAGCCATTTTCGTTAAAAATTTGTATCTCCTGAAAGTTGGTCAATAACGTGGAACCTGAGACGTTTAATAAAAAATAAGTTGTGTTTTAAGATAGTTGTTTTGAAGTACATAATTACCAGTGGAGCCACTTCATATTCCAAAAAACACAATGCCTGACTATTTAAATACTATTAAATATAACTGTATAAAAATATGCTCCCGTGAGTAATAAGGACAACACGCAATGTCACATTTAGCACATATTTAAGCAGCACCGCGAACTCACCCGCCGTCTTCTTCTCCACCATCTTGGGAACGGGCCTCTACGGCGAGTCCGCGGCCCAAAATTAGGAAAAAGCGATTCGATCTTAAACGATAACGATTTCAGTGGTTGTGTCACTTTAATTTCAGCCCAGTTCTACGTTCAGTTCTTTTTTGTTTCTTTCCCTCTACAAGCGCATATACAGCCGTTCTCAGTTATTCTCGTTCTCCAGTGAGATGCGGGGGTCGTAGCATGAAACTAACTGGCGGGAATGTAGTTTGACATCCATTTGGCTTCCCGAAATGGATTCACGCTTGTATTGCGGTGTCCTTGGCGTGACAAACACGTTACATTTCTTTTGCCAAAGAGCAGTATTTATGCAGCGTGGGAGAAAAAAAGAAAACTGAAACGCGCTGGGTGTCGATCCGTACATTAGCAGCGATTATATCTGCGTGTAAAACCACGGCGACGACTTTCAGGCCCAAATTCACACCCAGCGCGCTGCAAAGAAATAAAAAAGTTGTTTTTTATTTGTTGCTTACAATCACAAATTAAAATAGACTATAGTTAAAATATTCAGACAAATATTTAAACATTGTGCCTTGCTTGCTTACTTTTTACTGAACGGTAAGAATAAACAGATACAAGAACCTCAAAACCGGATGAACACAAGCAGAGTGAAGTATACAAGAAAAACAAATAAATAATGAAATAAATACTGAAAAGAAAGAGGGAAAAGGCATATAGATTCAACCATTCTAGTAAATAAAAGATCAAAACAGTAACAACTGGCCTTATATATTACACAACAATTTTGTATAATGTACAATAGCTCTCTATCTTAATGGTTTTCTTATTAGTAGAAGACTGAATAGTTTTAATGTACTGTTCGGATTCCTTAAGAAAATCAGACATAAGAGGTTTTTGTTTATAAATTTGTATCTATGCATGTGATATTTAGTTAGTATAAATATTAGATTTATAATTTAAGCATGTTTCTCATTTCATCCGTCTTAAGTCAAGAAGCCCGAACAGCACATAGTCGGACAACAAAGTAAAACCTCTTCACATGTTTTCAGTTATAAACTCTGAAATATCTTGCCAAGTTTTTGTTGTAATAATGACAATTCCAAAAAGGTGAAATATACTCTCTGGATGCACCATACAAAAAGAAAAATGTACTTCTATACCGTTCCTGAATTTAGTGCTTTCTTACTCTTTATATTTTGTAGACAATATATTGTTCCGATTCAAGTCTCAATAGAGTTTAGCCTGTAACCATTTTTGTTTGTGAATATTATATTTGTCAAAGGTTGTACATTAATTTAAACCGCACATATCTTTATGGTTAAAGAGAATAAAAATATATTTATTTGTGAAATTCACTTTAACTTTTAAGTGTCTATGCATTACATTTTCCGTATGGTACCAATACAATTTACTGTAAAGTCATAGAAAAATTAGGCTAAATAGAACCTGAAGGCGACACGCTGACACTAGTTCACACTCCAGCGCGCTAGGTGGCGCTGATTAGAAACACCAGACGGTAACTTTTTTCATACTCCGGTGCACTAGGTGGCGATATGTGCTTCAACTTCATTATAAAAAGTCAGAATCTGACCATAGAAGAACACTGTCAGCCGCAGATAGTTGTTCAAACTCCTCTACAGTAGGTGGCGTCATACACACTTATAAAGCTGTCCGTAAACATGAACGAGGAAGAATTTGGCGCCAGCTGCTACCGAATTCAGCGGCGCGAAACGCAGGAAATTTAATTATAAACCGATCAGGAAAACAAACCTAGAAGCTGCCAGATCTCCGTAAAATACTAGCTTTGAAAGATTCGCAAACTTGAAAATGGGCCGTTATAAGTTAAAAAAAAAGATCGATAACAGTATTTAACGGTTCGAAGTCTTCAAGACCCCGTGACAATAAACAGTACAAAATCATTTTAAACAAATCAAACACTGTTATGGTTTATATCGAAACAATTCATTTTAAACAAAAATAATTTTATGGAACTGGAAAAACACAAACTGGCAAGTAACGTTTGAAAGCAAACCATACAATCTCAAATTCTGCAAACTGCAACACTGTTAGTTTTGCCACTGTTAGATATTTTTTCCAAAACACTTTTTACCAAACATTTTCAAAGATGGCCACAGTTTCACCCTGCCCAATTATTTAACATGGATTCCTGTGTGAGTTACAAAAAACAACACTGCATTAACTGAAAATAAAACTATTTTAAATATGTCTATTTGAAACCCAGGTGTCATGGCCTTTAAGACAACTATTGTCTACTTTACCCTCAAGACTGCCTAACCCAGGCAAAACAATAAAGGGCAACAGGATTTAAACCTGGTACCCAGTTTTTTAACCACAGTAACACCATTCTGTACCACACAACAGCCCTTCAGTTCTGTTTAATGTCAAAGCTCT
Organism: Arapaima gigas; assembly: GCA_900497675.1. Taxonomy (NCBI): domain Eukaryota; kingdom Metazoa; phylum Chordata; class Actinopteri; order Osteoglossiformes; family Osteoglossidae; genus Arapaima; species Arapaima gigas. The sequence goes on from UFQX01000098.1 coordinate 498,538, forward strand.
GCAGTTAAACTGTGAGATGGGAATTAAGTTATTATTCATCTTTTACTACACAAAAATAAAGTTAATCAAAATACAATTTCTACTAAAAAATATATCTTGGTGTTTTTAGAATTTCACCAGATCCATCCATCCATTATCTTAAATCACTTAATCCAGAGCTGGGTTGCAGTAGCCAGGAGCCTGGATTTCACCAGATGTCATTAATAATTAGAAATAAGAGACTGAAAGTTACTGAATGTATTAACTGCCAGTGTTTTAATTTAATGAGCTGGTAGGGTGAAGAGCAGCTATCATGTAAAAATACTTCTGGGCTCAACCTGAGAGTCCTTCTTTGTGAATTTAGAGAAGTCTAGTACAAGGAACTGAATTTCCCATGGCGTCCTTGGCTCCTGTCCAGCCCTCCTGTGGACTTCCAGCCACACCGGAGTCCAGCAGGTACTAGGGGTCTACAAAAGACACGGCGATGTAGCGGGTGCCCTGGGTGGTGGGCAACCCTTCGTGGTAGTGTGTCAGCCGACCAGGGTGCAAGAAGGACCAGCCCTTTCGTGGAGCCTCCACATTACAGTCATAGCGCAGGAATCGGCAGCCTCCACCCTGGCAATGAGAACCACACTCAACAGTTCCAGTTTAGGAATCCATCCGCCCATCTATCTATCTATGAATCCATCCATTATCATTAACCTCTTCAACCTGCTCAGTGTCGTGACAGTCTGAAGCTTATCCTTGAATCACTGGGCACTAGGATGTGAAGCTACACCTGTGATGGTATGCCAGTCCATAGCAGGGTCAGGTTAGGAATGTTCAGGTGTAGTTGATGAATGCTTAATAAGCTCAAGTGAATCTGAAAGTGTCACTATCCATAAGCCTGTGCTATTTTTGTAAATATTTCTTTTAGCCAGTGGCTGTTTGTCTCAGTGCATGCCACCCAACAACACTGTGGCTCACACAGCTCCAGCACTTGCACTGCTTGAAGGCCTGGAGTCATGCTAGCACCTGAAACTCATGCCGGCACACCACAGCACCTCTCGTTCATGGTAGAAAAATGCCAAAAAGATATTTTGTGCCAGTGTCATTTTTGTAGTTTTGGCAAAAATATAACTAAAATTTAATTCTGAAGCTATTTTACACTGCAGTCAAAAAACACATTTAAATGCGGCAAGAAAAAAAACAGTACTTTTTCTAACTGGACCAATTGAGAGGTGTGGACTGGAGTTTCAGACCTTGCTGAATTATTCACAGGAGACTTTCTTTAAGGGTATGAAGGTTGGTGTTCTTTGGAAGAATACCTGATAGTCCTTGCCCTTGCTGTTGAGGGCGATGTTGATGGTGAAGGTGGAGGAGTCGTGGTGGGGCCGCAGTGAGGGCTGCTCATCTGGACGGTACCGTACCACAAAGTTCATCACTGCCCGTGCCTGGTCCAGAAGAGTCGTAGAAGAAGGAGATGGAAAAGAAATCACTGGCAGTGGACAAATAGAATCAGTCTGGTGCTTAAAGGCAGAATCAGAAAGAGAAGGTGAACAGTGTTTCTGTATGATTCTGCACCTTGGTGGAGTATCCAGGGTAGAGCTTCTCTGTGACAGGTGCAATGTACTCTTTCAGGAACCTGAGCCATTCTTTCTCAAAGTCAATCTGATTCATGTGGATGTCCACTGTAGGCACGTTCTCATAGCCTCCCACCAGACGCTTGTCCTGGTTCACAGACAACACAGCTGGAGTTATAGGTTTAAATCCTATGAAGGGGATTGCTGCTCCCCCTTTTCAGAAAGGCACTCTGTCAAAACTGTGCCAGTAACTATTTAGAACAATGAAATTGACAATTCCAGACAAAAATTTGAAATTACATTATAAGATTATTACATTATCTAGAACGTTTGTTACAGGCATAATTCTTCCTTTTTTGACACCGAGTGCTTTTCTTGGCACGCAAGGGTACACTCTTCCCCTACTATTTGTTATCTTGATATCCAGTTTCTCTGTTATTCAGTCCAAGATTATTAATACCAAATACTTAGTTAATTAGTCTGGATTTTCCACATATTCAGTCAGTGATAATAAACTGACATTTGAAAATTCCACAGTGCAGCTGTGAGACAGACTGACAAAGTGCATTGTGAGAACCACTATCACTTGTTGGTGTTCTACAGCCTTACTTGTGTGTGTGTGTTTATTTCCTCTGTTTTCTACTATACTTTAATTTTGTAATTATTTGTTAATACAAATAGGACACACTGTACAGGATTTGTATTCCTCAAGCAACTGCAAACACGCTATCGTGATATGTTTAGTTGATGAAATGCATTTTATAATTTTTTTCTATATATAAATGTTGTTATTCCTTCTTTTTTAATGTGTTGCACACCTTTTTCCTTATGATATTAGGTAGCATTTAGGGTGATGGGCTTAGAACAATTTAGAATTTTTCCTATATGAAGTTTTTTCATTATCCAGTTTCCATTTTCATGAATGAATTAGGACCTGATAACAGAGATAAATGTATTTAGTCTTGGATAAGAACATAAGTGCACTTTAGCCAAGACTTCATTCTGTGATCTCTATGTAGAGGCCACCAATCCAGCTGTGCTTGGTGGACTGGAGTTGGTGTGAGAAGCACCTTGTGTCTGCCTTCTGACCACTGTCCATAGCTCTCCACCGTCTCCACCAACTCGTCACACATCCTGTCAGATAAGACTGGGAACCAGTACACATCTGGGCAGGGCTGGTTTGACCAACAGGCCGATGAGAAGAAAGGAGTTCAAGTTTTATGAGCAGGGACAGAGAAGGAATAAATGGAATCAGATTAATATACTTTGAGGTAAGGGTAAAAATACTTTGCTGCAGTCTTATAATAGGTTATTTACTATAATTCAAATGTGAAAATATTATTTCCATACCTGTTCCACACTATTTCTGGTATCCTCAAAGATTTTAGTATAATTTTCATGGATATATTTCTCTTTCCAGTCCTACAAAAGCAACATATTATTGTAGATTACTGTCCATTCATCAGCTATATTTGCAGTGGTGTAAAAGTTACCCTGTTCAGCTTGTCCAAAGAATCATTCTGCTGGACAAGATGTTCAAATGGTCACTATGAGTTTGCGAGTAACCTGCAAGATGAAGTCAGTTTACCATAGGGTTATCGAAGATCTGCCACATATCGGGGTAGAGTCGGCTCGTGTTGTAGCTACTGCTGGAGATGAGATGTCCAAACACATTTCTGTTCGAGACGAACATGAACACACCCTGAGAGACAGCAGCAGAGGTACAAATGGAGAAAAACAAGGTAAACATAACACAAACATACACATCTTATCACAGCTCGGGAAGCAATCTCACATATACACATGCGCACTGACCTGATCTCGGACTGCCCTGCAGAAGGCCATGTCGGGGTCTTGGCCCTTCTGAGAGAAGAGGCTGATTTGGGCCAGGTGAGTGCGTAGAGTTGTCCCACGAATCAGGTACACCTGAGTGACATAGGGCACATTCCACACCCCACTGCGGAAGAGAACACAATACCAGTTCTCAAGGTGGACAATCCTACTCTATTCCAACACACTACAGGGAATCTTACAGATATAGGGGAAAGGGATACTGCTGGAGGACTCACACGCGCTTGCCCTGAACAATATCGATGTAGTCTTGAGATCGAGCGTAGAATCCCTCTGGACTCAAGGCACCCCAGAAATTAGACCACAGTTTCTCATGACGAGAAAGCATGGGTGCTATCACTTGTCTGGGTTGGACAGGACAAAGAAGTGATATGAGCAAAGATAAACTGACTGAAAAAATATTTATGGTGATTTGTGTAAAGGAGGACCTCTTCTGCTCTGCTGGTGGCTTACTTGTTCTCCTCAATGAGAATCCTCAGCGTGTCTGGGTTCTCAAGGGCCACGTCTGCATCGATGCTGAAGTAATAGTCACAAGTGGGGTCTTTCTGGCACAACTCCCTGCAAGACAGAAGGGGAGAAGAGGACAAGAACGTGACTGAGCAACACAGCACAGCTTGTGTGAACTGTCCTTTGCAGGCCAATACATGTAACATTTCTGTTTACACCACAGAATTCCCTTTTGGGGATAAAAGTAAGCATGCAGTAACTCACACAGCCATGCTTCTGGCCTGGGTCTGCTGTAGGTTCTCCTCAGGCCCCACAATCCGGGCATGGGGGAATTGGGCCCTGTGGTGTTCCCAGAACTGTTGGATGTGTGGCTCGTGGTGGACTTCCTGCAGTGTAGTGGGGAGGCAAGGGGAGGTGGTGGCAAGATGTTCATTTCAGCAGACCAGTGTGGAGCAAAAGAAGGGGTGGGCAGGAAGAAAAGTAATAACCACTGCTATTATTATATTAGAGACATAGATACAAAGGGCACATATTTGGGATTATGATCGTTTTTGATTTAAATGAATAAGGTTATGCGGAGCTCCAGAACCCGTATGTCAGAAAATACTGCTAAGATGGGGTCAGTGAAAAAGTAGATTTACTACACTGATCACAACACTGTCCTTACCTGGGCACTCTGCCCACTTTGCCTCTGATAGGCCACACTGTGAGCAGCTTGGAGGGTCACTGGCTCATGGGTGCATTGGTGTCTAAGACACCAGCCCCAGTCCTATGTCAGTGTATGGTATAGCGTGGACAACAGTACTGACGTTGTTGTGAATGAAGAGTCTCAGGCGGTTGGTGGGGTAGCTCTGGGACACCAGCCTCTCTAGAAATTCTTCAAGAAAGGGGGTGGGTTGCTCGATGAACACGCCCACCTGAACAACAGGCAGCTCCTTGTCCTGTGGCACCACATAATGAATTGCAACCAATAGAGTCCAATATGTGAACATTTAATACTTTTATGTTCTCAAATATGCTTTCAGAAGTGTTATTTATGTGTATTAACAAATGGCACATCACACGCACCTTTATATAGTATTGACAAGCTGCACATACAGAATCAGGGCTACATCACATTCAGACACCCTAACAAAAGGTATAACACACACCGGCAGATCCTCAAGGTAGAGCAGGTCATCATCACAGATTCCACAGCCATTCTCATGAGTCCAGGCTGTTGGGATGTAATTTCCCAGGTAATTTAACTGGAGCTGTACACACAAACACACATTCACAGGTGACAGATTGTCATTTAACACAATCTGATGTTGAATGGCTGTACAAATGGGCCTGAATGGCTGAGTGGCAATTTGATAACCTTATGTGCAGTTTGCCAGATGTTATACAGCTACATCTTTAAGGTATGTGACTAAAGTTCTAGCAAGCAGTTTCCCCCACCTTGGTCGGGCCATTGCCATGGATGATGACAGGAAGGGTGTCATAGGCTACATTCCTGATGCGAACACGTCCTTTTTCAAACTTCAACACCACCTCTTCTGTGTAGAGAGAGAAAATTGTTTGGGCAACAAATCAGTTTGATTTACTTCTCCAGTAAACTTCAGAGTTCTTGTGTCATCCAAATTCACTGAGGTACTCAAGTCCAGATATTTTTCAGGATCCTGAACAGTTTCAATCCGATGAAATTTAAAGAATTTCTAAATAATAATAAAAGAGTCTGACCAATAGCTCCATTGAGGTTCTGGAAAATGTGAGAATGGTGGTCAAGTGTCATGTTGAACTTGTTCTGTGGAGGTCAGAAAAAGTGAGAGATTGGGAATTGTAACTGACCCCCCAAGTTACGTCTCATCTCATCCTACCATGCAAATAGTTCCTAAAGGGGTTAGACAGAAGAAGAGAATTTAGCAGGGTCTTCATATCTGTGTAGCTGGAATGATGGCTTTCTTGTCACTAAAATTTCAACCATCCTTCTCCTAACCACTCTTACTTACCCTCTGGACCTTGTCCAGGTAAATTTTGGTGTAGAACAGCTGGTCGTCAGTGTTGTCCTTCTGTTTCCACTGCTGGAGGATGCCAATGATGTCCAAGGCGTAGCCAATAAAACCTTTGAGAAAACAGCCCTCAAAAATACCCCTCTACACTGTCAATATTTGTTGTCCACAAGGGACAGCCAGCTTAGAAATATTGGAATGGAATTGCCTTTGTTATCTTCATTTGACAGAGTTTAGTAGAAGATCACAGTACAGACCAGTCTAATAAAAGTCTAATAACAGAGCAAAAATAAAAATGGATTCTGAAGCCTGCAGCTCAGGTGCTCCTCACTGGTCCACTCCAGCCCAGCCCACGGGGGCAAACTTACCACCAGAGTTCAGGAAACGCTTCCCATCTTTCACAGTCGGGTACTTGGAGGTCAGCTTCTGATCAGGCCAGCAAAAACCGTCGGCCGAGAAAACCACACGATGACCCATCCTGGAGAACTTCCAGAGGACTTCCCTTGGGCTGCTGGCGAAGATGACATTGTAGCTGAAGGGAGATTTGGACAAGGAGACAGCAGAATCATTACACTGTGAGAGATCTCAGCTCTTAGTTTACTTAACCAGAATGCTCACACCTTCAAAGGGAAGCCACGAAGAAAGTATCCTCAACCAACTCAAACATATCCTTATAAACACAGATAATGGGAGGAAGAAAAAAAACTTGAGCAGATGGAACTAAAATATCCCTTCAATCTTTCTTCAAAGATTGTGAAACACAGCTCATAATTAGAAGCAATGGTTGAAGGATGAGGCTGAATTATCATGAAACAGCGCTAGGGCAAATATAAGTGGAAAAAAGATCTGACTAATCACAGCACACAACACAATGGTTTGTAACACCAAAATCCATTCAAAACACACTAGTAGCAAAAACTAACCTGTCCACAAAGAGGATGACCAACTCTGGTCTGTCTTTGTATTTCTGTAGCTCCTTCTTTAACCAGTGAACCTTCTGACCTCCACCCATTGTTTGTGCAACATCACCCCTCTTCCACTCCTTCCCCAGACCCAGCACCTACACACACACACACACACACACACACACACACACACACACACACACACACACACAGATACAAACAACACATTCTGATTTATAACTCTCTTCCTGGAATCATCTCTTTTTTCACAGACAAAAACATCATCTTCTCAGAATTCAACAGAATTCTGACTATGAAAAATTCTATTTAAATTATGGAAGATATATTACACAAAACATTACACATTATGAACTAAACATTCTTACTGGTTTGCAGTTAACATAGAGGAAACGAATCACGGTTGAGAGAGGGGATTTGTTTGTACTGAACCTTTACAGTGTAGTTAAATTCCTGGGCCGTTCGCCTAAAGCGACTGAAACCATCTGTCTTCTCTGTGGCTGCAGTAAGGACCAGCAGTTTCTCTGGAGAGGGACAGAGAGGAGCACACCAGCCACAACATGTGTCATGGCGATGCTGATGATGGTGGTGATGGGAACATTGATGGGAATGGTGATAATGGTGATATGAGTGATAAAACCCATACACCACAGTTAAACACATTAAAAAGAAAAAAAAGTCATTTTTCTGTCAAAATGATGATCAAAACTCAACAAAGGTCGAGTGAAAGAGAAATAAACAGATGAGATGGTGGGCGTGTAACAGCTAGGTGCATTTTACAGCACAAACCTTGAACTCAGAGTAAACTACACAGGAAGGTAGAATGAAACAAGTTTTGTTAAAGAGAAATGTTATGTGTTTACCTAGAGCTACAGTTGCTAGAAAACGCTTGTTATTAGTTTAAGCAGATTGTGTCTCTCTACTGTTGTGACAGCAGAAGTCCAGACCACATTGTACAAGTAACTAATGCAGAAATCCAGATTACAAAGGGTTCACAAACTTTTCATGTATATTATAAACTATATATTAAAATAAACCACACTCCAACTTAAGGTTTAAACAAGTTTCACAGGTTCATGTGCATCAGTTAGATAGAAGTCAGCCTAGAGTGGTACCTGAATCAGAGGTTCTTTGATCCGCAGCAGATGTATAGCACAAACAGCTGAAGAAAACAGCCAAGATGAACAGCAGTGGTGTCTTCGTCGTCATCTTTGTTGTCTCTTTGGACTGGTTCCAGTCACTTGGCCCTGCTGGACACCCTGAGTTCCTCTTCCCTTCCCATGTGAAACTCCTTCCTATTAAACACTGAGAAATGACTAGTCCTTCAGTGTTAGCATGGGAGACAAACCAGCCCCCCTTCCTGGCTTCTTTAGGCAATGGAAAATGAAGAAATCTGGACTTCTAACCCAGGACAACAGTGGAGAAGTTTTGTTAAAGCTGCTGGAGACTCTGCTGTGTATTCAGGTGGTTTGTCTCAGGCTGTGGGTAGTTATGTTAATTATCCAACAAAAGGGCTCGGGTGTTTTCACTGCCACGTCTCAGGAACACGCTGCTGCAGGACAGACCCCCTCTGACACCACTCCCAGCTCTGCAGGATCTAGTTTCACTGAAATGTGTGGTTTCCTTTACAAGCTTCTACCAAGTCCATCTGAGTGTGATAAGGATTAGAGGAATGTACAACAAGCTGCTCAAGGACAGCAGAGAAAAGCAAAAATAAACTTCAATGAACAAAAAATTAAGGGCATAGAATGCATTCTAAAGACAGTTCCAGTTACAAGCGTGGCTCCTAACTGCTTCTCATTCCACACTAGTACTCCTCCTTAACAATCCTTTCTGCTCCTGCTTGGACCTGACCTTCAACTGACATATGCAAAACAAATTTCTGACAGAGGAAACCACTGACAGGAAGTATTTTGTTGCCATTAAGAAAGGATTTACTGCAGTGTGTCCTAACATCTTTGAGAGAACTGTGTAATTTTTTTGCTGTTAATCTGGGAGAACTGCTTGTTCAGAAAGACTATACTTAAAGAGAAATGAAAATAGTAAGTTTACTCTCAAGAGAATGAAACTATTTTATGTAGATTGGAAGGCAGCCAAATGTGGCTTCTTGGTGCACTTTACTCTTGCTTTTTACAAAACCAAAACTTCAGAGTGCTTCCACTAGGTGGAAGATAAGCACAAAAAAAAAAAAAAATCAAACCACAATAGTTGAGCTGTTATATTTTATTGAAAGCAAAAAAAGAGCACAAGCATGATCTAGAATACTTTCAATTCTTACAACACATCACAAACAACAAATCATTGAACTGAATTATTAACTAACAATTATACAAGATGGATTTTATGAAAAATGGGAACAGACAAAAATTAAAATGAATAAAATGGGAACTTTTAAAAGAAATCCACATCATCAGGCGCATCCAGATCACGGTATTCAATGATGTTTCGAGGATCTCCACGGATCATTCTATGGAGAAAAGTTGAAAAAATTTGGAAAAAAATAAGAGGAAGCGAGAGCAACAGAGGTAAGAAGTTAATAACCTGAGAAGTTACTGTATGATGCAACAAATCAGCTATAAATTTCTAATACAACTTGGTAATATGACTTCCATTTACTTGCTCAATCCATAGACAGTGTACACAAACAGGTGCACGTGGGATCACCTTCGTTCAATTTGCTTCCGACTTGATTAAATACCTGTCATGTTTGAATGTTGGAGATTATTAATCAGTGTCAGTATGAGGGATACTGTTACTGTAGGCACAAAATTTGGAGATGCCGAAAGTGGCAAGATGATAAACAGGAGTGTATTTTAAACATACTTTTATACGTTTATATTTTAGATATGTTTATAGGATGATTCTATCAGCAAAGCAAGACAGAATTGGAATTTGTAGAAACAATGCATTTTTAAAATGAAGTATCAAGTTGCCAAAAGGTTTTTATAGATACATTAAATGGTTTTACAGAATCTAACTGAGAATCTGATCTCAACAGCATTCATAAGTTAAGGAGCCTGTTCATTTTATCCAACCTGGCTAAAACAGTATTCAAGTTTGCATGTATTGTGCCTACCTGCTGTTACGGGGTTTCCCAGGGTAGCCTCCTTGTCCACGGAAGTTGTCATAGTTTCCTCTGCCCCCTCCATACTGATTGGGAGGGTATGGAGGTCCACCTGGCCAAAGCAAAGGAAGGCAAGAAATGAAACAAGACAATGGAAAGAGTCACCCAATTGAGAACAGATTATGAGATATGCAGCCTTACCCCCATATCCAAGGACAGGTGGGCGGGGCTGGCCAAAGCCAAGGAGGCCCTGTGGTCCCTGGTGGGGAAAGGGCAGCCCAGGGGAGAGCACACCTATAGAGAGAACAGGTATTCAGTTTCTGGACATAGACCACAGAACATTTACATTTATTCATTTAGCAGGTGGCTTTGTCCAAAGCAATCTACAATTCTGAGTAAACAAATGTGCTGTCAGCAACAGAAAACCATTCTCAAAGTACAGTCAATTAGTCTAATACCACCAATAAACCTTAGCCTTTAAGAAGCAAACGCAAAACGGTAGCATCGAGTTAAACAATACTTTTTTGAAATAAATACTTAAGACCCAATTTATATACAAAATACTTTATAACTTTATATAATCACTCTATATTCTTTTTCCTTGAAAACATCAAATTTGGTATCTGACCCTGTGCTGGACCAGGGGGAGGAGGTGGTTTCATCTCAGGCAGGGTGGGTCTTTTGGCATCCATGAGGAAGTTGTTGAAGAAAGCCACTTCCTTCTTTACCTCTTCAATCTTGTCCCCATGCTTGTTCAGTATATGCTTGCGCACAAACTCCGGACCCTGGTGCACATCATTTTTGACTGTGATTTACATGTGGAAACTTGAATGTCAAATATTATCCATCAAGTAAACTAGCATGTGTTACATATAAAGCCATGGGAACATTTTAAAGATGGGCGACTCAATGTACAAATATACACATACCTTGAACTTCTTTCCACTGAGTGGGCAGAGCCATTTGTCCTTGCCCAACTCCTGGGTGTTTGCCGACACAAACTTTTCCACTTCTTGTTCCGGGTCCTTGCGGCCCATTTTGATGGCCTCTTCTTCTGATAGAGACTCCTTCACACTGAAAAGGGGTGTCAGCTTCTCCTCAAAGGTCTTCTGCCACTCTGCAACTGTGGGCATGGGGGAAAGAAGAGAATGGTGGTCTATAGACAGTCATGAGTTTTCTTAAGGACACTTGCACCTCACAAGAGGTATAATGCTACAGTATGAAAAAGACAAGATTCCTGGGTTTCAAGTGTACTGCGCAATATAACACAGAAGAAGTTGTTGTAAGCACGTTTACATCTGGAACAAAGGTAGCTGGAGACAGGTATACAAAAGGTGTGCATTTAGAATGATCAGTTAAAGGAACTAATAAGGAATGGGTGTAATAAAGCAGAGGTTCCACCCACCTTCTCCATGGGTGATTCGATTGGGTGGAATGGGTCCTCGCACATGGATAATACCACAGCGGTTGGGCATCTCGTCCTCATTGGGGTACTCACAGGCATTGTAGTAGTCAATGGAGTGAACAATGCGAAGGTATAAGAGCAAACGATCCAGAACCTACATGGAGGAACCAGCATAGCACTGAACTAAATACAAGAACCTTGCTTCAACTTTACATGTGTTAATGAGGGTGTGACTTGTAAACCAGGAGACACTGAGTTAAAAAAAAAAAAAACACACACAAAACAAAACTGAAGACTAATCAACATAGCTGACTGACCCCAATAATGACACTAATACATACATACATGCATACACACACACACACTTTTTTTTTAAAATAGCAATGGGTCCCATACTCGAACACAAACCATAATTTCAGACACTCCTAATCAAACTTTGTTTCTTGACAGCAGCTAAACAGCTGTATCATTTCTTTTATGCTTTTAGTAGCTTGTGGCTTGAGACACTGTATTGTATGTTGCACAATAATCAGTAAGAAATGTGACAACACTAGAACAGACAGACCTTGACCAGTTTGTCATCCCTCTCCACAGTGATCTCAGCTGGGTTGCCCTCCTTAGTGCCCTCCTCAGGTTCACCTCCACCTGCACTTCCTAAAAGCTCTTCCTCTTCTGCACTGACTTCCTCAATGAGGTAGTCTGTGATGTTCTTCAAAATTGGATTCTGGGTTGGGAGCTTTGGAGGGTAGTAAAGGAAATAATAGGAAATAATACATTAAGCTTTTATTCCAGAACACAATGGTCTCATGTTTACACATTGTCCAGCATCTCTCAGGCAGGAAAAAAAAAACCTCCTTTCCGAAACCATCAAATAAAACAGAGAACAAATACTTTGGGGGTGGGATTTTGAAGTAAGGAGTGCCTACCTCTAGAGCACCACTTCGCTGCCGCTGGTTCCAGAGCCGCTCCCGCTCATCCAGTGAGTGAATCAGCTTCGCAGACAGCTTGATGTCATTGCGGAGCACTTGGCGATGCTGTGTAATCCCATTCACATTGCGTACCCTGCGTGCCAGGTCCCGGTTGACTCCTGGTGCCAACTCACAGTCCCGCAGCTATTAGGAGCAGGAAACAGTTATAGCCAGAGAGACACGCTGTGAAATCACAGCTTGCACATGTTTAGTTTCCCAAAACATCTTTATTTTTTACTGTGTTCCATCTTTGGACAGAGCACAAGTACGTACAGTTATCTCCTTCAATCAATTTAATAGGGGTCAACTGCATTCTGCTATGAGGAGTTAACTGTGCCCTTTTTTACCTGTCATGTATCCCTTAAAAACAAAGGCAGTTGTTGTTTAAGTGACACATTCCACTGATATTCTGCAGAATACTACAGACAATAAAGACATTTTTAAGCTCTGATCTCCTTTTCTCATCTTGTATTGCCTCACAAATAGTACAGGCAGATTCCAGGCTGTGCACTTACAAATGAATTGTCAAAAAAAATCAGGTGAACAGCAGAGTCTACTGATATGTCCAAAAATTATCTCCATTTACAAAAGCAACCCCTAAATCACTCCTACAAACCTCCAAAGAGGCTGTGGCTTGGGAGGTTGGGGGACTTACCCGGATGTTCTGCAGGTTCCAGCAAACCTCCTTGATGTTTACACTCCGGTCAAACGTCACCCAGCAACGGCGAAAAAACCTTCCTCATACAAATCAAAATACAAATACATACAATACAAAAACATCTGTTTTTGGAACCCCTGCCCGAAGGACAAGACACCATCATATCAACAATGGGTGAGGTCATGCTGCAAGGCAAGAAAAAGTAACAAACCTGCGTTCTGGTTGGGGATCAGACAAGGCTACACGCATGAACCCAGGATATCGCCGACATAGCTGGATGTGAGCAAGAGAGAGAGATCAGTGATTAATTTGACAGGATATAATCAACCTATTTGTATTTATCTAATTTTCAGCAGAAAAATCCAAAAGGTATCAAATGTTTGACAATGGTTTATGTTTTTACAGCAAGGAGAACTAACTATAAACCTATGTTAACCTTAGAAAAACAAGCCTATTGAAATACTGTTTAAGCACCATTTTTAAGTAACCTTAGATTTACCATAGAAATTCAAGTCTACTTGTCAAACAATACATGAAAGACAGAATCAATGTGGTGTGTGCAACATTACATAATCCAAACACATCCAGTACCTGCTTAAAAAGATACTGAAAGTCAACTAAAATGGAAGAAGGAATAAGTAAAATCTGTGCTATATTTTACCTCAGAAAAAGAAAATGATGGTGTGAAAGTGTTTAACACTTTCCACTCATACAAAATTAGGCTTACCGCCACAATCTCAGCCTTGGAGATACTGGGAGCAATACTTCTCATGAACAAAGAGCAGGTCCTGTGCAGAGGCCGTGGTCGTGGTGGCATCTCCTCCTTGGGCTTCTTTTCTTCTCGCTCTTTTTCACGCTCTTTCAGCTTCTCGTCTTTATGCTCCTTCACATCTTTTGGCCCATCGTGGGAAGGAGGAAGGATGTTGGGGGGAAAATCAGTGAATGATACAATGTGTGGGTCTGCGATAGATACACTGAGGAAACACTACTGATTCATTTAGCACTAATGAAAATTATACTGAGCCTATAGGATGAACCTAACCTGATGAAACGTCAGTGTAGCAAGTGACCCAAACTTTACACTGCATATAAATGAATCTGCCTTCCATTCCATTGTACCTTTTAAAATTCCTTCCTCTGAAGTTTTGCCTCATAATGCTGTACTACCAATCATGCAGCCCTTAAAGGCTTCTCACGCTTACCTTCCTCCTCTTCTTCGCCCTCTTCCCTGTCAGCTGGCTTGTCAGAGGAGCGGGAGTTGGAATCAAAGTCTGAGTCAGATTCACTGTCTGAGGCACTGGCCTCATCATCACTGTCACCGCTGTGCTTCCTCTTCCTCTTCTTACTCAGCTAAAGAAAGGTTGGGATGGAAAGAAGGATATGTCAAACACTGAAAACAAAGTTGCCAGTGCCAACAAGGGCACTATAGCCCACTAAAGAAAATACCCACCTTCTTGGGCTCAGAGGGTTCATCCTTTGCTGAAGCATTTTCTCCCTTCTCATCAACAGCTTCTCCTGTTCCAGCCCCTGCACCCTTCTGTTTGTCCTCTGCACCAACCACTCCACCCTCCCCCTGAGGGATCCAGAAAAATTTATTATAGGTCTTAGGACAACAAAACATCCAATCTCACATTTTAGCTTAAGACAGAGATAAAATTCTATGCAAACATTCTTCAGATTTTTAGTTAAAAAAGGGGCAGGAGATTATATATGTTATCCCTTGTAATCAACTAAACACAAAATGATAACTGGACAGACACCACCATACTTTCAAACTAAAATAAAATCATCTGAACATCTGCAGTACATTCAGTAAGCCTAAATTTTATCACTATAAGCAAAGACAAAAAAAAAAATAAATAAAAAAATAAAAAAATACAGCACCTTCTCTTTATCTTCCTTTTCTACAGGGGTTTTGCGATCTCCATTCCCCCCCTTAGGCTCTTCCCTCTTCTGGGGTTCCACACCACTCCCACCTGCTGCAGCCCTTTCCCTCTCTTCCTCTTCCTCCGTGGGCTGCTCCAAGATACGCAGGTCATTGTCTGTCCCACCCTCCATCTTTATAACAGCTGAGGAATGAACACGTTTTAACTAACCTGAGTCAGCTTATTTAAGCCACATCATTGCTCCTGTATCACAAGTCAATGACTCATTACCTGCATCCAGGACCTTTATGATAGCCGGGGCTCGTTCAATGTCTAGGGAGATGTTGTCAAACCAGCCATTTTCTATCAGGAACATGAAGACACCCAGCCGGTTCTGCAGTGCAGCGTGGGCCTCGGCCTTCCGCCGACCAGCCTCATCTGGATGATACTTGGAACGGAACCTGCGTCCCAGACAGCACAACCCATGTAGGAGGAAGGGTAAAGGAAAGCCAATGAGACATTGAGCAAAACAGTAGAGGCAACAGATATCCAAGTTAGTCCAACCTGCTTTAAACTGAATGCCTTTGAATCTTTCACTAACAGATAATCTACTCCCTTTCAGTAGATGTCAGCAAAATTTTGGCTTTAGTTGTATTATTTGATGTTTTTTGTTTAGCAACTACCAGAAACACCATTCTCCCATCAAATAACTATTTTTCCTGTGCAGCTAAAATAGCATTCCCTCCCAACTGCTATCCAACAGTGTTCTGTATATGATGTTCCAACTATGAAAATACAGGGGTATGAAACATGAAAATCTATTGGAACTGGACAATGACATTCTCCAAACAGAATGCATTAACAGCCATTGCCTCAGGCTCAACAGTAGTCAGTCTGAGAGATTCTGAAATAATTAATGAAAATGAAAATTAAAATTAATGCAGACTGGCTATTACTTTTCATTCTAAAACAGAATTACCTACAGATTTTTTTGTCATTAATCCTTGTTAAATGTAAAATATTTTAGTTTTCTGGGGAAACAGAACACTCTTGGATCACAAGCAGATAGCAACCTAATCTGACTGTACAGGCACACTAAGACTGGCTGTCAAGTTAACTGTAATGATATACAAAATACCTTCCAGTCGTTAAAGGGAGGGTGAGAATCTGAAATGAAATCTTTGCAATTTACACTACAGAAATCCACACTTGTTTAGTACAAACTGTTGTGAGTATTCATATAGCATAGCACTTAATACAAACCAAGAACTGAATCACCAAAGCAAAAATAGTTGACAAACACCAAATATTAAAAAAAAAACAGTTCATATATGAATATTAAAAACACAAGGCTCTTTGTTGTGGACTAAATTTACCTTTTCTTCTCCCAGTTTAACAACACATATCTACTCAGAGGGCCTCTTCTGCCACAAAAAGTGCTCCGTTCCAGCCCTGACTCGCAACTGTGTTTAGGCTTTTGGATTTCATTTGATCCAAAAATAAAACAAAAAAGAAAAAGGGGGGAAACGCATCACACTAAGGCAGGCAAAAAAAATGAACTCCCCATGCGCGCAAGTAGGGTTTGTTTGCTTGTTTGTCTCTGTCTGTCTAAGAGCCCTGGTACTGTGCGACTAAAGTCACTGCATTGTGCGCAGTGTGAACCCTAGCTGTCTAACACCGGTTTCCTGGCTCCAGGAGCATCCATTTTTCACATCTTCCAACACCTTGTAGTGGAGGAGGAGGAGGAATAGAGGGGGAAGAAGGACTGGTTTTGTTAATTCGACACAAATATACAGTGACAATCCAGGACACCTGTGGAAAACAGTGCATGAGAGATCACATGTACAACAAATGGATGAGAGCAGAGTCGTCAGCACGCTGTGAATCACCTTCCTACAGCCAATGTCCAAACTGACAGTCTGCTCCCCAGTCAGACTTGAAGTTCCTTCTGAAGTCCTCCCAATATCTAACAAAAAAGCCCAGCCCTGTACAGGTCTGGTGGTCTGCCAGCTTGCAATTCTACAGGACCAGACCAAGAAAAGAGACACTTATATAAAGTTAAAAAAAAAAAACAAAACAAAAAAAACAGGACTTCTGGAGGAAACCTTAATAACCTTATCCAATATCATAGTGTTTGTGATATACTCAGTTTAAGGTTAATTACATAAAACAAAACCTCACAGCTCAACTTCAGGTCTGACTTGGTGAAGGGGACAATGTTAATGGTTTAACTTTAGCAAAGTCCAAGAACAACCAATTTTCCCTGCTAGAGTTAAAGGAACCAAAAGCTAAGGGGAAATTACAGAGGAATAGGAACCAAAAGCTAAGGGGAAATTACAGAGGGATAGACATTTCTGTGACATTCATCCCATCTAATATAAAATTAGAATTAATCCTTATAAGCCAAAAATGGAATTAACCAATTACTAACCAGCACACTATCGTTTACCTACATAACAAAGGAACTCTGTTCATGCTACCCAACATCCTAAACTGTATGATAAAATGTAATAAGGGCAAATACAAACCATCCATATCTACTCTCTCTGATCCACAGCTTTTAACTAGTTTGCTAACAACAAAAAAATAAACTGAAGGAAAAAACTGCCTGTTGCCTACTCTTTGTACTGATTTTAAAGCTACGTGAAGACACTAACAAAGACGAAATTTCCTGTCATGTATATCAGAGGTCAGCACAATCCAATCAACCTCATTCTCAGTGTTGTTCTCTACCTGGAACAGTGTCAACTCAGAGATACAGCGACCAGTGACAGTGTCTTTATACATAAAAGCACAACACCTTGTTATGATTATACATAACCTCAGAGGAACTAGGAATAAGACTTTAAAAATGTAATTTTGTTTGCATGTTACAAAAAAACTAGTTCTCACAAATATGGTACCTCCACTGTATATAAATTTTCTAACTAAACCAATGTTAACATACTTCTCATGCAATTACTTTTCCTTCAAAAATTCTATGCTCTCCCTTTGCATCTGAATGGGACATTGTCCAAACCACCAAGGCAACCCAAAACACTACCATATCTCACTCACCCACAAAGCTACCACAGTACTGTACATTTACAGGGGTTTGATCGTACCACTCCTCGTCTTTGTGAGCCAGGAAAAAATCCTGCATCTGCTGCCGGCGGAAGTCCAGCTTGTACTCATTGTAACGCTTCACAGCCTCTGTTTCATCCACGGAGTCGTCCAGCGACAGGAGGAACTCCTTGAAGTTCTTCATGACTGGTGGTGGAGGACCTAGGTCTATGTCATGGATGTTTCCTGGCTGCCCTAGTCTGAGGAACCAGGAATTAGAGAACGTGTAATCATTTCACATGAGAAGACAAACTAACAAGAGAGGAAGCCTATTCTAAGAACAGGCCACGTTTAAAGCTACAGGCTTAAAAAAGAAGTTGAGATTGCAACATCTGATAGCTCTTCAGTCATTTAGTGGTTAATAATGCTAAATCACTTTCTATACTGAAAGGGAAAAAAAAAACTACATAAAAATGACGGACTAATGTGAGAAAAGAAAGAAGTGAATCACAAAATCTGCATCATTATCTGTGCAGCAAGCAGTTAAACCCAGATGTTCATATCTCACCTGGCCTGGATGGGGATGCCGTGGTGCTGTTGCATGAGGTGCATGTCAGGGTGGCCCCAGGGCTGCGGAGGGGCATAGCTGGGACCTCCACCCCCACCATATGGCAGGTCATAACCACCATGGTAGGGGTCTCCTCCATGGTCATCCCTACAACAAAGGGAAGAAAAAAAAGTGGTGCTTTGGACTGTGGCAGAACAGTGCAGTTGGTTACATCAAAACCCAGCTAGCCAAAACCCCCAAGTGAGTGCTCACCAGTCACGTCTCATACGTTTCTGCTGGGGACTCATATCATGTCTAGGTGGGGAGAATCTCTCTCGACGGCCACGTTCATAGTCCCGGTACTCTGCCCGGCTTCGGCGTTCACGCCCCCTCTCCCATTCCCTGGCAGAGGGGCGCCAGTATCCGAAAACACAGAACTGCCCGTTAAAACAATATCTTATGATAAACAAACCGTTCATTTTAACAGTGATTTTCTTCGCTTCCTTCAACTACAGGGTAAATAGGAAGTTGTCATTCTATACTCAGATAAAACATTACCAGAATTCTTCACATACACATTCTGAGATCACTTCCCACATGTTCATAACCACTACCTTTCAGGCAGACATGAAATTGAGAAGCTTGCGCCCTAACCGTTTTTCCCGAGGTAGCACTGAACCCATCGGAGAGACAGGTAAGGTAGCCATTCAAAAACGTAGGCTTTCCTCTCCCCCTTACCTGTCGTTCCAGTCGTCCCTCCGCCGTTCCTCCCTCTCTCGGGACCGATCGTAGTCGCTCCTTTCGCGACGGAACTTGTCCCTCCGCCGTCGGTCATACTCGTCGTCGCTGTCGCCCATTGATCAGCCTGGGCTCCAATAGGGAGAAAACGACTCTGTTGTCCCAATATTCAATGTACTACAGGCACATTCTCACCAAAACCCTGGCTTGTTTTACTGAGTATTAAAGCCTTTGTTTAGGCTCCCGCGTTCACGCTGTAATGCAGTTCCGGTGTTAAAACTTTTCATATCACAAGCGCATTATACCTATAATTAACAGTTTTAGACCAAGAGACGTCTCGCTGGACGCTCGACGGATGAATAACGTTGTGAAATAATGATGCTAAACTACGATACTGAAGCCTGCACTGGAACCGAACCGATTCCGAGCAGAAAGCCAGAGTAAAAACCTCCACCGGAAATTAAAAGTGCGTTTGCGATCACTCACGGTCATAACGGCTTTCTTCAGATTCAATCTATTTTAGCTAAAGTACATATGTAGCGTTTTTGGCCATTTTTTCCTTCCTGCGGCCTTCTCTGTCCATTCATTTGGTAAAACCTACCACTCGGACCGCGCGCGAGTAACGACGAAGGCCCAGCGCGTGCACACGGCCCCCTTCGTCGACCCCAAAAACACATCAGCCTCACCCTTATGTGAACAACAAGTTAAAATTTCTTACTTTTAGGAAATTCAACCGTTGTAAAGTCGATATTTTTGCGCAACGCTGCTGCGCTACTCGCACTCGCTGCTCTCCTGCGAACCGTCTAAGCAGCGGTGGGACAGCACCGTCCCGGATGTGAAGGCTTCTTTTGTCACGAGCTCAGTGCTCACAACCGTGCTTTTCTGTTCACAGGAAGCTGCAGCGCCACCTCACGGCCTAAAAAAACATAGCTATGGGTTTGCTTCCCTCTACACGCTTAAAGTTGTCAGAAAACGGGACACATACACTCACAGGCCAATTTATTAGGTACATGTTTTCCCGCCCCCGCACAGTATGAATTCAGCAACACTGAAGGACTGACACCTTCAAACAGTCCTGCAGATTTTTTTGGTGGAACATTCATTCTGCTGAGATCCAATCCTTATCTGAAAGATACTCTATTGGCTTGAGAGGTGGGGACTCTACAGGCCAATGGGGTAAAGTAAAGGCACTGTCATGTTTCGGGAAGCATCCTGAGATGTTGTGTGTTTTTTTTTTTAAATAGCAAATTATCATGCCAGAAGAATCAGTTTAAGAAAAGCCAGACTGATCATGAAGCGGTAAATGCACCTGGTCAGTATTGCTGGAACGCTGATACTCTGCGGCATTTAAATGATGCTGTTTTGGTACTAAAGAAACTCTAATAATCTAAAAAACTTATTGTGTGCCAAGAAATCAGTTTCCATGCCATTACACCACCACCATCACTTGTTGCCATCATGTGTACCTAATAAAGTGGCCAGCGAGTGTATACTCAAAGGAAACAACACTAAACAGTACATTTTTAAAAGACTATAAACGTCAACCCTTCACATAAACATATCCTATTGAAAAAGTGCATACTTAAATTTAAAGTAAACTAGTAATAAACAGTTTATAATGCAAAGAAAAATGTTTAAAAGAGACTTCTTAAACTTAAACTTTTAAGTGCCACTAATTACAAAAATTTGGGAAGGCTATAAAAATACTCTGGAGTGAATATTTGTTAGTTAATGTGGATCAAACATTCAGTAAAAATGCCTGTTCTGTACACTGCACATTTACATCCATCGAATTGTATGTCCTTTCACTCTTAAATAGTCTTTCATTTTTTTCCATATTTTTAAAATGTAGTAAGTTTATCTACCACAGCAAATCTCAACTCTTCTGAATGAAGCAGTTTGCTGAGCTGCCTGATCCAAATTTCAAAAGTAGCCACTGTCTCTAACATCCACATGTGCAATCTTACCCTTTTAGCTATTAGTGCCCGGCGTGGCCTGGCATCAGCTCAGAATGAATCATAGCAATTTTTAGTTGCTCTCAAAATGCCAATGAGAGGATTTGCCTTTTATTCACCCGAATCCTCACTCGAGAGGAAGTCAGATGATGCAGCGAAACACAGGTTCCAGTCTGGGTCAGACTGTGTGGTGTTTGCATCTTTGCCCTGTGTCTGTGTGAGTTTCCTCTCATAATCCAAAGGCATTTGTTTCAGGTTAACTGGTGATTAAATTTCCTATAGTGTGTGAGTATTTGTGGGTACCCTGTGATGGACTGGTATCCTATCCAGGGTATTCACCTGCTTGCCTAACACTGATTCCAGAACAGGTTCTGGACCACTGTGAACCTGACAAGGAGCAGAGGTTGATGAAAGTGAAGTGACACAAGTTAAAAATTGGCTATATTATTATATACTTACTGTAAACATGGTTAGTGATTTCTTGATTTATACTTTATTTTATATGTTATAATTAAATAATCTTCAGTAATGTAATTTCAAACATGGAATGTATGTAAAATAATCTCTATATCTATAAAACTCAATCTCTGTTTGTCTGTCTGTCTGTTTGCCTGCTTGTCCTTTATGCACAGCCTTGTTTTCCAGGCTACAGATTTGAAATGTGGCACTTGTCCCCGTAACTGAATTTTTAGCATAAAACAAATTAAACTCCAAAAAGGCAACTTAGAGTTTAGACACACACACACACACACACACACACACACACACACACAAATTAGAAGATTATAAAGTTTGATGATATATAATTTATTATCACTGTGTGTACATCACTACGGTTGGCATACATGTTGCTGTCAGTGTCATCCACAGAAGCAAATAAAAATTTAAAAATTAATAAAAAATTATACACACACAGCACTGCACAAATTATTGATGCAACATACATTTTAAGGATGTCTACTATATGTAACTGTCACGAGGAGCTCTGGCGCCCTCTACAGGCGCTGTGACTCCCTGGCTTACTGATCACTGGCCCCTTCCCGAACACACCTGTCTTTAATAGGTGAGAGTATTTAAGGAAGTGCCTGTGCTCCTGTTCCTTGTGAGGTTTTGTTGTCCCTTATGGTCTACAACTCTGAGCATCTGTGACTATATCTGCCGTTTGTCTCCATGTTGTAGTGAGTTTAGACTTTCTGGCCATGATTTATAGATTTTGTGCCCTTCTGGTTTTTGAACTTTTGCCTGGATTGTGAACCTTTGTTACTTTGGATTGACTTGTTATTCCATTAAACTCTGCATCTTCAACCAGCCTGGTCTGTGGTGTGTTACAGTAACATACATGTGGGCATATATGTAGGGAAATTTTCACATTCAGTTAATATAAGATATTAAGTGATTTAACAGACAAATGGACCTCAACAGAAGCTCTGACATATGATACAAAATACATTAGTATCTGTAAATATGTACATGTGTGAAACACAATAGGATGAGATTATCTTTTAAAAAATGCAAAAACCCAATGCAGTAAATCCAGAATCACTTTTTTTTAGCTGATAATTCCATTGTTTGGAATGGCTGATAAACTGCTTTATTACAAATATCTGATGCAGAGTAAGAATCAGTCTTGAAAGAATGTGAGAATGATCATTTATTCTCAGATTTTTATTTTCTCCACTGCTAACATGTGGGTTGCTTCATTTTCTTTTACACTTGATGATCCAGAACAGAAAGCGGCTCAACCTGTGGTATAAACACAAGTCAGTCATTCTGTATGTAGATATATATACACATATTCAACTACACATACTGCACACACTCTCTTTTCTCCACTGCATAAATTAACTTTTTAGACATTCAGTATTGAATTTGATTGTTACAAATCCTGTGCACTCATTTGCCTGTCCATCGTAATAGTCTTTCTAAGACTTTGATGCTGTACAGTATTATTATAAAGTTATGTGAGAAAATTGTGATGTTTTTCCATGACTGCATGTCTCTGTGTCCTTTTCTGGATGTCACCATTACAATACTGTACCTCCATCAGCAGCCCAGTCTACTGGCAACACCAGTATCATCCATCTTCAACCTGAAGCAGCTGCTGTTTTTCCTTGTTCGGCCTTTGAATTTCCGCTGGTGGCCCATGAAGTCCAAGAGGAAGCGGGGGAGTATGTTGCTGGGCTGAAACCCATATTCTGGACGATCCGTTTTTGATGAGCTGCGTCTATACAGTGATCCTGAGAATGAGCTTTGGTCTGATCCACTGGAGTGGTCTCGGAGCGGGAAGCCGATCTGCTCACCAAAGATATTATCAAGATTCTTTATCTGAGGCAAGACACAAAAATGAAAGGAGGCTGAGGAGAGAGTGGTATTGTGGGGCTCTGTACCTCTCATTACCAACCTAGGTTTTGGACACATCAGCTTTCATTCAGTTACAAATTTTGCTAGAACTGCAAAAATTCATTTTTTAATGACAGAATGTATAACTGTTCTCCTGGGGCGACATGTTTTACTTTAATTAACAAAAACGAGCATTTAATTAAAACTTTAGAATGAATTAATAAATATTTTTAGATGTACAGTACTGTGCAAAAGTCTTAGGCACTTGTGGGAAAAATGCTATAAGGTGAGGATGGTTCCAAAAATAATGCCATGAATACTTATTAATCAATAAACCTTCTAAAAAGTGCAGTAGACAAAAAAAACCTCAATCAAATCAATATTTGGTGGGACCACCCTTTGCCTTTAAAACAGCATCAGTTCTCTTATGCAAATTTGCATCCAGTTTAAGGTAGAGGTTGGTAGGTTCTTCCAAACATTTTGAGGAACTGGCCACAGTTCTTCTGCAGACTTTGACTGTCTCTGCATGTCCTCCCAGACTGACTGGATCATGCTGAGATCAGGGCTCTGTGGGGACCAGACCATCTGTTGCAGGATTCCTTCTTTTTGCTCAAGATAATTCTGTATGACTGAGATTGGGTGTTTGAGGTCATTCTCAGGCTGCAGAATGAATTTGGGACCAATCAGAAACCCCCCTGATGGTAGATAAGAATCCACCTGTACTTCTCAACACACATTGAAGTTGCATGCCTAAGACTTTTGCACAGTACTGTATATTTATAATAAAAAGTTTAAGGTACAAAATATTCAAATGTTTTATGCATTAATGAACATGAGAATGATTTTTTCAATGCAGTATACTAGATTTTAGGCTTATAAATAAAGTAAATAAAGACCTTTCCTTTTGGAAAGAATGGACAACAAATATTTTTTCATTTTCAAAAGGAATGCTTGATTGTTATTTTTAATAGATGGAGTTGGCTGTTTTCTAACACCTAAGTCAGTGCTTGAAGTGAAGGCAGACCTGAGCATGCAGTCCCTTAAATCCCCTCACAGCAGTTTGAATCATATATTTGGAATTAGTAAAAATCAAAGTTATTTAAGGGTAATTTTATTCTGCAGTTTTGAGCATAACGTCTAGTACAAGCAGTTTTGTAATATTTTATTAGAATTTTACATAGAGTCATTGTGGAAAATATTTTAAAATGAACTCAAGCATTTGCTAGAAAAAATACCTTAACTTTCTGAACAGTTACATTTTAAACACAGATATTAATAATTTATTTATTACACTGCCAATTGAATTGTTAAAATGTTGTCTTTCACAATGTCTCAACTCACCAAACAGAAGATATTCATTGTTCAAAGCTAATTTACAGCAGTTTCCATTGAATAAAATCACACACAGGAAAATGTATTTTAATCTCTTCTCAGTACGAAATTACTTTTTGACAAAGAAGGCATTTCAAATGGTCTGAGGCACCATCATTTGCACATAATTTAGTTTAACAAGTTAACTTGTGCAATTGTTTAATTGGTACAACACAGACATAACTCCTACTAAAAAATAATATTGTCTCTTGAGTAACCTACATTAAATCTTACTTCAAAATAGTTCTCACAAATAGCAAGCCAACACCCTGGTGTTCATAACCAGAGCAGTATTACCTGGTGGTCCCTGATGTGAGGAAAGGATCTGGCATCAGCGTGACTGGCGACAGCATACAGGAGGATCAGCAGACAAAGGGACAAAGGGGAGGCTGAAGAAGCTGAAGCTGCCATCTGTGCAAAAAAATCAAAAGTTAAAAAAAAACACCTTTATCAAGAACAAAGTGTGTTTTCTTATAACCCCTGGTTTGGTGGTCCCACAGCTGGCACGCTATGTTCAATGTTACACAGTATTACAGTGAAGTACAAAGGTGTTGCTTTTGTTGTCAGTTTGGAAGCTTCATTCAGTCCAGTCATGCATTGAGGCTGATGCTCTGTATGGGCTGCTGATGAGGGGGAGGTAGCGTTATAAAGGCCACCTCATGTGACATAACCCATTCTCTAGCAGTGCTCCTGGAAACAGCCGCCTCACATTGGTCTTACTTCTCAGCCCCTTCTTCAACTGCCAGCTCTGCCTCCCATACACACCTTCTTTGCATTTCTGTTTCTCTCCCTCTTCATCTGTTTCTTCCTTTCATCATCAGTGCATCAACAATGTAAAATTCCATTACATTTGATATTCATAAGAAAATGACACAGTTTATACAGTGCTCACATTCTACATATATGGCAAAGCGTTGACATCCCAGTATGCAGAAACAGACTCAGATTCAAGGACAAATGTGCAGAGAATGTAAATTTAGCAGTTTCAGCCAGACTTTTGAATTTCATGCCCTGAAGATTTTCCAATTTCTAGTTAATTTTGACTTATTGGAGACATTTGGTCTATTCTGACTGGAATTTGACATATAGTAAAATTGTTATAAAAGTATGTCTATATTAAAATAAAAGTTAAAAGTAAAGACATTTTAATAAGTTCATTTTAATGTGTAACAAAGTGAATAAGCAAATTCAGTATTAC
Source organism: Arapaima gigas (assembly GCA_900497675.1). Taxonomy (NCBI): domain Eukaryota; kingdom Metazoa; phylum Chordata; class Actinopteri; order Osteoglossiformes; family Osteoglossidae; genus Arapaima; species Arapaima gigas. The sequence continues at coordinate 524,442 of UFQX01000098.1, forward strand.
ACTGAGTTTACTTTTTAAATTGCAACAACAGCAACACTGGATCATAGAAATAGAGAAGCAAAAAGACAACAACACAAAGGAACATCAGTTGCAAAGAAACCAAAAAGAAAGTTTACCAATTTTTACAGTTAACTTACATAAATGACGGGTATTACATGAACTATTTTAGTCCCATTTCTGTTTATATGCTGGAGCTGTGAGAAATTTGTGAATTTCAATTGAACAGAATGTTCATGACGTGTTAAGCAGAGAAATATGGAAGCAGAAACAATACTGTGCTGTGTTTCAAACAATGCTGTTTTTCAAATAATATAGTCTGAACCCTAATGTTCATATTTATATATTAAGTAAGGAAAACAGTAGTGGGACGTGAAGGGATTAGGGGCAGAATGAGCACTGTGCTGCCCTCTCCAAACAAAAGCCTGAAAGGGACCCTGGGGGCTTTATTCACAGAGAGGCTCATTATCCTTATTAGCCTCATTAGTCAGTTTGCTGAAGATATGAGTCACTGAGAGAAGTGAATACCCTCAGAGCCTGTGATGGCAGTCACCCATTGCTACCAAGCCCATTCATCACTTCAATTGAACTTCAGGGAGCAAAAGTGAGTAGAGCAACTGTGGCTAATGTGGAAATCATATACCCAGCTACAGGGAACAGAAAACTTTTGTGAAAATGGTTTCTGTTGGGGAGACTGGTGTAGAGACGCTGTAAAAAAAAACTGACTGCTTTCTTTCTTCAGTTAAATCAACTGTAATTGACTGATTGATGTTTGCAAAAAAATAGTTGATCATGTACAGCACAAAATGTATATGGAGGACAGTTGGGCACCAGTTCACACATTGTCACAAAATCGGAAGAAGAACAGGAATAGGAACGTAAGTGAAACTGAAGATATAAACGGATGCCAAGTATTCAACAAAACTGGAGTATTCCATCTACTGAAGTTTGAAAAAAAAAAACTCTTCACTTCTGAGAAGCCAGAAGTCAGAATAGTTCTGTGTGAGCTCTTTGAGTCCAGTGAATGCACTGTGCACCTTGAACAGGCAAAGAGAAGTGCCTGACAGAGATGGACCACCCCAGCCCCAGCACAGACAGGTAACCCCACATCAAGCACAGAGTACTGGGTGGAGGGTAGCTTGAAATAAACTCTTGGTGTTTGGCCAATTAAATATGAACGTCAAAGCAAAAGAAGCAGAAGAAGACACTTTAGACCCTAAACATTGTGTCTTGAAACAGCAGATTTCATAACAGTCCTGACAGAGTGAAAACAGTTGTCTAATACAAGGGTTTTTGTCTATATGATTCCAAGCAATCAACTCATCAAAAATCAATACTAGTAAGTTACAAAATCTGACAAATATATGTTCATCCCAGTACTGCATTGTATTTGTGGCTCACATTGCTTGGGCTTAGCGGTCAGACATAAGTCTGATCACCATTCAGTCTTTGTGGACTTTGTATATTCTTCCTCTGTTCATGTAAATTTCTTCCATATGGTTTCCTTTCACAATATCACTCCATGTGGCTACCCTGTGATGGATTGCTATCCTATCCAGTGTGTACCCTGTCTAGCTTACTACCCTGTGCCTCCAGAGCATAGGTTCTGGACCACCTAGACCCTGCAGTAAATAAGGTGTTAGAGAGAGTGTGTGTTTATCATAAACATACTGTCAGTTCCCCTCCTCTCTCTCTCTCTTGAATTCAGTACCAATAGTAAATTTACATTTGTGAAATCAGTCCGGAAATCAACTCAGTTTTTAAAAGAAAACTGTGGAAACATTCCTTGCGGTCTTGCTACTTGATTCATTCTTCTGAGTTGCCTTGTTCTTCGCTACTATTCATATTCTTATATTCCTTTCAAATGCTCTTTCATCAGTCCTGTATCTTGGTCTTTGAGCCTCAACTCCTCATTGTTTTTAATCATCACGACTGATTGCAAATAAACTCCAGCACCCAGATTTACCTCGCTCTTGTCTTACTGTTATTATAAATACAATTTCCCCTTGAATGTAGTTACAGAAATGAAAGAAAATAGACTTTTTCCATATTGTGCCCATTTTAGGAAACCATTATTAGAGATGACTAGAAAGGCATCCAATATTGTTAGGGCATGAACTTGAATATTTAATGGAACAATTCATAATCAGTTTGAAGTTTCTTTATTAATATGTTCCACATGAAAATAGAACGGTATTGTAGAAGAGAGGTGTCAGTTGATTTTTGGGTGACGGAAATCCCTGCCAGCAAATATAGCTTTGTCTCCAAGCTCTTCCTCAATCCTGGTATGACAATAAAGGAGGTTCGATAAGTAACCAGGAGTGGTATCAGAAATAGAGGGCAATATTCACACAGATTCTGAAAATATGCTGTTGCTTTAGAGTTTAATTAATTATGCAAGGCTGTCAGATTTTAAGCAATGTACAGAAAAAAAGAAGCTTTTCACTACATTTGCAATGTAATTAGCTTTGGATAAAAGAGTCTGAAATCTAAGAATTTCAGTTAACAAACTGAATAATTTCGTTACACTCACCTCATGAGCTGATTATACTTAGCAAGACGCTCAGATCTGCAGGGAGCTCCGGTTTTAATCTGGGGGGGGTTAAAGAACAAGAAACAGCAAAATGAACTGATGCCTACATGTAGTTCTCAGCAAAATAATTCTCTGATATACTGATAACTGCTCAACAAGGTGGCCTGAAACTACAGTAGCATGGGCAGGTGAATGATAAAAATACTGTCATGTAAAGTAGTAAATATATACGGTCATTAAACATTTTTGAAATTCAAGTTCTTAAAAGGATAACATAGCAAATACCCCTTAGTTGCTAAACTAAGGGCTGTACCTGTCCAGTGCACAGGCCAACAACCAGGTCAGCGATGAAGGTGTCCTCTGTTTCCCCAGAACGGTGGCTGACCATCACCCCCCAACCACTGGACTGAGCCAGCTTGCAACTGGTGACAGACAGCAAAGACAGTTTTTATCTTTTAAATAAGCAGTATGGTTGGTCATTTAAGTTCAGTTCTTTTACACATTATGGGCAGTTTGGAGGAACCCAGAAAACAAATGGTGTAGTGGATAGTGCCACTGCCTTACATTCAGAAGACCTGGGTTTGAATCCCTGCTCTCAGTGGAGGGATTCGTTAACTAAGGTACTTACCCTGAACTGAACAAGCTGCATGAAGCAATAAGTACTTTAGTGCTCAAATGTAACATTTTAAGTCACTTTGGAGAAAAGCTATTAATAAATAATAAAATTTCCCATGTTAAGTTTGGATTAAAAATTCAAGGGTCAGGGAGCATTTATTGTCATTCTGCCCTTGTTCAGATGTACAAGGAGAAGAAAATGCTGTTTCTCCTGGACCTGGTGCACAACACACTTCATAGACAAACAGAAGGCACATATGAAGCATAAAAAAGGTACAGATAAATGAAGGATCAATAAATAAATGGTATGACACTGATCTGCTGGGATTTCTTTCTCACTGTGAGGCCCTTTATTCAGTATCACTTTCCACACTCCATCTTTTGGACTCCAAATGACACCACCTTTCCAATGGATCTTCTGCATCTTTTCCCACACACTGTACCAGATTGCCCAGGTCTTTGGCCACAATCAAGGCTTCTGAAACCTCTGAATCCACCACAGTGAGTTGGGAGCCCTACTGTCTTGTGTCACCTCCTATGGTGGATGACGCTGCCAGGGGATGCATGTTACTGCCAGGGGATGTGAACTCTGGGATGTGTGATCTGAGCTTGCATAGCTGCAATTTGAGTGAGGAGATAAGACAGAAGACTCCCGTCTGTCAGCAGAAAAGTTTGTTGGGCTAAGATGGAATGTGAATAACGGAAAAAAGCAAAAGGAAAGACATGTCGGAGAGGCTGCTGTAGTCTTAGTACGCCGCCATCTTCCACACACATTTCTGTACAATTCAGTAATGCTGGCTCATTACGAAAACACAGAGAATAAATTAAAAAAGCCAAAGCTGAGAACAAAAAACCAAAACTGTGAAAAAAGTAAAAACAAGAGATGTGGGAGAGGCTGCTGCATCTTAGCACACTGCCATCTTCCGCATACATCACGTTTAATGAGAAATTGCAGATGAATGAAGAAAAGCAAAAAGCAAATAAAAATGAAAACTACTGAAAAAAAGAAAAACAACAGTACAGTGGTAGATTTGAGAAAAATAAGGGTGAATAAAACAAAAACAAAGAAAAAAGATAAACAAAAACAGCAGCATGCTGGGCTGGAGAGCATGCTGTGTCTTAGTGTGCCATCATCTAAATAAGTGATATATGTGGAAGGACTTGGTAACAGAGCTGACTTTGGTGCAGAGGTCTGGCATTCTGACATTTGACATTTGGACATTTATACTTGGATGGATTTTGTGACAGAGTAGACTTTGTCAACCCTAAATGAGTGACACTTACGCCTGGATGGACTCAGTCACGGTGCCTATCTGGTTGACCTTGAGCAGCAGGCAGTTGCAGGCCTTCTTCTCCACTGCCTGTTGGATGCGCTTGGGATTAGTCACAGTCAAGTCATCTCCCACCACCTGGATGTCTACTGAAGCTGTGAATTTGGCCCACTGCTCCCAGTCATCCTGATCAAAGGGGTCTTCAATAGACTGGACTTCACAAATTAAGAGAAAAGGTTTCAGGCGACTGAAGAAAGAAACACAAAATACCTGGCCTAGAACTAAAACTTTAAGAATTTTAAAATATAAATGTCAGGGGTTCTTCTAGGGATACTATTGGGTACCTGGGTATTTCTTGATGAAACCCTTGTACAGTTCCCCCAGTTGCTCGCCAGTGATGTGGCGCTTGGGATTATCAGGTGACTTGAAATCTAGGTCATATTTCCCTGCTTTGAAGAACTCTGAGGCGGCAACATCCATGCCAATAATAACCTCATTTGAGTAGTTGGCCTTTGCAATTGCAGACTTCAGTAACTCCAGAGCTATAAGTCAAGAGCAGAGAGAAAGAAAGCCAAAAAAAGAAAGCAAACAATTAATAAACTGTTAACTGAAAAACACACATATTCACCTATAAATATATAGTAGATACTGCGTGAGGTCACCATGAGGTCTTATTCACAGTTATAGTTTGGTTTGCGCTACCCCTTGTTTGTAGTTTACACCTATTACAATCTCACGGTGGGAGTCTAAGACCAAGAATCAAACGTTATGCAATCCAACTGCATGATATTTCTGACACATATGTATAAGCTGGTCTCACGTCAGTTCCTTGGTGTGAATGATAATGAAACAAGAGTGTATAATTGGAAAAAATAGTTGCCCCCCTAACTTTAATCAACCAAATGCGATGGATGGCAAATCATTTTTCAATGAATTGTGTGTATATAAATGAAATTGCCTAACACCAATTTGAGAACTTTTTAACTTGAATATAGGATTGGCTAGGCCATTTCCTATCACTGCAGGGGAATTTGCTGCAGCTGAACACACAGGCTGCATAACATAAAACATTCATAGGATACATAACAGTAAGTAAAGAGCAAAGGCTACATAAGTAAATAAATAAGCAAGAATAACAGTAATATGCCCAATATAGTATAGGCCAGTACAAGGTGCACTGATTAAGGTATAAAATAGTGTTGTACTTATGCTGAACAGACAAAATAATCAAAATATACAGTGGAATCCCTCACCCTCATTATTCTCCAGGATGTTGGGTGCAAAGCCACCCTCATCACCTACATTGGTGGCATCCTTGCCATATTTCTCTTTGATGACACGTTTTAGATTGTGGTAGACTTCAGCACCAATGCGCATGGCCTCATGAAAGTGGGATGCACCCACAGGGAGGATCATGAACTCCTGCATGGCCAGCTTGTTCCCTGCATGAGAGCCCCCATTGATCACATTAAAGGCCTGAAAGAGAGAAACAAAGAACGTTTGTAACCTCTAGAAAGTTACACATTTATGGAGGGACTTGCTGTAATAACTATTATACTAAAGCTGAAATACATCTGCACAGTAAAAAAAACTAATTATGTTGATCAGATGGGATCAAAATTTACATGTATTAGGCAGGCAGTGAAGTGGCTGTAGCTTTAGTTCCTTGCTATTGGATGTATAGAATGGATACTTTCCTTTACCTGCTTCAGGGAAATTTGCCACTGTAAAATGGATAAATTGTGGCCATACATTTAGCAATTTGCAGTGGATAAAAGTACCCGTAAAATAATAACACCGTAGGGTTGCCGTAATTTGAATGACTGCGAACTACTTCAGTTTCTGGTCCTGAACATCTAGAACCACAACTAGGACTGAACTCACAGGCACAGGAAGTATGACATCTTTGTGTCCAGCCAGGTTGGCGATGTGCCTATACAGAGGGACACCCTGCTCAGCAGCTCCAGCCTTACACACTGCCAGGGACACGCCCAGGATGGCGTTGGCACCAAATTTAGCTACAGCAGGAGATGTTATGTGGAGAAAACACACATTTAAACACTATGTACTTTGCCTTTGTCTGTTTGAACTGAAACCATTAGGATAACAAATAAAGGCTAAGGAGATAAGTCAAAGTCTCACGGGCAAAACATCAGAAGATGCTTGAATTAGCAAACTATGAAAAGAAATTAGAAACAGTAAATGTACCAACCAGACACACATATCCTTACACTTGTTCTCAGTGCCATCCAGTTCCAGCATGAGCTTGTCAATCTTTTCCTGGTCAACCACATTCAGTCTCTTCACAAAGACAGAAAGGAACCAGAGTCAGAAAGTCATGTGCAACAGAAGAACTGGAATGAATCATAATGAGTCAGAGAGAAGGAGGTAGGACTGGATATTAAGCAAAGTCACAGTGAAAGAAGGAAAGAAAGTGATTGACAATAAGAATGAGTTCCAGAAGGAGTGCTGGAATTCTGTTGTTACATTAGAAACCCAGAGACAGTAAATGACCTTTTCAAGTAATTTTGGTGCAATGTCCTTGTTGATGTGTTCAACAGCTTTCTTGACACCTGGAAACAGAGAAGCATGAGCACATCAAACAGATCAGGCACATTAGTTCTCACTCTCATTTTCAAATTTCATATTATCATGAGTTTCAGCACCTAGCAGTATGACTGGACCTCAATGTCCTCACCTTTGCCCAAATAACGTGTCTTGTCCCCATCTCTCAGTTCTAGAGCCTCATGGACACCAGTGGAGGCGCCGCTTGGCACTGCTGCCCTGAACAGTCCTTAGCAGACAAAGCGTCAAGCAAAAGAGAGGTGTCATAGGGGGAGGTGGCTAAAAAAGGCTGTTTTGTATGTATAAGGGCAGAGTATGCAATTGTGTGAGTTGGCAGATATGAAACCTTTAGTGGTGTAGAGATCCACTTCCACAGTGGGGTTTCCTCTGGAGTCAAGGATCTCACGGGCATGGATCTTGAGGATGGACATTCTGCCTATGAGAAGTGAGATCCGGGAGACAGAGGTAGAAAAATTAGAGGAAATGGGCACAGGTAAAGGTTCAGTGGAACAGGAAAAAAATAGGTGAATAGAACAAACACTCCCTTCACAGAATTTTTGTTATGGTGAAATCAGATGTTAATATATGTTAACGTATGTCAACACGACACTGCAATAGTCTCTCTGCCTGCAATTCACCTGTAATCACAAGCCTCTTCAGAGCCATTGATGTCCTTTTAAAAATGTCCTTCTGCCCCTGCCGTCCCTGACTGTGTTGTCTGTTGTAATTCCATGATTCCTAACAGCCAATCAGAAGCCTAATGATGTCATGATGTACCAATAAATTCAGGGCAGTGGGAGGGGCTTGGATTTGTGCAGGAATATGATTTAAACCTTTTCAGAGGCTATAAATAGATAAGGATATTATGACTGTAGTCTAATAATCTCGCTCTTTATATAGGCATTATTATTTCTTATTCCCACTGCTTCAATCCTGCAGTTAAGCATTTCTGGGAGATAATGTACTTACCATTTAGTTTGCAGTTTTCAACAAATGGAAAAACTCAAAAATATTTTCATATCAGAAACTTTAAAATGATTTAATAGTAATATGGAGTTTGTGAAAATACAATAGGTACATTTTTTTATGCAGGTGAACAGAATTTCCATAAACCTAATTAATATAGCAGCAGCAACAGCTCTGCTTTTTAAATTCATGTTGTCAGATAAACATATAATAAACAATGCTGCCACAAGCTGAAAATTCTCTTTTCATTTGTAGCTTTGAGGCCTCTCCAATCTGCTTCAAAATGGATTTTTCAGGAATCCTCACTCCAAAACTTCTCACTTATAACTTTTGCAGTGATGCTGTCGAGGTCCCAACATACAGCAGACGTATAAATGAAGACTAATGGATCGGTTGTAATTTGTACACAAATTCAATCCCAGTGCCCGTCTTAACTCTCCAAGGATATCTATAAATAGGTGTGAGGAGTTTGGAAAAGAGAGACAGCTTCTGAAGGTCTTGTCTCATGTTTGTGCATCAATCTAACTGTACTCTGCAAAACCCTGTCACTTTACCTTTAAAGTTTGATGACGGTTTCACCAAGAGCTCCAAGTGCAGTCATGTGTGAGGATTTTTCACTAGATATTTTTCATCATCTTGACCAGTTTTCCCTTAGAAACCATATGGATAGGTCCAGATAGGAAGTGAAAATGAAACAAAATCCACTGGCATGTAGACCTGCAAAATCTACAACATGCTGATGTATCACTTGTGGTTGACCTTTAATGAAGGGTAAGGGACATAGGAGAAGGGGCATGACCTATTGCTGAGACTTCTTAAACTGGCCATGACCTCAGTGGAATTCAGCTCCTTCCACCATCTACCGGGGGAAATTACCCCGGTAACCCTACTGTGGGTCAGTATACTTACTGATGGCTGTCTTGGTTTTCATTCTGTCTCAGGTCCTGATATTATTATAAGACATATTATGCAATGTACTGTACATGTTTTCCCTGGTTCTGTTCTGTAAGTGTACATTAAGAAGCCTGCAGCAATACAAAATCTAAATGTCAGTAGCATACTTATTGAATCATTTTATTGCATACATACTAAGGGAAGGTTGTATTTTACTTACAGAGTTTGTTACAGGGAAATTGAATAACAGCTGAAACTCCTCCATCACTGCTGTCACTGTCTGTTCACCCCCTACCTCCTACCACTTGACAGAAAGCAACAGTGAACAATTGTGTAATGCCTGGGTACCCAGACAGAGTGCTGGATGCTGTGTGTTAGCTGGAAGTGATGCTATACTAGTTATGTTATGTGTATTTTCCTTAAGTGGAGTCTAGGCTTTCAAATTGAGAAACATTGTAATAATGACATGTGCGTTAATAGAAAATTAAAAAGAAATATTGACAAATACAATTGAAAAACTTTAACAAGTGATTTACAACTGGACATGCATTATGCAGCTTCATCAGTATTATTTGTAAGAGCTGTAGAAGTATTATAATTTTAAAAAATGTTTAAAAAATTTAAAAAAATAAAAAATTTAATACAGCTCCACTGCTGAAGATTTATCATATAGATATTTATTTTTCAAGAATGTCATAACCTCATTAATAGACATTTACATTTATACATTTGGCAAATGATTTTCTCCAAAGCAAGAAACCACTCAGAGAAAAAATATTGAAACTATTTTTAGAGTCTTATTTTCAGTAAACCTAGTCTATTTTAAATACAGTTCTGCGAAGGCAATGTAAGTGTTATCATCTATTAATTTAATATTAGAATTATGCATAAAATTTTAATGCTGTCACATGGGCCATCATGACAGTGTTCAACTGTAGGTTTGTTCCTGTGGTACTATAGAAGCCTGTATATACAATATAACATGATGCATGTGTAAGAAAACAATGAACAAGAACTGAAGCAGAATTTTGCTCACCTGACTGTGAACGTGGCTCAGCAGCGTGTCACCAACTGTAAAGGACTACACGTGGGCCCTCCTCTTAAAAAACACTCGGTGGGGCCATGTCCCAGAATGGGAGGTCAGGGGCCGTCTTACAACCCCCACCCTTTTTGGTTAAAAGAATGGTGTGTAATGTGTGGTCATCCACAGTATAGCTTGTGAATTAAGAAAATATCATAGGACTGTGTTTGCAAATCTAAGACTGACCAGCACTGGACAACCCATTGGTTACTTCTGTTTAATCCAAAAATCTGTAAACATTCTGATTGTGTTTATCTGATGTACAGTACAGGACTCTGTCTAAAAACACATAAAACAGCAGCTGCACATTTCATAAAGGATTCAGGGGTCATTAATGTATAAAAAAATGAAATGCAGTAGAACATACAGCACTGTTTATACAGCCAGCACGACTTCGTGTACAAATACAGCGCAGTGAATTTGATATCCAGCAGGTGGCTCACTTTCTCATTATTGACAAATCTGCCTGTAATTTTGAACAGTACAATACCTGTCTTTCCGCAGGTTGTAGTACCATTAACATTACTCATTACTCACTGACGCTTCTCTCCAAAGTGGTCTACAATTCAGAGTTCAGTGCATTAATAGCAGTGAAACAGCTTTAGCCATGAAATCTGAGCTAAAAAAATAAAATCCTCTGGGCCAGTGACCAGTTTTTTTTTAAAAATTATTTTGCACCCGTAGTTGTGTCATGGTTTGCAATGTAATAACTTGGTGCTGTTTTTTTTCCAATAAAATTAACGGTAGCTTGTTTACGTGAATTCAAAGGTTGTGAGTCAGCCCTTGAGCAGGACTTTCTGGCAGCACACCAGAAAAAGACAAAAGGACTTCACGCAGCATCTCCTCTGATCCCACACTTGTGTTACACAGCAAATAGCTGGGCGGTTTAAATTTCAGAGATTTGGTCTCATTGGGTTTAAGAATTCCCTTATTCTTCAGTCAGTTACACTTCTCAACCTAGTGCCACTCAGACATGGTACAAACCCATGTGCAATGCAGTGTAACATGGTTATGCAATGTTGTGGCCACTAGGATGTGTGTTTTGTGATGTTTTCTGTTAATGTGAATTTATTGTGTGACTTTTTAAATTATTGTTTGCTTTCTTTTTTGTCTCCCTCTTTTTGGCCTTTGTCTAATAGGTTTTTCATTTTGATGGATAGAGCTGCTGTGATGCAAAAAAAAAATAGAGAAATCTTACAATAAATTTCTATTGCATCATACTGTAGACACAGGACTGTGAAAGTACCACTTGTTTGTCTGATAACACCGTTTTGCTGGTAAGCATCACCCAAGAGGCTGCCAGTAGAACGGAGTCAATGAGGAAAACGATGATTGCTGCAAATTTATGTGGCTGTTTAGATGATATATTACTATGCTTAATACAAATAACAAAAACTAAAACAATGGGACATACTGTGCAGGAAACAAAAATACTGCATACTGTATTTTGAACCATTAATTTTCATGAGCTGCTCATTCTGGTTAGGATCATTGTAGTTTGGACCTATCCTGGAATCAGTGAACATGAGGCAAGGAGCAAATACATCCCGGACAAGAGGCCAGTCTGTTGCAGGGTTGATACACAGATTCACTCACACACACAGACTGTGGGTAATTTATATGGGCAATTTTATCATTAGCATATGTTATAAGTGCAAGATTAAATGGTAGAAAGAGGTTATACTGTATTTAATGTGGGGAGACTTATTAAAGATGAAATATGGAGCTTCCTCCATAAAATGATTGCCATGTGAATAATGTCCATAGCAGTTTGGATGTGAAATGTGTCAACTTCTTTTTCTTAAATGAAACAAACAACCAAAATCTAAAGTAAAATTTATAGCATTTATTTGTTCAGCCTTTTCTTTCATGTCAAAATTCTGTTTGTTCTTTTCATGTCAGTTTTTCATTATATGAAGTTTAATTATTTGAAAAAAAAGAATTCCCAGAAACATGGAAAGCTTGATCATACATTTACTCCAGGAACAAAGTAGATTACCATTATACTTCTTAGAATGGAGTACAACTCACAGTTACATCTAAAACATTTCTCTTCCAGTTCAGGGATCATATTGCCCACACAATTTTAAAAACCGTATTTGTGTTCACCACAAATAGAGGAAGAAAGTAAGAATAGTACAGCGGGTGCTGATTCCTCCAGAATGACGACACTGAATTAATCCATTGGAAAACAAGCACTGAACTTGTGCATGAACTGCAGGACGAGCTGAGGTCAGGGAAAGGCAAACCGAGTCACATGTGTTTTCCTGTTTGGTTCACCAGCTCATTGTGTCGTGAACACAACAGGCATTTCCCCTCATTGCTGCTGCTTGGCGCTCTAACACAACTCTGCTCACAAGGGAACAACTGCACATACTCGGATATTTCCACAGCCACGTCTTCTCATCACAAGCTGTTTGCACACTTGGCATATGCAAGAACGCCTCCTTGGCTGGATATGGAAGCTCCTCCAACCTGAACTGTTCTTAAACCACAAACAAGAACTTGTGAAATAAACTCTGCATTTCCTACATTCCAGGGTATCAGAGTTATCAATAACACAAGTTAAACATAGATTAGAGACATTTTGTGCTGTTCAGTTAATGATATATTTACACTTTGGCAAGTCATACTAGGAAGCACTTAAAGCTAACTTAGAACAACCAAAATGAGAAGGCCAGCAGAAAATTTCAAATGTTTCATAGAAAGATCTTTAGAGAAGTCAAGTGGCCAAGAAATTGGCAAAATAAGAGAGGCAGCTTCCTTCAAAGTGGGAACTTCACTGCAGATATCAGGAGGAAGTCTAAATAAATGTGGTCCAACAAAAAAGAATCATCTCTGCAAACAGGTTCATATGGCACACTGTCATAGGGGGTTTGTGTGAATAGGCCATATGCAGAGGGGCAAACATTTATGCACATTGTGCTTCTTTCAAGTGTGTCTTTCTCTTGCTCTGTTTCTTATTTGCAAAGCCAATTTTATGTACAACACAGAAATTCACTCCACACACATAAGGTGTTTTTCTTAAGAATAAATGTAGTTTTATTTGGCATCACTGGAGTTCACAGATTTGATCCACATGGGCATCAAAAAATACCTTTAGTGTTTAGTGGCTAAATTTGAGAGGTGAAGGGCAAGGGGATGGTGTCTGTATCTGCTGAAAGAGAAATGCAGTCCAATCCTTTGGCAAAGGGACGGTGGAGGGCCAGTAGAATCAGTAGCCAGCATCCCTCAGGAATTTAGCCATGCTGTATGCCTTTAAATTCAGCGTCCCACCACGCTGGTCTTTACTTCCCATGACAATGATGAGAGCTGAAGATGAAAGAAGAGGAGGGTTATAAAACAGAGCACCAAGAGATAACATCATACACGTGAAGTTAAACATTTAACATTATGCCAGAAAGTTAATGCTCAACAACATTCTCATGATATTTCATAATTTTAATAAAAACTTAAATAATTAAATAAATGTTACAAACTTAATTGGGAAAGACAAACTTTCATTAAAGATGGTCTTTCATTAGTTCATTATCCAAAAACGTAGTTAGCAGAATGTGACACAGAACAAGCCAGCGCTTATTTTTCATAACTGGGTGAAGCTTCAGTGAATAATTTGAACTGATATGCAAGCTGGTTGTTAAAAAATATATCCTGCAAAATGTTTCTAAATATAGAATATGAAATATAAAACATATTATGGGTTAAGTGGTAGCTGTAAACTGGTTTAAAATGTGTGGACATGTGATCACTACCCTAACTTTTTTATTACTATTTACATATATTCATTCAGCTAATGCTTTTCTCCAAAACAACTCAGAATGTTAAGGTACGTAGACTGATCTAAGAATTTGTATGCCTTATATTTATATCAGCTTTCCCCCAGAGCACTTGACAGTAAGTACCCTTCTTAAGGGTATTACAGCAGGACAGTGGATTTGAACCAATAACATCCAAGTCATGAGATAACAGGTCTACCCATTATGCCACCTGCTGCTCCATTTCAAAGTCTAATAAAGAAATATAAATATATTGCTATATAAATGCATAAGCAAGTGTAAGTAGCTTAGCATTCTAAGTTGCTTTTTAACCTTCATTTACAAAGCTGTGATGTGATCTTGCAGGGACAATGTAGGTTGAGAACAAAGTTATCCAGTGACCTTTCTTTGAACAGGCCACACAGATACTGTAGGTTTCTCCATCACTTTCGGTTGCCTTGGTGCGTAGGTCGATTGTGTGGTCGCCCTCTTCGTGAAACTTGTCCCGCACCATCGTGCACCGGACTGTGCCTAGAGTCACTCCGTTGCTGAAACAACTACTGCGGTCTTTTGACACCAGCTGCTTGATTTGCGGCGCCTGCGTGGAAAGAAGACAGATGTGTAAAGGGAGATCCACACAACCACATGGCAATCTTTCTAAAACAATAGCAACTGGTACATGGTGGACCCCATTTTATATCCCCACTCCTTTTGCAGTAACCCTGATCGAAACATTTACTGTGCATTTATAGAGTAACAATTGTTTCGCTGTTTAAATAGGTAAATAAAAGTATCTTGGAGTAGACCTATTACTGTGAGTCGCTTTAGAGAAAAATGTGAGCTAAAATGGAAGAACAACAAAAAAGACCGCAGTTCTGGTCCTAAAGGTCAGCAAAAAAAAAATTACAGCCAAAATGAGTCATTAAATTATTGGCTGTGCAGTGAAAGGGAAGTTCCACTCATGGAATCATATACTGCTGAGTATGCTGTGACAGATTCTATAAAAAAATAGGTGGCGTTTACTAAATCAGACATCCATTTTCAGTAACTGCTTATCTTGAGCAGGGTTGCAATGGTCCAGAGTCCATCCCAGAAGCAATGAGCACTAGATTATGAAACCACCGACACTCACAGTCACACTCTCATGCACACACTACAGTCAATTTGGAATGACCAATTAACCTGAAATCCATGTTTTTAGACTGCAGGGGCAAAACCGAAAGGAACCAACATAACAATCAATCCCGTGTCTTAACCCACAGCCGAGGAGCTGTGAGCCATCAGCACTATTTGCTGCATTACCTTGCCACCCACAATACTGATATGACCATAAATAAATCCATTATCATTAACCACTTAATCCTGGTCAGGATGGTGCAGAGCCCATAATGGAGTCATTTGGCAAAGAATCAACCCCCAGGTGGGATGCCAGTTCATCACAGGATAGCAACACATGCACACATTATAGGCAATTTAGAGTGACCAATTAACCTGAATCACAGGTCTTTGGACTGTAAGAGGAAAGCAGAGCACTGACAGGAAACCGACACAGACACAAGAAAAACATGCAAACTTCCCACAGATTGAGCTGGATTCAAGCTCACACCTGCCCAACCCAGGCACTGTTAGGCGACAGCACTACTCACTGAACCACTTCACCACTAATCTAAAACAGTGTCACTCATTGTTTTTTTTCTGGAACTTTACATTTCGCAGAAAAAAAAGAATCTCTAATATTATATATAGTACATTCACAACCAATTTTGAAGTCATGTAAACAGGTAATTTTATTAATCCAAACATACAGACAAAAGCTGATGCAAAAAATTTTCTGTCAAGTAAGATATAGATTTTAAAATACAGGGCAAGAATACAAGAAAAAACTTTGCAATGTCCGTTACTTGAGGACACCCCTAGGCATGGGAGCCGATATCACACTGCAAGTAGTTGTGCCATTAGAATACTGGCAGTCATGTAATTTACAGAGTTGTGTTTAACTTCAGAGGAGACTGAGTGAAGGTATAGGGGTGAATATATATCTTTCCCAAGCTGCAGGTGTTCATGGGGAGACAAGCCACCCTCATCACAGGGAATAATACACCCACTGAAAAATCCCCAGTGTGCTAAATGGTGAAGTGTGGCATCTTCCATTTACAAGCATACTGGGTTCCCAAGTCCACTGCCAAGTTGAATGAGCCCTTGAACCTTAAGTCATCCACCACAATCATAAAGGACGTCCCCAATCTGAAGAAAACCATCAGTTTGACAAAAGATGCCTTAATCCATCGAAAAAGAGGGTGCTACAGCAGCACAAACAATGGTGCCGTACAAGTAGTTGCAAGAGGCAACTGAAGTGTCTGTCCTCTACAGAGCGGTGACTAAGCAGAGGGTGGTTCCACGGGATGCCTAGACAAGATGAGCAAGCATGAGGACCATCAGCAACATGTGGTCCCTGAGTCTCTGTGAGAGCCATCTGCCAAATGGAGAATTCAGCAATAGTCTTTTAGCATGTTGAGTTCTTTCCGTATATTTTTCTTCAGGGGAAAAATATTAACTTTCCATGCCTGTCATGCACAGCACCCAAGTGAGGCAGAAATAAATCCAGATGTGAATGTAAAAAAAAAAAATCATATATTCAATTTGCACATTGCACTTTATGCGACAAAAAATGAAAACATTATTTGCAATAAACACATCGGATTCCATCAGAAAGAAATTTTGTCCTGTAAAGTACAATTCAGAAGGCAGCGGTTTTGAGTGAATGTTTATTGACTCTGGTCACCCCACATACTTCAGGTATTCAAGGGGAATTTCTATTTAGCCATATGTTCTTATGGGCTGTCCTTTGGTAGGGGTTTATACAGGAAAATACCTACAACAAAGCATTCAGGCTTAAAAATAAGGTGAGGGGAAACTCCCATAATGTAAGATGAGATATTAAAACCCCCAAAAATATGCTTAGTAGCTTGTCACACTTCACTTAGCAACTTTAGCAACTAACAAATTAAAGTAGTCAGACTTTAGTCTTCCAAGGATGACAATCGAGACCATGTTTGACAGCATCCACCGACACACACACACACACACACACACACACACCATCCTTCAACAGATCAGTCACACATCACGCCCAGATCTCACTTCCTCAGTGAGACAGAGTGTGGGGTAAATATATTTTTGTGGTTGTTACTTCAATTTAAGCAAGCTATGGAGTGAAACAGGAACCTCTGACAATTTAAGCTCACAACAAACTGCAGAAACAACCATTCTCTCCCCAGGAAGTTGGGAAAAGCTCACACAGAAAGTGGATAAAAATGTTACATCCATAAACCATGCCCCTCAAAAAATTGTTCTGTTCCAATGTACATATCTTTAGTGCTTAGTGCTTGAATACAAGTTACAGTTATATTGAAGATTTGCATCAAATGTTCCCATTCGGTTATTTAAAACTTACTTCATATCTAAATGGACTCAAACATTCAAAAAGAAGGAAGAAAAGTACTGTTACAGTTTAATGCCTGTGGGTGGGAAGCCACTGTAGTCCAACCAGTTCAACAAGAGTGACAACCAGCAGACCATGTGGCCTGACCTAAGGACAGTAAAATGTGCGCCAGTGACAGTGAGGTACACAGCCAGGCAGGTGTGGGCCAAAGCAACTGACAACGGAGTGTGAGCAAAATTGTTATTTTTCAGTTTAGAACCCACAACAAATGACATTTATTATATGTCATCTGAAAAAGATTCCGTGGTTTCTGTGGTGACCACTTCAGGTACGCAGAGCATGCATGTTCTGGCAGGAGTGCAGTTGGTGACGGTACACAAGCAGCAACATGCAAAAGCTGGCAACTCACACAACAGCTAGAACATTCTAGTTTACTACTGTGTGAACGGAGCTGAAAAAACCTGTGCACATCTACTACTCATACCAGCCCCTGAACAGTAAAGGCGTGGGAAACCGGTGACTCAAGAGAGCCTGGGGTGAAATCCTGTCCTGAAACTTTTGAAATAAGTGAATAAATCTGTTTGATATCCTGTGGTTAAAACGAATAACCATCAATTAGATCTGCTAAGCAAATCAATACACCTGCTGAGTGCTAATTGAGGAACACAAAGAGCACACAGGAGACATAAAGACTTTGTTTCAGGGAAGGAATGGAAGGAGACTACACTGTCAGCTGAACAGCATACCCTGGAAAACAAGTGGCACAGGTAGCGCATCCCCCACACAGTGCAGCTGGGTGTGGGTTTGAAGCCAACCCATATGTGTGTAGAGTTTGCATGTTCTTTCCATGTTCACACCCCAAAGACATGAGCAAAAGAAGGCAATAATAAACTAATTTCCTACCTTCCTTTACCAGAAAAACCACTCATTGGAACTTACCAAACCCACCTGGGAAGCAATAAGAAAGCTGAAACAAAACAGTGTGAAGGGCCACTGACAGTCAAAACAGTGACAACCGAGCTGGAAGCTTTTGCCAGAATATGCTTGCGTGTCACCATGATATCGCACAGGACACTGAGCAGATGCACACATGCAAATACAAAACCACTCCCAGGGAGTTGCCCTGTGACAACTAGCATAATACCTCACCCTCAGCTTCTGCCACAAATCCCTATGACGCCTGTTTGAGGTACAACTGTGCTGTGGCTCCTTCTGAGGGTGGGCTGCTCTGCGCCCTTGATGTGAGGCTCTGGGTTCCTTCAGAAGCAGTAAGGACCAGGTGTCGCCACTGAAATCCCAGCATTTTGTTATGGGGAAAGTAGACTCATTTTCAAAAAGACTCTGCTCTATAAAATCCAATACTCCCCTGTGTGAAGGAACACCTACATGCTAATATTCTTCAGTGTTGCACTGGGGGAGAAGTTCTATAGTCCAGGTTTATGCTGTGGAAAACACTACACCCACTATTATAATATCACCAGTAATGAACTGATTGGAGGATAACACCTCAATTAAAGTAATACGTACAATTAATAAGAATGGCAGGTAGTGATGAACTAATACAATATTGTATTTACTGCTGCAGCAAAGCTCATCTGCAAAGCAAAAGACACACAAGTGAGGGTGACCTTCCAGCAGCCGTATCAGATAATAATGAATTTAAGAGGGACTTGTAGTTACTTTTCACCAAGCAAATCCTGATTGCACCCAGCAAACTTTAATCCTCTCAGTTCACATCAAAGTGATATTTTGAAGAGACCTGGCTGAACATATCCAACACAAAGAAAAGACCAAATCCAGCCATGAGAATATCACCTTTCACCTGAATAAAGAATGTGGGGGTGGGTAGGGACATGAGTCAGTTTCTACTGAAGTCACCCCACAGTCACAGAAGAATTTCACAGCAGTGGTTGGTGCCTGGAGGCAAAGCCCATTTAATTCCATCAAATTAGGGCAACACTACAAATGACATATGGCTCTTCCATTCACCCTGGTAAAGCTTCGTGAACCAGCCACTATACCACTCAGAGGAAAGCCGCCCCGGAACACTAATGACCTGAAAATGCAGGCCGTATCTTACTTCAAATTGTCTTTCCCTCCCAAAAACTTATTAGTTTGTTCTCCCAATAGAGAACACATTGCAACTCCTGACCTTACACCAATATTAAACCTTCTTGCAGTCGAGCCACAACCATATGACCATCTACAGTACATGAATTTAACTGATCCTGGAGGCTGCCCTGTCTGTGTATTTTAATCCTAGCTCAGTTTTTCATTTTGTCAGTGAATGACCCATCATTTTCTGCAAATAATGGGCTTTCCATTCACTGGGGGTGGATGAAAACCCCTGAAGTAGCACATTTAGGTCCATGAGAGGGATGTGAACAAACTTGCAGATGATATTACAGCTCAGTCAAATGAGACAGCACTGGTTTATAACAAGACCACACTGGAGCTCCATTTAATTTACAAATGTGCCACCAAAACAAGACTTAGACAGTTTCATTCATACTTCATTCACTGTATGAGTCCTACTGCAGAACACAGAAGGAAAATTTGAATCAGAGGATCCATGTGACAAAATCAGGTGCTCCTATTCAGAATTAAATCAGTTCCTTAGGCTATAGACTGACTTCCCAGGGGAAATACACATTACAACATTATAAATACACATTTATTTCCTTATTCATCTGTTATTATTATTATTATTATTATTATTATTAATAATAATAATAATAATAATAATAATAATCTTTTAGCATTATTATTATTGTCGTTATTATAACTCAGTATAAATATTGGAAAAAAGAGTCATCTACAGCAGATCAAAATAATAATGATAAAAATGAATGTTCAAACGTGAACGTGGTAGTAAACAGCATTTTACACGTCACTTTCAGAAAAAAGAAAATGTAACAATTTTAACCAAAACTGAAAACTAGATTTCATACTTTCATAGAAGTATGACAGAAATAAAATAAGGACCACAATGTGTAAACCAATTATTTAGAAAGTAGTAAAATAAAGGTCCCACAGCAGAGCAGGGCAGGGCAGTAACTCAGGGACTTCAGAAGATCCTGTGTGAATCTCCTAAAGGTTCTAAAATCATCTAAACCGTCTCTCAGCACCTTCATATATTGTAGATCAAAATCAGTTAGACCAACAGTGTCGAGAGACAGGTGCCGATGTGAAATAAGTGCAGGTGATGGAGACAACTTTAAAAAGAGCAGGATCAGACTGTGGAGCAAACAGCGGGTCTGAGGATAATGAGGAGAAGGCCGGGACTTGTGAGCAAATGTTACTGCTCTGAGGTTACAGAGTTGAAACTGTGTCACATTATTACAGTGTGGCGACTTTCGCCGCTGTCACGCTACCGTGATCCCGGACAGCTTCCCGTTCGGGTACGCCGCCCACACACTCTCCTGGTCTTGCGTGAAGCCCACGATGGCCGCGTCGATCAGGGTGCCGTCGGCCATCAGGCTGCAGATGTACGACTCCCAGGACATGGTGTTCGGATGAGGAGAAGGATTCGGGTGACCTGCGGAGGAAAGAAGGGCAAAGGGGTCGAGTCGGACACGCAAATGCCAAATCTTCTCACCACTGGGACATAAACCCAGAGGAGAGCAAATGAAATCCATAAAAGTTCGGGAAAAAAAGAGTGAGCCGTGTTTTATTTATTTACTGTTATTGTAAAACCTCTGAAGAAAGAAGTACCTGAAACAGCAGCTCTGAGAACTCGTGGAGCGGATTGAGGAAGTAAAACTGGGTTTTATATGGAAGAGAAGGAGGAGCAGGAGCGGGATCAGCCCATGGGGAACTTCCTCGAACTTCACAGTCCAAAAACAGAGAGAGGGTGAGGGAGAGCTCATACACGCACTTGTTTTTCTAGTTAGCTAATTCTACACTATGTGTGTGTGTGTCTGTATATATATATATATGTATGTGTGTATGAATGCATGTATTTATGTGTCTATATTTATTTATGAAGACATATAATCACATATTTATTGACCTATTTTATTATTATTATTATTATTATTATTACTTGTTGCTCTATGTCGCTGCTGTTCTCAGTAATGTTGTTCAGTTGCTTTGGCAGCACAGGTTCGTGCTGTCAATAAAGAACAACTGAGTCAAGAGAGAAAGAGAGTGAGAGACAGAGAGCGAATGAGAGACAGACAGACAGAATGAAAGAGAGTGAGAGAGAATGAGAGTCTGACAGAGAGAAGCTTTGAGCTTTTTCATGTCATCTCCTGTGTGTATCCACTCATTTTGTTACATGTGCTCATTTTGCCATATGTCCTCACTTGTGTGTCCTCTGTAACATATGCCGGTTTTAATGCATCCCTTGTCCATGTCCACTCGTGTTTTCTAACACGTCCATTGTTACACGTATGGCCACACTCATTCATTTCACCATGCACACTCTGTCTCGTATGTCAAGATTTCCATAAACAAGGTAAGAGTAAATGACACAGGTAGGTCACCTGCTCTGTGTGACATACACCACACCCTAGAGGAGTGGCCCTGACACAAAACAGGTTCAGGTATGACTACTTATATTAATGTTCACAGACCAACCTCATGGATTCACACAAGAAAAGACCATGTCTCAATGATATTAATACCTTCAGTAATATAGTGTATATTATTGTATATTATATTGTCATTGTTGCTTAATTGCACCCGATAGCTATTTTTTTTAAGTAAAACTGAAATATTTGCAAATAACATGAAATTCAAAGATCCACCTAGTTGATGCTTGAGGGGTTCCCTGATTTTTCATGAAACAGGTGCCAGTATAACATACACTACTTCACTTAAATCTAATAATATTAGAAAACATTTTCTCAAAGCATACTGGATTTTAAACTATTTTTCATAAGTATTTCAATTCCATGTATATTAACTGCAGGTTTTGTTGTTCTGCCCTCACACCACCTATCATTCCTGCACTAAGACTGTTTCAAAGCTCTCACCCTTTCTGGATCACGCTCATACCTTTTAGAAAAGTATGCAATCTGTATTGGAAAAGACAGGATACATATTTTCAAACTTTTCTAACGGTTCCTTTTCATTCTAGATTTTAACTGGTTAATTAAAGTCTTTGAATTAAAAAAAAACACCTAGCTTTTATAAGCAAAATATACTGCTGGTCATTTTCCATTCAAACAGTGAAGTATTTAGTTTATTTGTAAACCCCAGAAAGAAAACCAAAATGTCCACCCAAAAAATTTTTCTGTGGGAAAAGGAAAAGTTCAGGGTGTTAAATAGTCTTTGATCAAACTCCTTTCTTTTCCTCTTGAATCTATAATTCAGCAATTAATTAGCATCTTGTACTGAAGTGCTTGGGTTTTGAATGCACATGTGAAGAACAGCATCATGACAAATCGTGGCCAGTCGGACCCTGGTTCTTCTCGCACGCAGCCTCTGAACGAACATGAAATCTTGGTGGGATGCAGCTGCAGGAGGAACTGGGACACAAAGCCACTCTCTGTAGGAAGTGCACATGCCACGCATTCTTCACAGGGCCTAATCTTCCTCAACAACCCTCCACATCCAGTATGCAAGATGGCATCTGACTGTACAAATACATTTTTTACTTTCTCATCATGTGATCTTTTTTATTGTCTAAAGTTCCTGAATATTTGCAAAGATAATGGACTGTAAGGATGACTAATATTCTCAATATAGAAATTATTTCATCAAGCTAAAAAATTATTGGACACTGCAAGAAGTAAAATGAAAGTAAAATTTAATAACCTTTTTATTTAATTTATAATTTTTCTAAAATAATCTGAATTTTTTTCTGTGATCAGTAAAGCCGAATTAATGCTGTGAGATGTTTCTAGCCTGTAGGCATGCAATGCTGCCAAACGTGGCTACAGCTTCATGCTCACACTGTGAAGGGGTACAAGTCACTGGGCCTCTCTATTAAATATGTCCTTTTTGTGATTTAGGATGAAAGGATGTTTTTAAAAAATGTGCACATCACCCTCAGATGAAACTCAATATGCAATACAGCATCACTGGAAACGCTAAGTGAGGGATACATTATGAACACCATCATGGAAAAAAACACACATTCACCAAAAAAAAGTCTCAGCTAAATAATTTAAATTGTTTAGTGGCAAAAAGTAAAACATAATACAAAATACATCTTTTGCAATAGGAAGGTTAAATAAAGATATGGAAATAGACTTTGAAAAAATCATTAGTATATTGCAAGAATTTGGATCTTACTCTGACCACAAGTATCACAATTTCTTCTTAATACATATGATGATTTAGCAGTACTACATAATATTGCTACATATTAAGACTGACAATGATTTAGTCAATATTTATGGATGCAAACTACAATTATTCAAATTAATTAAACCACTTCTATAATTGATGATATAAGTATAAAAACATTCACTCATTATTCACATTACAGTCCAAGTCAGTTTTAACAGTCAGGATGAATACAACACAAAATAGGTCTCATTGAATTGAGAAAACAGTCACTTAAAAATCTTAAAATGAAAACTATAAAGTATGTACTGTACACAGTTTTTGGAAGGTCCTTGAAAGAGCACACTAGAATCACAGCTGCTGCAGTGTGTCTAATGTGCTTGAGAAAACAAATGCATGAAAAGAAGCAGAGCACAGGTCAAGTTTAGAGTCACTTGGGCTTTCTTAGAGAGCCACCGGGTGGGATGTGAGTGAGTGTGTAAGCAGTGTATTGATCAAGCCAGTCAAACACAAGCAGTGATCTAACTGAAAACAACAGCACAGCCATAAAGCAGCTGTATTGGCACTTTTCTCTCTGGGCCATCAGAATACAAAGTGTGCTTTCAGACACATAATAATAAAAAAAATGCTCTGACACTGGACTGTAATGTAATACAACACTGTGAAGGACTAATTTAAGCTCAAAACAAATTCTTAATTCAACAGTGACTCATCTTCTTAATCAGAAACATGGCAGTACTGCTGCTGTAATGTAGAAATAGCAAGGAATCATCTTCTTGACAATTTTTAGTTGTATAACATTTGCCTTAAAAAGTAAAGTCACTGAGTTTTGAGCAGTCAGCGATAACAAGAGTGTGCTGCATCCTCCAGAAAAGATAAGCTTTGAGCAGAAAGGTGAAAGTTCTGCCCACAGGGATGTTTATAAACAGATCTTCAACATACAATTGCAGTTTTTTCTCTTCTAACAGGAAAAAGAAAATGAGACCAACTCACAGTTACAATCAACATAATAACATTGCTGCACTAATCTTTATTGCTCTTCATGTTTGGGTAGTTAATGTGAAGCTAAGTGTGAGCAAATAAACACCTTGGAAGTGGCAGCTGAACTACAGTTTCTGGCTGCACTGGGGTTGTGGAGTTTTTCAGTTCAGTTAGTAACTTCCCAATACATTATTTGGGCTGAATGGAAAGCTGACGTGCAAAAAGAGAGACAGGAATCAGAGAGGAGAACGTTCTGCTAATATGATGCCAACAGACAATACTTCAAAGAAAAACACGGGTCCTTATAGGTGCCAGATATTCTTCTTTCATGTGGTCCCTGTGAGGAATTAAGAGTTGTGTTTTGTGGCATCAGTAACACTTATTTTGCCCTTAAATGCTCAGGAGTGCCTGAAGATGCATGGGGAGGAGGAGAGTAGATGTATCAAAGGATACGATTGTTTGCCCACAATGGAGAGGAAATGGGGGTCTTCATATGAGGAGGGACAGGAAGTGTCCGTCATTTTGGGCTCTTGCCACTGTACATTAATGAGTTGAACCCTACAGTCCAACATCTTCTATTGTCCCCTTATAATAAATTCAAACTGAACTGAACAAACATCTTTCAGATGTTTATCTCCATCAAAGCATAATTATTCATTCCTAACGGCTTGTTTTTTTAAAACAAAAATGAGAAACGTGATATTCAGAAGTTACAGTTTCACTGAGCGATAAATTGTAATTTGAACTAAATTTAAACCTTTAATGTTTTTAGTAGTGATCACACAGCTTAAGGGTACAATACAGAGCTCAAAGACAACATGAAGGCTATTCAGCTATTCTGTCCATCAACTATTCTACTACACCAATTTGCATACAATAACACAGATTCACCCTTCCTTGAAAAATAAAAAGATCAACTCTTCTTCTTGAAAAAGGATTTCAAATGTGATTTCAGAAGTTCAGATGTGCCCTGCTGAGAACTTTTTAGACCCTAGATAAAAATGCCACCGCCCTGTCAGAGGTGTTAGTGTTATTCAGGCTTGTGCTGATGGCTT
The DNA here is from genome assembly GCA_900497675.1 of Arapaima gigas. Classification (NCBI taxonomy): domain Eukaryota; kingdom Metazoa; phylum Chordata; class Actinopteri; order Osteoglossiformes; family Osteoglossidae; genus Arapaima; species Arapaima gigas. Next base: position 549,834 of record UFQX01000098.1, read on the forward strand.
AGCAGACAGTGGGGTGATGGGACAGAGGAAGGAAGATCGTATGCAATTTGAAGGCAGGAAAACAAACAAACAAACAAACAAACAAACAAACAAACAAACAGAGACCCTTGACAGAAAGCATGGTGAGAAACCCAGGGAAGAATGGACCCCTTAATGGAACCACAGCAGGGTTGAGTGGTCTCAAACCAGGAGATTTATTTCCATCATCTTGTCCACCCTTACACCCCTACCTGGCCCTTGCCGATGAGGCAGGCCGAGTCCCCATCAGTGAGGCTTTCATTGTCCGAATCTTGGTCTGAGTCTGAATCCTCCTCTGGGGAGTAGTAGCCCTCATGTGCCAGCAGGGGTGAGTCACAGCGGGGTACGGGGACCAGGCACTCGGCCATTGCCACGGTGGAGGAGTACACAGCTGGTGTGCCACTATCAGAGGAGGGTGAGCCTGCCTGAGAGGTGTGGAGCAGGGGGGTACGTTCTGTAGCATCCTCCTCTGTGCCAGGTCCACTCCCAGTGCCACCATCCTCATCCTCAGACTCGGACTCTGGATGGTCTGGGTGGGGCTGGACAACACGCTGCTTGCAAACGGGGCAGGTCTTCTTGGTCTGTGTCAGCCAAGGGTCCACACACCTACAGTGGTACGCTGGGTAAGGGGGATGAATCATGTGAGAAACATCAGTCTCACCTGCATGTGTCACTCCGGATTAAAGTACTGTAGTAAAGTTGGGAATGACAGATCAACTAAGTACTGCTTATATGGAAACCCAGAAATATAAAAAAGTCAAATGTTTCAATTTTTCTCTATTGGTTTGGTGACCTATTACCTCCCTATGGCAGTTCAATATCACGGTAAAAATGAAAGGTCATCATGGAGAAGCCAGCATGTTATTTATGCTCCGTCTGGATGTCGCACAGATCAGTTCATCGGGTATGTAAGCCGTCATCTGGTTGTGTTTAGAAAACACTACACATGACTTTCCTAAAGACCAAGGTTCCTTCAGGTCCCTGAGAGAAGCCTGTTGCCCTCCAGTACCCAGCTGAACCAATAAGACTGCACAAAAAATATGCCACATCTCCCTATTTACTTTGAATACTTCACTTGTTTCTCTTGACCCACTGAAGTGTGAAGATAATGACATGGCTTACCATGTGAGCAGGGTAAAATGCGCAGCTTGTCTCCATCTTCATACTCATCCAAGCAGATTGCACACATATCATACTCGTCACCTATCAGACAGAAAGGTGGACAAACAGATAAAGAACCAGATCGAATTTCATATTTGTTTCCCACAAGGAGCCCAAACTTGACTAACAATTTATTTTCGTGATTTTCTCCTCCTTCCCCTCAGTCTCAGTTGCTATTTCATATTTGCAGAATTTGCACCTTAATTTGCTTGTGATTCCTTGTGAGGAGTACAGCATATGCCAGAGCCACCAAACACACACAACATTCACAAGCATTGGTCCCAAAGACATAATAAGTAATCGATTTAAAAGGTTAAACTACAAGAGGGCAACAGGTAGCTGATGCTATTGGACTCAGAGGTTGCAGGCTCAAATCCCCCCTCCTGCTATTGTACATTTAAGCAAGGCACTTACCTTAATTTGGTACAGAAAGACTTACCCAGCTGTATGAATAGGAAAATAATTGTAAGCTTTACATTTTAAGTAATCCTGAAGAAACTTAATAAATTTTTTTTGATACTGCATTTAAGACTTGTTACACTTAAGGGGACAAAATCTCTTTTTTCCAGTTTTTACAGAAATGTTATTTTCTGGCATCTTTTCATTAAGCACTTTATAAATTTCATTTTCCTGAAACAGATATGAAAACTGATATCCAGCTTTAGCTAATGGGGTAATAATAATTACATTTTAATTTTATGCTGACACCAGGATTTTGAGAAACAAAAGTTTTCTGTCTCTGTCATGTCAATGCACACAAGTAGGCCTGAGTTCAGGGTGCAATGTGACAAAGGGAAAATGAAGGAAGCATTTATATGAGAACAACTGAAAACAAATAGGGAAAAAAACAACACTGAAGAAGAAAAGTAGAGTCGTGATAGGCATACAAAATTCACACAGAGTTGCAATTTTCTTTAAGTACTACCTACATTCTGAACAGTATATGTATTACAGTTTGTAATAACTGTTCCCGTTCATCCCAGGCTGAAATTCTGGATAATGTATTTGACTCTGCCCAACTTAGGTCTGTTTCAGCAGCTTGCTGACAACTGCTCCAAGCCTAGACAAAGGGCAAATCCTACACGGCAGCATAAGCTGCACAGGTCTAGCAGGCAGGAGGAGTGAAAAGATATTGTAAGTGATCAAGTAGGGGATATCCAGAGAGAAACACGGAAAGGGAAGTCAACTCTTATAAAGCCACATCTAAACTAACAAAAAGCTTAAGTGAGGTGTCTCCAGCGTTTACAGTAAACAGCATTTAAACAGCATTTTGGTAGAAACAGAAAATAAGATCATCAGCTTCACCCACTGCAGAACATTAGACATCAGAGATTCCTGTTCTTTTGCATTCCTTCACATAACTGTTTCATAACTGTGAACAGATTGATTTAAACCCAAAGGAAAAACTCAGTTTGTTTAATGGCATCAGTGACATCGTTTTGGTAAGTATTTCAGAGAACAGGTGGTCAGAGGACCCTGAGCTGGCCCCAAACAACTGGGATACTAGGGAGTCCACATTCTGAATATATCTAGTCTGTGGTGTTCAGTCTACACTGGGGTGGGGCTCATCAACTTTATTCACCATCTGAAGTCTCCATGGTAATGCAATTGATAACACAGTAGACACTTTCCTTAAAGACATTATAATGAAACCTTCCTTTTAAATTACATTAACAATGTTGTCCTATAGCTGTTTCCACACTTATTTTTATTTGCATTAAATTTTTCAAACCTAATTATTTTTATACTGCCCTTCCTAGCACACCTGAACACGAACAGAGTGACATGCCCCTAACCACAATGTGTTGTGACAGAAAGATGGATGAGATCACTCCACCTTCCCGACACTATAAAAGCACCTCAGCATAGAAAAATGTGTACAGACTTGATCATATTATTCCCGTTGCTCACCATCTGCTTTCCAGGGCTGCTGCTAGGCAAAGCGACTGTAAAGCACAGGCTGGTGTGATCTCTATGAGCAGCGTAACTGGCATCCCTTTGTCTGCCAACAGAACACGTTATCAACTGTATGCTGCTCTGTGTGCAGAATGTAGTACTGCTGAAGTGTCGTAAATCTTGGTTGGGCATTTTTGTACACTATCTCCATCTGCAATGTCCAGACAGGACTGCATAAAGCAGGAAGCTGGCACTAAACTATAAAGACACCTATAGATTTACAAATTGAATGTGTTCAGAAGCTGCAAAACATCCTGAATGTTATCTGTGTATGTTGGCTGTTTGCAAAGCAGCAGGGGTTTTGTGCAACAGAAAAAATGTTGAACTCTTGCTCTACAAGTTTGTTCTGGTAGTAGAGTTTGTGAACTCCAGTGATTTCTGACACAAAACCACATTTGCAGCACCACCTGCTGAAGTGGCAAAGAGAAGAGGGGTGACAACATTTAGCTAAAACAGTGACTGTTGCATGACAGGCGTAATTAGTGAGAGACATACACAGACATGCCCAGCTTGTGATACCAATGTAGTAATTTTACAAGACTGAATTTGAGCATAGGAGGACAGAGAGAAGAAGACAGTGACTAAGAGAGACAGAGGGAAAGCAATACAGTGATCACTAACCCTTCTTAAACTTGTGAACAGGGATCTTCTTTAATTGTTCCTTGGTCAGCCGGTTCCGCCTGGCTCTCTTCCTGTGCTGCACACAACGCACAATCTATACGAGGAATTAGAGAAGCACCAGTGACTGTCAGAACCCCAGTGAGCCAGTTGCAAGCCAATGCTGAATGTGATGATGGCACCAATATGAGGTTCAGCTAGGCAGCAACCTTAACATGGCTCTTGTACAAAAATTCATAGGGTGGAAGTTATGATATCACAAAAATGTTTGTGTTAAACTGCAGTCTTTTTAAAAGTTGTAGCTGGTAGAAATGCTGTGTAGACTTATGACTTTTGAGAATTGGTATTTTTATCAACAGCAGCACATGGATAAGTACACAGAAAAGTATGATTGGATGTACTAATAACAAAAACTTTCTGTAAAGGAAATTAAAAATATATTGTTCTAATAATAACTACAACATATTTATTCTACACTTTGGTGAAATACAGTTATAAATTTCTGGAGAAATTAACTATGTACAATCTTTTTTCACAAACATCACTACTGTTAACTGCTAAGAGATTTTTGCACCATTAGTGCAGAAAAGTGGTTAATATTCTGCATGTGCATATTAAGACTAATACCAAATACATACACAAATATTTGTCTGTGTTGCAAGAAATGGAAATGGCACTCGAGTAAGACATTAGGAGACAGTAGGATCTTACCAGGATGGTGACCATGGTGAGGATGATCATCCCCATGACTCCAGCGAAGGGAATGAGGTAATAGGAGAGAGGGAAGGAGAACTCTGGCCTGAGAATAATATAAGCCCTGCATGCCAAACAGAGCAGTCAGCCTGAGTATGACTTTCAGGAACCACAAGGATCAACATATTCAGCAGGAAAAAAGGTTCAGACATAGGTTTGAACACACACTGCAGTCTGCAGCAGCTCAGTTTACATCTGGTCAGGATCAGTAGCAAAAAATAATTTAAAGAATAAACTGGAAATGAAAATTTTTTGATACAAGGTTTTTGAAAATCATGGCACTTTAAACCCAGAAATGATACCAAAGAGGAATATCTGTGATGTCATAAGGTCACATAAAAGAACAGCACAAAGACATCACATCAGGATAGGGTTCATGTGCATTACAGTGCATTTGTATATGAACCTGCCAAACTTACCCGCTTTCCCCAATTATGTACTTCCTCAGCTCCTGAGCAGCACTGTACCCAGTAAACACAGAAGGGATCTCAATCTCATCTGCAATCGTCTCTGAGGAAGAAGACACCGCTGATCATCTTTCTTCACGTGTCTAATTCAAGAAGGTTTCAAGAACCAGCTGTACAGCAAGAAAATACTTTAAATTTTTATTATAACTATTACAACTTATTTCCTTGTGATACTGGTTTGATTCTCACAGTTCAGTGACAATCACACAGAAAGAACCACACGGGGACAGCACAGTGCTCACTATTGCTGTAGGCCATGTTGAGCAGGTGGTCCGACTGCATGTTGTGCACAATGGCTGCACTGAACCCAGCCTGCTGAGCATGCAGCACCTGGATGGAAGAAGCAGAAGCACAGTGCACTCAGCTAGCTTCACAAGAAACAGACACAGAGGTACAAAGATGATGGCATACCTTGATGTCAAAGTTACAGTCGTAGCGGCGGATGAGGACTATGTAATTGGTGAGGTTACTGTTGATCAGTACTGGTTCGTGTGGCGGAGGCTCAATGGGGGTGCAGGCATTCAGAGGATGGGATTCCACCAGAACTCCCTGACAGTCCAAGATGACAGAAATAAGGGATAATAAAAAACAGCAGGTACCACATCCTCCATCTCACCATGTTTCACACAAAATTCCAAAAATATGACCATCACTTACCATGAGGCCATCCTTCGGCAGACGGCTCCCGAAGAACGAAGGCATATCCTCAAAAATCAGTTGTGTAATGTTGCTGTTGTGCTATGGCAGAAAATGTATATAAAATGTGTGAAGAACACAGTTTACAAAGTGCACTAGAGTCCCCAAACCCAGTTCCACTTCCTTTAACCACCACCCTGCCATTTGCATTTTGTGGCACTATGAAGAAGGCACTGAGCTTCTGCTGGAAAGTTTACACATATTTGGCTTCAGCATTTGCACTCTTTTTATCACATGTAAAAATGTGATAATTAGCTCCAGTGTAATTTGTGTTTCACTTATTGTTTAAGTGTTCGTTGTTGGTATTTAACAAACATGCATGTGCACACATGCACACCACTGATGCCAGGAAGGAGCAAAATGAGAGACTCACAGCAAAAATGTAGGCGTGTCCTGGGGAGGGTGCCAGAGAGCAGCAAAGGACCATTGTCAGGACGGCCAGCCATGGGTCCGCACCCGTTGCAGGCAAACACTGCATCCTGTCTCAGTGAAGGGGTCTTGGAGGGTCACAGGACAGGAGGAGGACCCTTGGTGATGAATAAAATGAACATTTTGCTAGATACAGTGTTTTGCCTCCAGTATCACTACACTTCTGTTTTGTTGAAAACAATCCTGGCCACACAAGACCCTATGGAACACAGGGCAAAAAACAGTGCTTTATATTAGTCTTTTTTATCCTTATACAAACAGCCATTTGTAGGAGCCTTTGTACCTTGAGGTGTAGAAACAACTTTCAGATATAAAGGTTGTAAATATGAAACAAATGGCCTTTCACATACTCAGGGTTTCATCAAGTCACTATACACCATCTGAACTTGAACACAAACCAGACAGAAATCCTGGTCCCTCTGTTGTCAGTTTACACAAACCTTTACCTCTCTTTACTTTACATCGCATAAATTTTATTGTATCAATCCAGGGTAAGCAGCTTGATCATGGTACTGTAGCAAGAGGTGAGATTCAAACCTGGGTGTTTCAAGTGCAAGGTGGTAGTTCAATGCAGTACACCACCTGCTGTCCTACAAAGCACGTTTGCAAAAATAGGAGTTCATGTGGTGAGTGAAGCTGTGAGCAAGGGACCCACTGACCAAGGGGATCATCAGTAAATCTGCTAGGATGCTACACAAGCACAGCCTGCTTCTCCACAAAACTGACATACAGTACAATATTAATGGAAGAGGTTTGTAGTAAAATAATTACCAACAAGTTTACTACTAATTTGTACATATTTTATCAGATATAATTCACACTGCAGTTTCAACTGGAAACTATGAACTGTATTAAATGGTAGCACCAGGAAGAAGTGGACTATAAAATAAATTGAGGAAGACCTTTAAAAAAAAAGTTATTTCCAATCAGCAGAGCAGGTGCTTTTAGCATACAGTGAGACCCCAATTACCACTCAATATTTGTTCCTGGAAAGTGGAGCACTAACCAAAACAGTGGTTAATGGGGTCATTTTAACATTATATCGTATAAGAAAGATGCCAGACATGCGTGCACATGCACGCACACACACACACGCACACAAATGACATTCAACTTTTGGATAACTTCGACATTAAAAGTAAATGTGTGAAGCAAGTGTAAGACTCACACTTACAATAGTCAAAAATAAGCAAATAAATAACAGTAGCGATTATTTTAAAATGTATGAAAATTGTCAAAAAATTAGTTTTTAATGATATCCAAGTAATCTGGTAAGGACTGGTAAGCATCTAATAGTTAATTAAAACATGCATACATGTTCATGTATGCATGTTCTCCCATTATTGTGCATCTCACAGAATTGAATTCATACCAAAATCCTGGCACATGTGCTCCTATCCAGCTTAATGACAGAACAGTCACAAGAGATCACATTCCTTCAGCTTTCTCGCTGTTATAGTATAGCACAGAACTCTGAAGTATTTTTTTAATGTTATGAACAGACTGTATGAGGATGACCCAACTTATGACCCATTTGATCTTTGACCCGGACATCAGTACCTAACCTGGTCGTAAGTTGAGGACAATCTGTACACTCAGGTCTCTCAAAATAGCTTGTTCTCTCTATTTGTATGCAAACTAAATCATCAACAATTGAAAAAAATAACGCAGTCTTATCTTGGATAATAAAAATACAGTGATGTTTTACAAAGTCCTGCAAAGCAGATCAGTATGTGGATGTTAGTTTAAAACCCTGCTGAAAGTAAATGTTATTCTCCTTAGGGAGCGTTATGACATTTATAGTACCTTCCAAGTCAAAATGCGGGCTGACCTGAAGGCAAGCTTCCCTGTGGATCCATGATGGTCAATAGAACTCAGAATAAAAGCAGACATTTACTAAAAACCAGAAGGAGAACTTACATTTCAAAATTAACCATTGCAGTAAACTAAAGTAGAAACACTTAGGACTAATCAGATAAAAACTTGATTGGTCAGTCTACAAAGTGCTAAAGACAATAATGTAGATTTACAGCTCTCTGGGTTGTTCAGGTCTTTGAACGCCCACTTATCCATCCATTATCAGCAACCACTTGTACAAACTTTTGGTGGCCCAAAGCGTATGCTGGAAGCAGGGAATACCGTGGATGGCCAGTTGTATGACGGTGCAAAACAGTGAAAAATATTATACAGGTTTGTAGCTGGTTATTTTACTGGAATGATAAGAAAACGGGCCACCACAGAAGTCCTTACAAATACTATTCAAGACCTCACCTGATCCTCCAAGCATAAAACTGAACATCAAAGAAAGGCTTATTTTCTGCCTCTCACTGTGAGTTTGATTTACTACAAGTATTTACTAGTAATTTAACTAATTATTTCAATTTGACTAAGGCCTTTTGTAGTTTTATGGAATATTGATTTTTAGTGGCTTTAGTTAAAAAAGTGGTTTTATGTTAATTCATCCCGGGGTACAGAAGATAGAGAGAGATCTGTGTAGTCACAGTTTCCTGGGTTTTTCTGAGAAATGAAGGCCTCCCTCACATTCAGAGTGGGAACACAAAACAATATTGTTTTGCAAGTGGATCAAAACAGCACCCACTGTAACAAAAAATTTGCATTTAAAAACATTTTCATGATTTAAATAAGACCATAATGGAAACTCCTTTCAAAAGTTCCTTTAAAAAATGGTCAATAAACTGAAAAAACAAAACAAGTGTAACATCACATGTGGAAAAGTTTACAGTGAAAAAAATTCTTGGAATGTGTCTGCCTGCTGGAATCCAGTTCATCACTTTTCTTACTTACACTATTCATTTAGCACAGGCACTTATCAAAAGCAACATAAATTGCTTGCTAACTATTATTTAGCTGAAGGTTATCCAAGGTGATCGAGGTCATTCAATCATCTACACACCAGCACAATGTAACATATAACACACATGCACGTGCACAAACATGCACAAACAAATGATAATTTACTGTAACTCATTCACCTGAAACAAGTCTGCAATAGGAAACCAGAGCACCTGGATAAAACCGATAGAAACATGGCGAGAACATGCAAACCCTACACATGCTGAGCCAGATTGGAACCTGTGCCCCTAATGCCAGGTGTTGTGAGGCACCAACAATTGTTCATATAAGGAAATTAATGAGAAAATAGCACTGAATGCCTACAAAAGGAGAAATGTTGATTAAGTTACAGCATTTGTTGCAACAAAACAGGGTGTCAGATACAAGAGGACACAAATATGCAAATATTCAGATTAATCTAGAAAGTGAAGGAGCTGAGTGGTACCTGCCACCATGCACCCCAACTGATCAAATTATTGCTATAATTGTCATTATCATGAAATGTCTTTTCCTACCCATACGTTTTAATTAATCACATATGTGTTTATATATACTCATATACATTATATTTACATTTATTCATTCATCACACCTTTTTCTTAAAAACAAAACACAAAGTATAGCATTTAGTATATAGTATTTGGCTAACACCTCTGTCCAAAGTGATTTACAGTCCTAGATACACTACTCTAAACCAGATCTCCCCACAAACATTATTCCAGTTGGACTCCAGAAGTAAGTGTCTAATGGTGAATTGGACAGATCACATTTAGCCTTGAACAGCTAAAAATTAAATCTGTCCCTACAGAGTACAAATCCCTTTAAATATCTACAACTTTGCCCTTTTATTACAACTTCATATAAGTAAAACTGACCAGACAGAATTAACTGAAGTAGGGAAACAACTGAATGTGTTGAACTCCAGAGGGTAGATTTCAGCCTTTTATTCTATTTTGTCAAGTGTTGGCAATAATTCCTTTAAAGCTTTGAAGGAGACACAGTAACCATGTTTTTCAGTGATCATGAATTCTCAGCTATGTGTACAAAAGTTTTCCCAGCCTGCTCTAGCCTAGGCATCCAAAACTTCAAGCTCATTCACAAAATCTACCTTTCCTAGTGCATCTTCACATGTTTCTGGGAACATTGTGGATGTGTTTTATATGCAAAGCTATTCCTGGGACTTTGATACACCTATTCTGGGACTGTGAGAATATACAAGCTTATTGGAAGGGAGTTCACTCAGCAAATCAAAATACCTTTAATATAAATTTTGATTTTTTGCCATCTATTTTGCTGTTAAACTGCAACCCAAATTCTTTTTGATGAAGTCAGGGAGAATAGTTTGTTTACATTGACATACTTGAGAAACAAATGTTTTTAATGCTTTGGTCTACAGCTGAAGTTCCTTCTGTAAATATGTGGATGTTTGTTTAATTTCCTCCGGCTTGAAAAATAAACATCTGACCTACACAATAATCCAAAACAATTCTGGAATGTGTGAACACCCTTCTGAAACTTTCAAATGTTGTATGACTATATCTATGATGCACGGAAACCATCTCGCCCTTAATCCCCTGCTGTACGTAGATGGGCGTCCAAACTCCCGATATACTGTCAATAATGCTCATAACTCTACTAATAATAAAAAAATAGAACAGTAGCCATGTTCTCCGCTATCCTGCCACTACGTCGAACGTATGAGCCTGGTTACATCACATATATTAAATGCATTCAAATAATGATCACATAAGAAAACTATTTTAGGACAAGAAAGAACAACAAATGACGTGCAGAGTACGGTGCAATAATAAACCAAAGGGACACTAAAGAGAACACGGGGGAACTTTAAGCACACTAGCTAACCTGGTCGGGAGCCAGCAAACGGTTAGCTCCTCACCTGGTTGGATTGTGGTGCAGAAACAAGACACAACAAAATCACAACTGCCCACACTGGGGCTGCAAGGAACACAGATGGGGAGCTGCGAAGAGCAGAGGGGGAGCAGCCCTTTTCCTAACTGCAGTGCCACTTGGCTGCTAATCTGCAAAGACGTCATTATGAATCAAATACAGTATTTGTTTGAAAAAGGCACCAGTTGTAAACATACCGTCCGAACCGTCCGCCAGAGTCCAACTTTCCGTGCCCTGCTGCTTCAGTCAGACTGTCAGCTCCCTCCTCGAACGATTTCTCCCACCTTTATACATATAAACAGTATATAATTTGTAAAAATTGTATTTAATTTTCAAATAAAGTCCTTATACCGAGTTTGTGAAGGGTTATATGAGACCAGACATATATCGCCCTTACTCCAGTTTTTTGTTTACGGTTCTTTGGCCAATGGAAGCAGCAAAATATCGCGTGTCGACAGGATTAACGACGTGAACCTGCTCGTGAAAAGCTGGGCTGCGATTGGCAGAAGAGTCGTGACGTACTTCTGGTTACCCTCTTCCGTGTGGTGCCACCAAAACTGCGGATATCGCGTGTTGAAGGATATTTTCTTGTAAATACGGACATTATAAACAAGCAAATACTGAACATAATTATAAAATATCCAGAAAGTCTAACACAGAATATTTAAAGTGCTGAGAAAGGCTTAACAAGAGCTGGGGTCAAAAGGGAAAATACATAAACAAAAACAAATAAACAATTAAATAATATGATTGCAATTTGTTCAGAAATGATTAAATAATTTGGGATTTCCTTATGACTTTCTTATTGCAAGACATTTTAAGGCAGTACAAAAGCGCTTGTAGATGAATGAGAAATAAATTAAGACTTTGACATAGACTTAAGACATCTTCCTTTATCAATGTGAAATTTGCCCTTACAATATACAAACTATATTTCAGGCATGGTCTAGAGCATTATTGCCAGTTTCACCAGCATGAAAAAGAACCATAAAAACAAATATTTATAAAAATGAGAAACAGCACAATAGCAATTTGACCCTAGAATGTGCCTGAACAAAAAACAGAGGAGAGGTATTTCCATCATATTTAATTACAAGGATAATTATGATAAATAATTTGTAAATGTACCTATTTTGTATTATGAATAATCAAAAATGTATCCACTACTGACTTCATCTTGTAAGGATTAATATTAGACTTTAATCTCAACCACTTGCTAACAACAATTTGTACATTCAATATCAGAGACACTAATTCCATGAATAGAGGCTTGGGTGATGCTCCAACACTGCTACACGTGATTTGGTTAACAGAAAAAGGTAAGCAAGAGCGCACTTTCGGATTTTAACATAGTACTGTCTAGCAATGCCTGTTTATAAGAAAATCACAGTATCAGTAAATTGTTATTCAACATGTCTGGGGATAAAAATGTTCTGATTAAATCTGAAAAATGTACAGCCTTACAATATAAATTGAATTTTCCAAATAACATGACGTACAAAGTCATGTTTTAAAAGATTTTATGAATCAAGGGCTTGTTTTGGAAGTCAGACTTGAGCTGCTTTTTGAAAACCTTAATTGCTATCAGACACCTACAGTACTGTGCAAAAGTCTTAGACATGCAACTTCAATGTCTGTTGAGAAGTACAGGTAGATTCTTATCTACCATCAGGGAGGTTTCTGATTGGTCCCAAATTCATTCTGTAGCCTGAGAATGACCTCAAACGCCCGATCTCAGTCATACAGAACTATCTTCAGCAAAAAGAAGGAATCCTCCAACAGATGGCATGGTCCCCACAGAGCCCTGATCTCAACATGATCAAGTCAGTCTGGGAGGACATGCAGAGACAGTCAAAGTCTGCAGAAGAATTGTGTCCAGTTCCTCAAGATGTTTGGAAGAACCTACCAACCGCTACCTTAAACTGCATGCAAGTTTGCATAAAAGAATTGATGCTGTCAAATAGATTTGATTGAAGTTTTTTTGTCTACTGCACTTTTTAGGAGGTTTATTGATTAATAAGTATTCCTGGCATTATTTTTGGAACCATCCTCGCTTTATAGCATTTTTCCCCAGAGGTGCCTAACACTTTTGCACAGTACTGTATGTCAAAGTATTTCCGGTGTGTTGCAATGTAGTCAATGGCTTAACTCTGATGTGCAAAAAAATCTGGTCTGAAACTACCACCATGTGACAAAAACTTAATAATTCAAGTCAGACACTAAGTTAAAGAAGGCAGTGACTAGCAAATGACAGATGACTGAGTTTTGGTCAAGAAAAAGAACAAGGTGACATTCACAGGAGGGAAGAAATTCAGAACTTGGCTTAGGGCTTCGCCTTTGCTGAACATCTTGGTCTTTAATTGAATGTTTCCAGCAGTGCCCTGCACTGATACTTCATAAGTGACTAAACCACATTTCTTCATTCTGGCAAAGTTTAACATTTTTTTCCAATTGCTTGGAATAACATTCCTGACTAGTACTTTTGCATCAGGGCACGAGATGTATATTTAATTAACAAACACAGAAACATAAATGATATTTTATTCCTGATATTTAACATCAGAGGCAAAATGCTGATAAATTACTGCCTTACGTAAAATTACTAGAATACAGTACTAATTCCATAGCATTACATATTTCCAAGCATTCAGAAGAAGTACCTCGAAAATGTAAAACACCATAATTTAAAAATACAGTGCAACAATGCTCATATTGATGTTCTTCCATTTAATACATAAATTAGTCTAAAATTGACAATGCGGTTGGCTTTTCAGTGTCATGTGAATTAAAGTAAATTTGAATTCAAGTGTTTAACTTACTCTGATTTAAAAATTCATACATACATTTTGTAATGTTTTATGGTTTGACAAAACTTTTGTAGAGTTCATGTAAGTTAGATGAGAAAACTGTAAAAAGTACAAGATTGGACATGACATCATACAAGTAAGTACAATAAGCTAAGAGCAGAACATTTAATTTGTTGAAAACTCAACTAGCTCATAACTATAAACTGCAGTAAATATGTTTTATGACCATATAGCTTAACAGAAGCACATACTAAGCAGGTCACAGTTTTGAGCGGCATCGACACCTATTACTGGCACATACCATTACTTGCCACCAAGTTTTGCTAAAACCTATAGAAACAATTCAGGTTTCCCAAAAAATTTACATCATGCACTGGAATAAGGGTTCTCCTAGTGACCCTTCCATATCCACTGCTTTTTGCTGCACCCAAGAGCTTTAATAGTTTTCCAACTATAGCTGGGAGTTGTACCTGAAAGTACCTTAAGCAAGTCAGCATACATAAAGGTAATCACCCAGACCAATAGTAAAGCTCCCCAAATTAAATTGAATTGAATTTAAAGTAAAAAAAAAAAAAAAAAAAAAAAACCTGAACACTACTATATTTCAAACTTGGATAAGTAATACTGTGTCCTCTGTTCATTTTAGTCTCACCAGCATACGGTGATCTAAAACCCCGCATTTTCCTTTAGGTTACATTCAGCAAAAGGAAAAGTCCACGTTGTGACCTATGGCTGATGTCATGAACAGAAAATTTGGAACTTGAATACGGAAGACACAAATGGAAGTCTGGATTCTACAATATAGCAGCAGCGGACCATTTGAGACCCATCGTTCACCATGTGCTGCAGTTGTATTTACAATGTTGCTTCACAGTTCTCACTTATAGTGTACAACGTCATTAAAGACTGAATAGGCTGACAAAGTAAAGGGATTAAAATTCTAAAAGCACTTCCTTGCTGTCCCCTCTCAGCACAGCTGTCTTAGACACATACACAAATATATAGAATCCATCCCTCAGGAGTTGTGGCTGCTTCCTGCTCCAAGCTCTTCCTCCTCTCTCTTCTGTCGTTTCTTAGCACGAATCTCATTCATAGCCTCCTCAATGGAACGTGTGTCCCTTTTGTTGGCCACAGGCACTGAGAGATATGGGTAGGAGAGATTTTCATTTTGTATGAATATTCAACATTTACACCCATATTTATTTTGTAAAAATATACCGTTTGATTATAAGTTTCATGCCCTTATGGAAGGGCCCCAAGGTGCATTGAGACATGAATAAATAATACATAGAATTACAAGGATCTGGTTGGAGGACACAGCAGTCTGTCTGTGTGTCTGTCAGTCACTGGATCCTCTCACACACTCACCACAGCCATATGCCCTGTTTGCCTGCAAAGTGTGAGCTGCATCTTTGGCTGCTGAAGTGCCAATCAGGTGGCTGTACTTGTCACGATAGTTGGAGCTGGGAGAGGCTGCACGTACTTGTGTCTGGCTAGCCTCCTGTTCCTGCAACACAGCCTGCTCCTGGGAAAAGAAGAGCAAGAAGAGGGGCATCCAGATCATTGCTAGCCTACATCCTGACTCATAAAGGACATCTTGTAACACCCTGTTTAGGCTGTATCACCATCCATCGCTTCATTACTAACAATTTCCTGTTAGGGTCATGGTTGTTTTTAGTCTACCCTGAAAGCACAGGATGTGAGGCAAGGTATACTCTGGATAGGGTGCCAGTCCACCCCAGGACAATAACACATTCTCTCACTGACAAACACATTCACACACTAATGGCAATCCAGTCACCAATTCATCTGAACCATGTTTTAGCAAACAATCCTCACTCAGCAATACAACAGCAGGTCGCCTCCAACCACCGACAGGGTCCTAAATGTTCGTTTATGTGTCTGTGCCCTTCAATTTTTACCTTAAGTCGGCGACGCTCCTCTGCTTTCTGTGGGTCCCACTCCTCCCCCTTGCGGTAAGCCTCCAGTTCCTCATCTGAAGGAGCAAACTCCTACAGCCATAAAGCACACACAATCAAGCACAGTCCAGTGAAAACAGTAAGAGTGCAAACAGCACAGCCCATAAATGAATAATTTCGAAGAAGATGTCAGTCATAACCTTTTTAAAGATCATGACATATCGGCTCTCTTCGTCATCACCAAATGAAAATGACGTCAGTCCGGCAACTTCTGCAACATCATGTCTGAAAAAGATTTTACAGGTAAAAAGCAATCAGTATGTTTAACAACTTACAAAAAATCTTGATAGCGTACTCATTTGAAATTAAGCTCAACACAATAAATCACCAATTGTTCTGGACTACAACAGTAGTTCAAATATTAAATCTGATGTGATTAATTTCGGATAAGATACCAAGATTATTAGGCTCCCAGAATACAATTTTGACAGTTAAATTAACAGATTTCTTTTGTGCTTCACTTGAGTGCTCTGAATAAGAGTGTCACGCAATCCCAATGGGAATTACAGGATGCTCCTCTCGATCTTTCCCATGGGGCTGTACTTCTTCTTCTGTAAGCCACTGTCCTGAATGAAGTCAGACACCTCTTTCTCCATCTGAGGCAGACAATTTGTGTACTTTAGAGAACATTCTGCTCAAACTGTCATTCTAGCATATTGCTTAAATAAACTGAGTCAACCTTATTTGTTTTAATAATGTGCCATGAAATAAAAATGTCCTCTCCACCCTGCCACCCCTTTCCTTCTAGGCAAGGCATGGACCTGAAAGCTTAGTGATGAACAAAATACTGTACACAGTAAACAAGTGGCCCCTTACCCGTTTCCTAAACTCTGCTTTCTTTCTCTTCTCATCCTCCTGCATCTTCTTCATTCTGGCTGCCTGCTCTGCAGGCACAATATTCAATATCATTTAGCAGACCTGTGTGTATGTAGAGGGGTTCTCTCTATCGTATGAAATAAGAAACAACCAATGAACACTTCTGCTCATAAACACTTCTAACATTGCGAATTTTCTCCCTACTGTCCACTTTGCTTCCACAGATATAATAATACTACCGTTATGAGTAAAGTTACCATTTGCATTTTTGAAAACTAACAAACCGCTGGAAACAATGTTCACGTTACTAAAAAACTACAACTTCCGCCTATTGAGACAGGCTTAAGTTCGTGTTTCCACATAGCCAATGGCCACGCAAAGGTAGGTTACCTCGAGAGCCAATGACACAACGGCATAGACGGACTTGTATATTTTATTCGCACATCTGAAAACGAATCTGGGACGTGAACAATTTGATTGACGCGTCTTTGATCCAATAAGCCTAGGAATAAAAACCTCCTGAAGATGCCCTAATTAAGCAGACAACGAGCGTCCTCTGCGTGAAGGGAGAAAGCAATATGGAGGTGTTTTACAGACTATCAACTGAAAAGTATTAATAGGGACATTTTCTTGAATCGCAATATTAGCAACGTGAGGAGAAAAGCGAAGGCTAATCTAGTACGGTATAACGTGTACCTCGAGCCTTCCTTCGACTTTCCTGGTCGCCGACCGTGGGAGGTTTTTCCATAGAGCTCAAGATCGAGCCCAGAAGGTCCGCCATCTTGGACTGAATGGCCAGCACCGGAAGTGCGCTCCTTAAAGGGATTGTTGTGGCACAAGCGCACTGAACGCAAAACTCATGCGCACTGTCGATTGCACTCAATTATAATATGGGTCATTTTTACATTTTGGAAAAGTCCGTAGGATAATTTCATAACGATTGCATAATTAACCAAAAAGATATTTTTGTATTTTAAATTTAAAAAAAAAATCAATAGCTGTTTAGACAGTTGCTTTTAATTACTAAGGGTAAGTCATCCATTACAATATACTGTAAATTACATATCTTTGCCCGATATTGGGTAATGAAGAAACCTGTTTGTCTAAAACCTTACCTTAAAGTGTGTCCATCCAACATCAATAATCACACATCCAAATCAGGGAGACAGTGGTCCAGAGCCCATCCTTGAAGCACAAGGCACTAGACTGAGCAGAGTACACCTTGTGTAGGAAACCAGTCCAGCACAGGGTATTCACACATACGATCAGCAATGTCGGGTCACAAATTTAACTAATGTGTTTAGACCCAGATGCCAATTCATCTGTGTTAAAACCCACTCTAATAAAAGGAGAACATGCTTTTCATAGGGGACCAGATTCAAACACATAACCCCAAAACTGAGACAGTTCAGTCTAGTGAGTCACCAAAGTTTCCACTGCTCTGGTGCTGCTCCATAGGTTTTTATGTGCAGTGTCATAGAATGAGGAGCATTTCCTCATATATATTTCATACCATGCCTAGAAAAAAAAACCTTTTGCAGTCCTGTTATAACCACAGTTTTAAAAGCTACAAATGACGAAACAATGTGCCAGACTTTGAGACTACTTACAAGTTCACAGGAGGAAAATCTTAATACCAAAACAGTTGAACCACTAAAATCAACAGTCCAGCAATAAAGAATTTTCATCATCAATTTTCAACAGTATTTTTGGATCTGTGTCCAATGTTATGTATATAATATGAAGTATATACATAAGATTGGCCACAGATCCAAAAATACTGTTTTTAAAAATCCAAGACTACCTGTTGAAATTTTTACCTCCTTTTATTATGACATAATCACATGTCTGTTTTACATCACTTCTTTAAAAGCAGCTCAATTTTTTTACTTACATTTTATAATTTAATGAAACTGAACTATCCTTGTTCAAACAGAAAGGAAAAAAAAATCTAAAAACACAGGCAATCACAATACTGCTAACATGTTTTTTGAATTTTAATTTTTCTTAAAAAAGAAAAATTCAGAAGACTCCAACTGGTAAAATTAAGCTGAACTCTTTTCAACCAAGTCAGGTAATGAAATGTGCTGTCGTAATGGAGCTGATTTTGGAACTAGTGTCCTTTGACACCTTTCATGCTTCTGACCTACCAAACCTCAGAACCTAACTCAAAATATGCAGCATCACCACCAGTAAACATGCCATACAAACAAGACATAAACATACCTGTAGATCACCTGTCAATGTGGCAGGTTAGCGCTTACCTCAAAAGACCTTGATGTAAGCACATTCAACGAAGCATCGACTAGATTTCTAAGATATAGTCAGCTTCTCAAGGGGTCATGGTTTAACATTAGATTAGATTTGAAAGAAATGCCACACACCTGTCTGAAGCCTGACTGATCATCAATCCCAACACACTTGTACGCAAAGTTTATGTAAACTGCATTAAGTGTCGCTGCATTTCGTTCTATTACAAATGTTCACAGCCACCCATATTTCTGAGTTACTGTGCTGTAAGATATTTAAATTGTAACCTTGCCCTATATGCATATAAACTGGAAATTCCTCATTTTTAATAGTGAATAAAAAATACCATCTCAAATTAAAACTCTAGCACTTAATTCATTATCTACACATTAGAGCGATGAGGATCATTTCCTTGATGATTAAAAGCTAAAGAGTTCTATATCTATATATTAACACAACTACTGGAGGTCATTATCTGTCATGACATAGAAGACCAGGCCATGTGGTTAAAGGTTGTGTGCAAATGTGTGTTTCATCCAGACAGAGCTGTTGACTAAGCAAGTGTCTATAATGTACAAATAGAGATGGTAGCATCATGTCATCCCACCCCATTTACCAAAGTCAAGGAGCCATCTTTACAAAACAGGGGCATTGAAGTGTCACTATCATTACGCAGCAGTTGGGGTGGTTCTATGGAGTCGGAAGTATGGTGGGTTCAGTCAAATGGCTGGCCGTGCTCACCTCAACTAATTATATGGATGGGTTTGTGTCAGGTAGGCTGTCAGTGTGCATGTCAAAGGTCAATATGGGAGTAGGGTCATCAGTGTCCATACAGCATCATTCAGCTCCACCAGCACCCTGAGCACCTTAAGAGTCAAGAAAGTAGATCTTGTAGAACTTGTTCATCTGCTCCAGGAAGATGAAGGTAAGGACAGTGTGGGGGCCCAGGCGAGCGTAGTATGGCGTAAAACCCTTCCATAAGCTGAAAAAGCCCTCACTGCGCACCACCTTCACTAGAACATCCTGCAGGAGATAGAAGACCAAATACTGTGTAACACACAGCAAGTTCTTGATATGAAAACAGTTTATAATTACAGGAAGTGAAAACAAGCTGCAAAAGATTCCATAAGGGTGGCCAAATCCTTTTGTGTGCCTCTCTAACTGTGCCCTGTTGCAGCAGGGCTAAATTCCAGTATATCCACTGAATTCAAGAACAAATAGCTTAAATAAGTAATTTATAAGTAACTTATGAAAAATTATGAAAAAAACATAAAATGCATATAAAATGTATGCAGGCACACAGACCATAATTCCAACTGAACACTTTGGTAGTTTGTTAGTTTGCTGTATTTGTTTGGCTATACTCACATGTCTTTCTCTCCACTGTAAGCTAACCTCTTGTGCTCTCTTTTACAGCTCACAGCTTCAGTTGCCTTCATATGATAACCCCAAAAATGGTGGTGGTGGAAATCAGGAGAGTTGTCCAACTTACCAGGCCATTCTTGTACTCTGGCTTGCCATCTATTGTTCTCATATTCTGGATTCTAAAGCAGAAGTCAGACAGGAAGGGGTCAGTGATGCAGCAAAGAGAGAAGATTCACAGAACACTTACATGTCACTCATTCTGCTTGGAGTTATGACACCATAACTCCATGGTAGCAAACAGGAAATACAGGACATTAATGCAACAGGAAGTGGGAAACAAGTCAGCTGACTGGAGACAAGACCTGAAGTCTTTAAAATGTAGTGCTGTATTTGTGGCAAATACATTGTAACAATTATATAACTGGTGCCATAGACTTTGTGCATTATTTGAATTCTTTATTTCATCTTTGTGCATGTAAATTTAATGATAATGTTATCATTACATGATATTTTTGAGTACCAATGTTCTTATTTATTGAAGCCATTCCACGCCAAACGCTTTTAGGATCCACATTATACTCAAGTAACTAAAAACACATGGTTGTGAGCAAAACCTGGCTGCAGGTTTTTTTTTTTTTTTTTTTAAATCAAAGGAAATTTGCAAAATTCCTTTGAAAACCCATCCAATTTAGAACAGTATGGAAGCATTAAGCAATCATGTTTACTCCTCTCTAAACATCTTACTCAACACTGAGACTTGGTGATGGAGTTTTTTTTTTTTTTTTTTAATTAGTAATAACTATGGGTTTTTTTTTGTTTTACTTTAGGTTTTACTTTAAAAATACCGAAATAATGATTACCACCAAGGGCTGAAAATGAATGCATGGACAAGGTTTTTTTTAGCTTTTTCTCTAATTAATGAGCCTGTCTAATAATAAATTTCCGAAAATAGCTCATATTACATATATTTCCATATTAGTTGGATTTTTTTTATGTCCATTACTGTTCCTGATTTAGCTGGATAACTACTGTATTGGGATACCTGAAAGCAGAAAGCTGATAGGGGCCTGAAAAAAAAATTGAGAAGCAATAAGGGACCTAGTCCAATCATGGGTACCAAAGCTTGCCCCTGTGCTTTACAGGCATTTTGGTCTGCTGTTCACTCTGCTATTTTAGGGCTTTCAAATAAGGAACAACACTTAGTCTCTCGCTCAAATTAGATGGAAAAGTACAAATCTCCAGCCAATAGAATGTCTAATTTCATTAATATGTTAATTTTTTCCCCTTCATAGGCAACTTTTTTTGCCTAGAAGCTCTATACATACACAGTCATGATTACGTTTCTAAAATCTTTTAAACAAACTCAGAAGAGATCTATTAATATTGAAAGCATGAACCTGGTTTTGACAATGTCCACAGGCATGGATGCAGCAGTAGTGACCAGTCCGCTGATCATACTGGCACAGAAGTGACACAAGATGTCATCTCTGAAATACCCTAAGGTAGAGGAGAGGAGGACAAAGTCACCTAGAATACCAGGAATTCTGCCTCACAAAAAGCAGGAAGAACCTAATTAGTAATGAAATTGCTTTCAAATGGACTGTTGTATTAAACAGTCTGTCCCCACTATCAGTCACTTGCCTACTAAACATTATATAATAATAATAATAATAATAATAATAATAATAATAATAATAATAATGACAACAACAACAACAATTACAATAACATCATTATATCCAAAAACTCAGCCATCTGTTACCATTAACCTCTGAATCCTGAGCAGGGTCACAGAAGTCCATAGCCTGTGT
Organism: Arapaima gigas; assembly: GCA_900497675.1. NCBI lineage: Eukaryota > Metazoa > Chordata > Actinopteri > Osteoglossiformes > Osteoglossidae > Arapaima > Arapaima gigas. The sequence continues at coordinate 571,721 of UFQX01000098.1, forward strand.
TAGAATCACTGGGCACCAGGATATAAAACTATACTTTGGATGGACATGAGTCCAAAACAGGGCAGCCACACATGCACCATCATGCACATACTATAGTCAATTTAGTGAGCAATTAACCTGTCTTTGGACTGTGGGAAGAAACTAGAGCATCTGAAGGAAACGCACACTGACACAAAGAGAACGTGCAAACTGTTGTAAGCTGGATTCAACACCAGGCTGAACAGCCCAGTTGCTGTGAGGCAGCAGCGCTACTCGCTGAGCCACCATTCCACCCAACAGCTGAGAATGTAATACTGAAATTAAAAAAAAGGTTTAAAGTGAATGTTTAAGCCATACAATACACTACTACAGCTGATACAACCTCATAGCACACTATTACTTTTGATGTTGCCATCACCAGCTGAGTCACTGAAAGCACCTGACACCCAGCAGGCAGTGAAAAGAACCAGTGCTCTTACCAGAGTCCAGCAGGGCCTGTTTGGACTGGGAGTAGGAGGCAAGCTGAGCAGCATTCACAACCACAGCTCTGGCCATGGTGGGTATACAGCCCTGAAATGTAGACACAGATACATGCAAACCTTTAGCACTTTCTCTCCTGGCACCAGGCTTCCCCCAGCATGGAGCTGAGGTAGTCCTTTCTGCTGTTAGGTTACATGAAATATTGTATGGTTTTATACACCTGCAAATTTCTGGTCCACACAATAATGCACTGTATTTGTAAATTATCTGTGACTTTCTGCCTAATTAATGAATAACAACTGAATGGTAGTTTTGCATTGGTGATCTCTTGTAGGAAATGTCAGTGCTGTGGAAGAGAAAAGAGTTAAACAGGAGCATACCCTCCAAAGTGTGGTGAGACCTTCCTCACGGGTGATCCTGATCAGAGCATTGAACACATTGGTGTAGCCCCTTCTCTGATTTGCAGGCAGTCTAAAAGGGAATGAGAAGACCACTGAAAATTCAAACCAGAAGCTGACAAAGATCATAGCTATAACTCATTCTAACACTGACCTCCTGAGATACTTATCCAAGAAGATTATAATAAAGACCATGACATTTTAAATGTTATAAGATTACAAGGTTGCTAAATGTTATAAAGGTGCCATTTTGCGTTTATATGATATGTTATGGGATTCAATCCATAACTGACCCTCCCCACCTAAAGTCGCACAGCATAACCGTATCCTTCCACCTGGCCAACTTCAACTGCCCTGCTGTTTCAGTTTGCTCACCGGCCATCAGCAGTCATGCGGATGAGGGCCACCTCTGCAGGCGTACCCACAAAAGCCCCAATGGCCCCTGCTGTCATGCCGATTACTGCTTTCACAAAGAAGTTGGGTGGCGTCCCATCAGCTTTGGACATGCGCTCAAAGAGTATAGTGTAGATGCCCAGCCTGGTGGTTGTGTAGGTGGCCTGTCTCAGCAGCCCTGCAGAGAGGCTGCAGAACAGCAGAGCAAAGAGGGAGTTGGATCCATTAATAAGGATGTGGAATTATAAAAAAGGGGAGAGGTAAACAAAGAAAAGTGAGACGCAATCCAGGAAGATCAAGTGGGATAATAATCAAGAATGTCAAGTGATAGCTTTGACCTTCATGAAGGGACAGTGTAGTAATGTATTGCTATGAAGTAGTTACAAAAAATAATTAGTAGTTTTAAACATTCTTAACATCCCAAATCATACAACCACCCCATTCGGACTTCCTTACACTTACATTTCACAAAGACCTTGAAGGTATTGTTAATTGTGATTACAACGTGAAGTTAATGCAAAGATGTAAATCAGTCAATCCCACCCAGCCACACATAAAGCCCCAGCAAAGCCCACCCGGTGTAGATGCCTCGGATGCCCTCGTTACGCAGGATGCTGGCCACAGCATGCAGACTGGTCTTGTATTCCCGTGCCTTGGAACCCTGGCCACTCAGCTGCATGCGGTTCTTCACCAAGTCCAGTGGCTGTACGAACACTGTTGCCCCCATGCTGTAGAGAAAGAGGAAACGTCACTGGTCAGTGAAGTCAACAGTTAGCACACAGTGCATATATGCTATATGAGAGACAGTGAGAGATTACAGCTTTAACCACCCCTCTTATCCATTGATTAGAACCCACAGGAACTGATTGATTCTCTGAGCTGTGATTGGTATTGTTTGGGCTGAGGGCAAGGGGGCTGCAGAACAGAACCATGTAGAAAGACCAGAAAACAAATGCTACAGGAGAATAGTATGTACAGAAGAATACCAGACACATAAATGCAATAACTCACAAACACAATGCATTGTTCCATACAGCTGCACTTTCACTAATACTTCTAACTGTACATGAGCTGAAAAAGTACTATTTTTAAAGTTCTGCATCCTCATTATTGAAGGCTTTATTTCAGAACAGTGCTGCAATGACCCGTGATGCATAGTCCAACTGACCACCATTAAAGCAACCATTAGCAGCATGCAGTCAGAACCTGTGCTTGTCACCCAGACCTTCCCAGAGAATAACAGGATTGAGTGAGATATCCAACACAAACAATACACATTCAACACCTGACTCAGAATTGTGAAAATGTGATTAAACTGGTTTTAAAATGACCTTGTTATCAAACATGAAGTGGAAGATCTGTGAGCTGCAGGTGTATGCAATTTACATGCAGCATTTTTGTCAGTAACAACCAAACAAATCTGACATCTGTTCAAAGAAACATCATCATCATTTTTGTAACAAGAGAGTGTGGCCTGCTGAACAGGACTGATAATAATCACAATGCCACTTAAGCAGAGGCAAAGACCACAGAAAATCTGACGAAACAAGGTTTACAAATCTGGAGTGAAACTTTTCACTTTTCTCGCTACCAGCAGTGTAGGATTTTAGCCTGTATCAAAAGAAGTAGTTTTTGGCAACAGCCTGGAGGCAAGCTATTTAGCACTAGAAGGTAATCTAAACCCAGAACCATTGTAAAAAGACAAAAAGTAGCTTAATCCAACACTGGTTTGGGTACAACCACAAAGTTTTCTCCACTTTAACAGCTGCTGTGTTGGTTAGAGGTCAAAGAACACTAAACTGAGGAAGTACAATATAAACCTGTCAGTATATTGTGCATATTTTAAGCATATCAGATAACCAGTTCATATCCATTTTGTGTTTCTCTAGATATCCAATTTCACTTGTTCAGATTTGTTGAAAGTTAGTGAAAAAACGTTTCTAAGTAACATGCTGTCACTGGTTAGCATGAGCAAAGAAAAACAAATCTTTGAGGGCGATAATGTGAAAAATCCACTGTATGATGTATCCACAAACTACTGGTCTCAGAGAAAGTTCAGCTGAATTACCAACTGCTTAAACTAGCTGTCTAAAAATAAAGCAAACAAAAACAGACCCAACAACACTTCATGGTCAGAAATGCTGATCAATTTCCGTGCATTTTGAACTGTGGAGGAAAGGGCTGATAAATATTTGCTCAAGTAACAACACATTTACTTCAGTATGAAGCAGAATCTTTGCAAGAACATTCCATGGAACAGTTTTAACCCTCAAAACCTCAGTACTTTGAGCAGTCAGTGGAATGTACTGTAAGTGAAACTTACCTATACACTCAAGTTCAAGACTGTGTCCAGTCACAAACTCCCCAGTTTATTTAGCCACATTCTCGTATTATTGGATTGTTTGCCCCCTCCCCAAACTTAAAAAACAAAAAAGAGGATTTGTATAACTAAACAGTGATGTTATTATACATCACCAGACCATCTGAACTCAAGTCCCTCTCAGAACACAGACCATACTGTAAAACCACATTCAGCTATTAATCTTAATATGTTTACTTAAAGGTACTTAAAGTTCTGGCCATTTACAATTGTACATTTTATTTGGGGAATCTAACTGAAGGTGCTTGCTCAATGGAAGGATATAAATCTGTTATATTACACTATCATGCACCCCGGTGCTCCCAGTTGGTGTGAGATCTATGGCCTACAATGTGAGCATTCATTTAAAGGGGAAACAATCTTCTAGTTATTGAGTTCCAATCTGCATAAGAAATGAATACATTTATTAAAAAACTGTAAACAAACAATAATAAATAAGACTTGCGACACAGAACTGTGTGGTAAAAACACATTCAACCAGATGTGTAACTGCAGTAATTATTGACACCTTTGAGGAATCACCAAGTTATGGAGGATGGGGGAGGGGACTGTGGACTGCTGACATTGAGACCTCCATTGCATCCAGCTCAGTTTTGCAAGATGCTGGTTAGTTCCTCCAGGCTAGTTTAGCACTTCATAGTAGAAATACATTTTGCACAAACGAAGTGATAAGCTGTCACTGACAGACACATCACTGTTCCTGCGTCTGGGGCCCACCATATAAGTCCAGCTGCCCTGGTACTAGGCTACGAACGTGACCAAAGTCAGGCAACTGGCAATGGGCCCAGTTACTCCCATTCAAACTGAGCTAAACCTAGTAAACGTGGTTTAACCATTTCAACCGTGCAGCTCAGACCGACTGAGCGGTCTGCACAAAACATTTAACTCCAACAGGAGCAATATCACAAGCTACTTACCCGGCAAGACCACCAAAGAGGAACTTTATGGATTTAGGAGACGTTTTTGGCTTCGCCGGTTCGGCTGCCATTTTCCACTATAATGATACTTCCCAACCGTACCGTAAGCTGCCACAAACCCGTTCCGATGAGCCAACGAGTAGCACCTCCTTCACGGGCAAGGTGACACGGGGCTGCACTGCCCGAAACTTGCCTCTCCACCAATCACAGATCAGCGTTAAACACGCATGAAACGCGTGTCAAAGGCTGCGCCGGAGGAAACAACCCTTCCTTCGAATCAGAAGGATTCAGAATTCAGACGGAGAAACTCTACCCAATCACATAACGGAATCTTGGTGAAGGGTAAAACTTGTGGGCCAATCAGAGTTTGATATCCTCAGAGTTTCGGGTTTATTATCGGTTGCGTAAAAAGGCGTCAAACGTAGAGCATTGTGGTCTTTTTTCAGTGGTCATATTAAAGCGACAGTTCAGAATACAAAATATACAGTATAGACATGAGAGCATATGCATAAAAAAGTAGATGCATATAATGAAAACAGAATAAGCAAAGATAAAATATGTTACATCTTGAAATGGTTTTTTTGTAGTAATCAGTAGTGTGCTAATAATAATCACTTTTAAAAGGTTTAAACATTAAGATTGTTCCCAAACCATTGTTGAATATAATAATTCAATAATGTGAACGCTCCATTATAATAAGTGAGTAAACTACAAATAATATGTTCGCATTATTTTCAAACAGAGTAAAGTTTAATTGTGACATTTATTTCTTTAAGTATTTGATTTTTTTAAAATATACGTTTGCAATTCAGTCCAAAAGGTTTTAACCATCGGTCATAGCTAGAATAGATACTCAGTAGTTTCAAGGCTGCTTTCATAAAAATCCAAATTATCATAGATGTTAATTATAAATCGTTGTACAACAAGGGTCTTTGCCAGCTAAATTTGATAACTGTGTTGTATGAAGCCTCCTTGACCTTATTAGTGATATAATGTCTATTGTGTATCGTCTAAATTCTTTTCAGATTAATCTGTTTATTAAATAAGGAATGCGCGAGTCTGGTAGTTAGAAGGTTGGCACGGCACAGCAGCGCGGTGGCGCTGTAGTGTCACATCGCCTGGGCTGTTCCAAGTCTAGGTTCGAATCCCGCTCAACTTGCGTATAAGTCGCGTGTTTTCTCTGTTTCTGTGTGGGTTTCCCCCGGATCGTTTTGTTTGTTCCAGATTGTGTATAGACTATCTTAGGAGGAAACCTATGTTTGTGCATAAAACACCAGGTAAGAAGTACTTGTTTATAAAAGCCAAGTTTCAAAAGGATTTTCCCAATGTTGGACTTGAGAACTATATAGCACCTACTTTTTCACACAGTATATTAGGAATTATATTCCATATACTTTTCTTATTTTGCTGCTTAATTTTCATATCCACTTTATTTAAAAAGTAGAATTAGAGGTCCCGAAGTCTAACGGTAGAGGAAAATTGCTGATGATCGAGTCTTGAACAGTGCGTTGGCTTCGCTATGTCACAAAATGACTGCGGTACAGAGAAAACTACGACTAAGCGCGGTGTGGCTTTTGCTCACGTCTTCTCTGCAACCCAGACAATGAAAAATAAGCACTGAGAAAAGTCTAATGATTGCTGTACTGAGAATGAAAATGAATAGATTCGAAGCTCTAAATAAACTATCTATATCAAAATTGCACAATACATATTTATTCTGTGTCATTCATATTAATCCACTCCTGTTTCAGTCATTGCAACTTCCGGTTCTCAGATGTCTCAGTCCTCAGATTTTTGTTTTATTCCGTTCTTAAATTGGAGGGATGTATGTTTAAATTATATGACTCCGTTCCTAGGTTCCCACAAGATATGATTGTGTTCTGTTTTTTGTACAGTTCTGATTTCATTAACTTTGCTGCATAGTGCAGTGGCCTTCGGGGTTGGGAGTTTTATTTTTGTGTGGGAAGCGGAAAGTCTTTCTGCATCTGATTACTCAGAAATTAGCCAACGTTCCACAGCTTCTTGTCATCGGCTCCTTCTGGAGCTCCCACATGACAACCTACTGCCACATGCCCTACAGGGGGACAGCAGGCTCTCCTGGCAGGACAGACATTACACACACTGAGCTCAGTCACTGTGAACATCACAGTGTTGGGTTGAGGCTGGTGCTTCTTCCCAGGTGTGTATCTGTCAGCTCCTCCCTCCTGTGTGTCAGCCTGGCAGTGACTAAATGCAGATGCTAGGGTATACTGCTGGGAGACAGTGGTTACACTAAGCCTCTCCACTGAGTGATGAACGTGAAACATCAAAATTCAGCTCATATACACTTGTAATTTATAAAATGCACAATATTACCCCAGAAGCAGGCTTGCTGTTCACCTTGTGGGACAAATGCTTCATACAAATCAAATGAAACATTTGATGAAAAAGTTATTTGTCCTCTCTCTTCTCGTGCTGTTTAAGTAACAAAAAGTTTTTTTGACAGGAGAATGTAACCACTAGAAGAGAAGAAGGTATAAAGGACCAAGTTTGAATCTTGCCTCCCACTGTGGTACCTTTGAATAAGTTTCTTACCCCAGACTGATAAAGTAAAACTCAACCAGCTTCATAATCAGGTAATAATTTGTAAGTACATTAACACTGTAATTCTCTTTGGAGAAAAGTATCACCTGAAGAAATAAATATAAGTCCCTGCTGAAATTCACAGAGCATTTTTAAGACCATAAGTGGAGGTCTAGACTCCATCTGGGGAAATGAGCAGATTTCTAGCATTGTCAGTAGTGTAAAACTTAACAAAGTGGATATACACATTCTAAGGTTGAGATTTGGTGCAATAGACTAAAAGTCTGTGTTGATGGGTAGGTTTTTGAATTTTTGAAATTAGCTTAAAATAGAGTTTAATGGGGAACATTTAATGAAAACGACAAGAGAATCCCCTTTTCTCTTATTTAATAATCGGAGTAGCTGGATTATTATTCATGAACTTGGCCAGCACTTGTTTTGAAGGGGAGGGTTTCCATGGAAATTTAAAGGGTGAGTTTAAAGTGGATATTTTTATATTGTTTCAGAATACAGCCAAATGTCAGGACAAAGTATGAAAATGATCAACCCTGACATTTTCTAATGATGAAATTATAATACTACAGCAAACAGATGTTGCAGAGCAGTTGTTTTTCATGCTCTCTGTGTCAGTCACCAGCACAGGCAGTGCAGCAGCGTGTGTTGAACTGAGGAGTGAAAGCAGCAGTGTGATTTTCATCAGGAAGACTTTATTTTGAATCTTTAGTGTAACTGCTGCAAGTGCTGCACAGTGTCCAACCCTCCTCTCAGATGCTCCCTTACACAAACACACACACATCCTATTAATTTCATTGCTTATTCACAGAATTTTTCCGTGCATTCATTGAGCAAACACCCCATCTTGGTTGCTCAGAGGCCAACAGACAAACAGTTGCAGATGGTCGTTGGCCTGTAATCCGATGTGACAGTTTGTGCTATTTCATTAGGATTGTATGTCCACCTAACCTATTCGTTCTCTCAGCCACAATGACTTTCTTTCATCTGTCTTTGGCCTTGACCTTTAGCCAAAGGTGTTCAATTAGACGTTTGGAGGTTCAGGCAGAGAATGCTCCAGCCAACCGTGAAGTGACGACCATGCAAAGTGACCACTGTTACACAGACGCAGCAGGGACGCAAGGCAAGGCAGCGACCCACGAAAGCTAACAAGCTCTTTGCCCTTCATGAGTGTTAGTCCTCGTCATGTCCAGGTACATGCAGTTCTGTCCCCACTGTAATCTGCCAGTGAGGCACAGAAACCGGCCTGTAAATGTCACATCTTGAATTGCAGTAGTGTTCTATAATTTTGCAATTTAGCTAATGCTTAATTCTGTCCACTGTTGTTTACAGATTGCTCACAGGCTCTTAATAAACACATCAAAACTTACTAATGTGGATTTAAAAAATGCATTAAATAAAAAGGGACTTAACAGTAGCATAATGGCATTCATACGTTTCAGAAGAGTATGACCAGTTGAACTTAGGGGTGGAAATTTTACTGTAACATTTAATTGCCCAACTGAAGACTACAACAGATGATTGTCTCTGCATTTAATTCATGCTACACAATGTCTGGTTGCCTTTCACATGGTTTCTCTGTGAATTGCCATGTCCTTCTAAAAGTACTTCTCACACTTCTCCTTTTGTTAAGTGTCATGCACAAGTGTTTGTCTGTCAGACTCTGAAACACAATTCATTCCTACACACACACACCCTTCCTCAACACAAAACACACAGGAGGGAAGGAAAGACTTGACAGAGGAGGGGACAAGCTCGTTCAGGGGAAACAAAAACGCTAGAGAGGTGCAACAAATATGGGATTCTCTTCTGCCTCTTTGCTTTTGAGTAATAATTATTCTACAGCTATCTAACTAATAACACAGGAATTACATCATGGAAGAAGATAATATTATCCGATATTGTTTTTAAAGGCAAGCAAAGTACATTCAATACAGGGCTGTTTTCTTTTTTCTTTTTTGCAAGACAGTAATATAGAAGTTATACAGGCAAAGTTACAGGAATCAGGAGTGCAATTAGTTTATATACATGAACTGGCTGATCGTCAATTCCGCTAACAATGTTCACCATCGTCCTGACATTGTCCATGTGAAAGCATGGAAGCCTTCAGCTTGTGTGTCTCTTAGGAAGACACAGAACCCCTCGATCCATTTGCAAGCTGGCAGCCCACTGAGGTACACTATAAGGTCTTCTATATCTAAAATTTAGCATGGTTTTGCAGGTGTGCTGTGGGTCAAAATCCCAGCTATGGGGGCAGGCGCTGGTAAGGGGTGGTAGGTTCTACAGCAGAGTCCAGGCCACATGTGAAGGGCGAAACTTGTGCTTTAGCCATGACATCACCTGTACCTGCCTCATTGGAAAGAGCTTGTTTGAAACACAACGTGCTTGAGGCCACTGTCGTTTCCTGGTCCTCAGGTCCAAACAATGCAAAGGACTGAAGTGTCCATTCATTGGTGGTGTTGCACACAAGAGAAAATGGACAGCAGTGAAGGGAAACATTACATCCATTTTTTAACAGGTATCTTTACATGTAGGAAACATCCAGTGGATGCTGTCCATTAAAAATGGCATCCTTTTCAGTGAGACACCATCAAAGACATGTTGCTGCCCTTCAGTGACAGCACCCTTCTCACTGAGGCAATAACATGCATGTGCAATTTTTGCATATTCCATCAAGGGTTCCTGGTGCCACCGTGAGTGTTGTCCTTTTCACATCAGTCACAGATCAACCATAAGCATGCCCACATACATCCTGCTCAAGATATACATTAAAGGGATAAGATACATAAGGAAAACAGTCCATTGTGGCTGATATTTTCCCCCATTAGTTATGGCAGATTTTTTTATGACAGATTAGGTTTCCCACTATGGGGCCAATCCAACAATGATCATCACTTACATGATGATTTATTTAAAAAATTGTACAAGTTGACATTTATTATAAAAATCAAACCTTTCAGCTTCTAAACACTGTAACCTGGTGTAATAAAACTGACAAGTGTGAATGAATCCATCCCTTCATGACCTCCAACACAAGCACACTCACAGACACACACACACACTGTGAGTGCTGGCAAACTATGTGGAACTGACTATCGTAGATAATTCTTCTTCTAAAAAAAAACTGACCACTATCCATGAAAAAATATTACATATGTAATTAGTCAACATTTATAATTAAAACAGTTTACAAAATGACACATAAGTTATGGATCCTACAGATGACTTCAGGAAACTAGAAGTTTTGACTGAAACTTGTAAAAAAGTGTCTTTACAACACAACTTTATAATAAACATATTTTTACCTAAAGCATAGATTATTTTGTTCTTAAAGTTTTCTGTGGGTAATGTGTCTCTTAATATTCAGTAGTTGGGTCAACTGTCAAACCTCGGTGTGGACACAATACTAATAAAACTAGCAGTGGACCAGTCTATCACTCTCTTTAAAAGATTGTTTTATACCTATAATAATAACAGGAAGAAAATGAAAGAAGAAGAAGAATTAATAAGAAATCAGGTCAGTCTCAGTTTCCTGTGATGTCAACGTGTTTGACTTTGTATGTAACGTATTCCTAAGTGCTCCCCCTTTCACAAATTTGCTGTACCTGTGCTGATGAAGCAAATCCACACAAAAGCACTGGAGGCCTTTCCTTTAACCAGTGTTTGTGGTCAACATCAACAGTGGCCAGAGCTATTGCACTGAGCTACCTCAATCCAACATTGGTCCCTGATTAATATTCATGAGACCTATTATTATTGAAAACTACAGTATGTGAACAGTAACTCTTGGTCCAAGTATACAGTTGTTCAGTAATAACCTGGTGAAGTGGGATATATACCTTGATATCTGCTGCGCCTTCTACCTCATCACCCTTTTTTATCCTCAGTAAAATCTCAAAATAAAATTTAAAAACATGATTACTGGTAATAGTGGTGATACTAATCTTTTCCACAAAGTCAACAGTGAGTCCCCTGTACAGAAAGTTTGTCGTAGACTGTTCTTTCTGTTGTCATTAACATATGCTTATTAATATATTAACACACTGAGTGAACACAATCTTAAAACCACATGAGCACATCTTTAAAAAGACAAACAAATAAATAAAAAAAATAATAAAATAAATGTTTCCATTGTGCCTGGACTTAAAATTTGATCTAGGATGAAATTTTTGTGAAAAAAAAAAGATTTGCGCAAGTGAAAATCTGCCATCAGATCCATGCCACAGTCACCCCACCCCAAGCTCTTTTACAAGGAAGAGTATAAACACTCAGTATGCATGCCTCATGCGGCTGCTTTTGTGTTTCACCTTTGTACTTGACGGTTTTCAATGCCACAGGTCCCTCTGTGCAGAAAGCCATTCAGTTTTTTCAGTTAGATGGTTTGCAGTTGAAACCCTGTTTTCTCACACCAGCAACACATCCTGAGGAGTGGACCCATTGCACCCCCCTGCCATGCAGCTCCTACACACTGATCACTGCAGCTGTGCATGCTGCAGGGCACAGGGACCCCAGGGTGGCACCTCCTTCACCAGCTTGGTTGACCTGCTGGCAGTTTCCACATTAGGGTCATGTCCTGGAAGCTTGTTTCCAGAACTTACTACTGGAGACCTGGAGCTTCCACAGCAAGTTTTGGCTAAGCATTTGCATGAGTCTTCCTCTTCTCTCAGAGATAAATTATGGGGATATGTGCAGTGAGCAGAACTTCACTGAAAGCATGATGCTGAAAGACATGCAAGGGGATGGGTGTTTGAGGGGCGGAAAAAACAGTGCTTCCCCCCTCAGTGTCCTCTCTCTCTCTCTCTCTCTCTCTCCCTGGCTCTCTCACGCGCGAGACTCCTTCTTGGAGTGCGGCTTGTTTCCGAGGAGCGAGTCAATCTCACCCACTGTCTGTGGTGTCATCTGTGACAGAACCTGGAAGTGGAACAGAAACAGGATAGCAGAACCTGAGCTGTGTTCTTCTCTCCATCAAGATCAAGTCACATTTCTGTGTTTTCACTAATGCGCCACGCGCTTAAATATATACACAGTGCATATCAATAGTCCACACACCTTTACTAAAATTTCAGGTGTTTTAATTTAAAAGACAGAAATGAAAACAATCCAAAACCTACAGCTAACTTAAAAAAAGGATAAAGGAAGACCAATGTAATGGAATGGCCATGTCGAAGCCCAGACCTCAAGCTTATTGAACATCTTTGGACTGACCTAAAGAGGGCTGTTCACAAGACATCACCTTGTAGTTTAACTGAACTTGGACTGTACTGCAAAGAAGTTGCAAAATCTCTGTGCACTTTGATAGAGATGTTTCTAAACAGACTCGTAACTGTAAAGCAAAAAGTGCCATAGTGAAAAGTTCCATAATGCTATAATTAAAAGGTGCGCACACTTATCCAACTAAGGGATTTATTTTTTTCATTTTTTATTATTTTTCTTGAAAGTCAGCCTTTTTGCACTTAAATATTGTTTGTTTCAAATCGTATTAAAAGGTGTGAAAGTTCTCACATAATTTGCATTGATTTCAGTCTTTACATTGACAAAATCTGAAAATTTAAGGGTGTGTATATGTTTGATATCCTTTGTAAATACACATCATGTAGATGAAGAGAGTTGCCCCCTTCTGTGAAATCTTTTGATATTCAGCTTAAGACTGCCTCTTGTTCATTACACCTGGGAAGGTTTGTCACACAGTCCTGAGTGGCAGGTGCCTTTAAAAAGTGGAAAGTACCTGCCTTTACATACTGTATGCACCATTTATGCGCTACTGCTGTCACAGTGGTGCAGTATCAGTGAAGTTTAGAGTCAGGAAGGACAGGGTGTGTGCTGAGGAGTCAGCGTTCATCTACCAGTAGTAATGCGTGAACATTTAATGGCCCTTGTTAAGTGATCACTGTGAAGCAGTCAGTGAGGAGCGGTCAGGATTACCCGCAAGGAACCCAGATTCTCCACTAGCTGGTCAGTGTTAGAGACACCGAGAAGCACAGAGCTTACACCCTCACTGCGCAGACACCAGGCTGCAAGAGAGGGTGAGGAATGGAGCTCAACAATATTTCATACTTCAACATTTCATATTTCACAGATTATCTCACAGAAAAGACACAAAGGAGCAGACCCATACCGATGGCAAGCTGAGCAGCAGTGCAGCCCAGACGGTCAGCCAGCAGGTGGAGTTCTTTGATTTTGGCAAGCTGTCTGCGGCCCTCCTCACTGTTCACGCGTTCCTTCAGCCACTGGTAGCCCTTGGAAACAAAGATGTCCTTCATCTTACAGTCATTCATGTCCCCCAAGCAAAACAATAAAAGCAAGAGAAACAAAGGGGAAGTGACACACACTGCTGCACAGTGAGACTCGCTTTATTCTCAATTCTGCATCAGCACCTTACTAAAGGTCCAACAGAAGGAGGTGAAATTTAAACCTGAATTTTCCAAGTGCAGGGCATCAGTTGTAACTATTATGCCACCTACTGCCCATTTTGAGACCAAAACTTATGGTGTTTGACTAATAGCTTCTCTTTTGTTTCTTGATAGTTAATGTGCACGTTGTGATGCAGATTACATTATTGATCACTGTATCGATTGATTCATTGATGGGGTCTGTTTAGTAGGGTGTGGTATTGGGCCACTGTCCAAATGCTGGGAATTTACTCACCTTCATGGCAGCTCTGGAGCAATCAGGGACGCCTTCGTTGTATTTCCCCGTGATCAGGCCACAGGCTAGCGGGGACCAGGTCATGGCTCCCACACCTGGCACACATGCACACACGAAAATCAAACACAGGAGAAAGCAATATGTCTCAGTAGTTCAGGTTGTTGAATAAAAAACATGACCTGTATATACAAATATTTCTCATGAGAGATCAGAAAAACAAAAAATTACCAAAACTATTTTGCGTTTAATTGTCACATGGCTACATTGCTGATAATGCAGTAACATGTGTTTCATTACTTTTATGATGACCAGGAAAAAATTACAGAGAATAATAATAATAATAATAATAATAATAATAATAAAGTCTCTGAATAATGTAATTAGTTATCATGTGACACTGCAGTACTCCGCACCTACAGGGCTTCGACATGAATAAATGTCTTATTTTAGTGCTGGGTCTGGGCCAGTGAGTGAGGCCCTGTCTGTGTGCTGCACAGCACTTTGCCATCACTGATAAAACACCCACAGAGCCAACATGTCATGTAACTACAGGAGGCGCCATTGAGACAGTGTGGTCTGGAAGGATTTGGGGTGGAAGTAAAGCTCTGGCACCCAAGAAAGGGCATGGCTCCCGCTAGGCCAATACTGGGGAGGAGTGAGAGCTTTGGATTGTAATATTCCTCCAGCTTCCAGTGGTGTCAGAGTTCCTACAGTTCCAATGGGATTAGGGGAAATTGAGAGGAGTCTGTCATTAGGTCAGGGGTCACAGTGCTGTACAACTCACCGATTTTGTGGTAGAGCTCTGGCAGCTGGACCTCCACTTTGTCCCTCTGGAAGTAGTGGTATTCAGCTTGCTCACACACGGGTGGGATCAGGTTAAACTGGCGGGCCACAGAGTATGCCTCCTGGTGGCAGAAGTAGACAAGCGTATCGTTGTCAGCAAAACACTGCAGCATTACAACCTGAAGGACAGCAGGACCAGCAGGATCATCACTATGACAATCACCAGTATAGAATGTACAACAATAATAATTTATTATTTATTTAGGTGACATCTTTTTTCAAGGTAACTTCTAATAATCATAATTCTAACAATGTTCCATCAATAACTACTACTATTTGTACTAAGTTTTTACGACAGCGGCAAGATATGTCAGTTTTAATTGGAGAATAAGAGGATATGCAGTTTAATGCAGGGGGGTGCAGAGGTCATTGTAAAGGTCAATGATGAGGTTGTTGGTTGTAGGTTGTAGGTAAGCAGGAGGCATGGCAGACGCACCATGATCTCCATAGCGCTCCAGCGTGATGTGCCCCAATACATGGCCATACCCTGGTTGATGACAAAAGTCATGGCACGCACCACCTCTGGAACACACACACCCACAGAGCGTGACACACTGGTTGCATCAGGCACAAAATCATGAGCTGAGTCCAGTTTGCAATAAGAAGTTTCTTCAGCAAGTACACAAACACACATAACCACAGAATTAACACGTTTGTTATACACAGCACACTACAAAAACACAATGTCACATTGTCTTGGCTCACTGCTCACTCTGTCTGTAACTATCACAGACAGGTGACCTGAAACATGTGAAAATACATAACAGAGCAACACTATGCTCCTGGTGTGGATTCTCTCCTGCCAAGCTATAGAAGAACAGCCGCATTGGTCCTGACCTTCCATTGGGCTGTTGACGTCAGTGCGATTGGCAAAGACGATGTCCACATACTCCAGCTGCAGCCTGGATAGCGACCCTCGCAAACCTGGGCCAACAGAGGACCATGACAACATCAAGAGTTTCCTCATCATTAACACCATCTAGTTACATCACTACCAGCAGTTGGTCACCTGATCAAACATACATGTCCTTTGAAATGCAATCATATAGTAATAAGATGTCAAAAGCTGCAGTAAGGACCATGTTTCATGATTACATTCTATTCTTCGGAATTTTATTTAATCCCAATAACATATTAAAACACCATCACAAAATCAAAAAAAAAATCATGTAGGGATTGTGTGGAAACACTGCATGGGAGCGGGGGCAGCAGCATGTGTTGCAATGTATTGTGGGAGGAAAATAGCAACAATGACAGCAACAGCTAGGAACACGCAGAATTGGCACACAAAGTGTACACAGAGAATTGCTGAAGAGGCTTAGAGGAAAGTTGGCTGGGAAGTCTGGGGAGGTGGTCAGGTTCTGAGATAATTGGGTTATGATCCCCAGAGGGCCAAACTGCGTTGCTTCAATGTGCATGTAATCGAGATCTGTCATCATGGTAAATGTGCAGTTGAAGCAGACCTCATGCATGTTGAGCACAATGACAGATGAAGTCATGACAGAGTGGAACTTAGGACCAAATCCCAAAGGGATGCTGGAGGGGAGAGGACCCATCTTAGTTGGCACTTTTTATTCACAAGCCTCATACACAGGAGCTCGGGCACACCTACCATTCTTTCATCAATAAATAGAGTTTGGTGCTACAAAAAACATGGTAAAACCTGCCAGGTCTGACCTGAGGAGCAACCATGGTCCAAAAACCAACCTGCAGAAATGAATAGGCATACTGAAGACCGAGATCATAAGCGCAGTAGTTTTGTACCTTCAATGATGTGCTTCCTGGAGAGCCCTCTCTCTGTCTCCGCCCTGTAGGTCAAAATGGGAATTGTCATCACTCAGTTTATTCTATTTATATGTCCATAAAGAGGAACTCAGGTTTTAGTCTTGTTACAGTCATCAGCAGAAAAATGAACTTAATGAGATTCGCCATTAAGTAAAGATTTGAGTCACTCATGCATTATCAAGAAAATGCCATGTATCTAAAAGGTCAGAAATAATCACAAAAGGACCTCAACAGCACTTCTCATTGTTTTACATGGTGTTATTTTTAGCAATGTTACAATGTTTATTTCATTTTACACTCATGTACTGATAATTTAAAACACATCTGCATTAAATCCAGACAAGCTTATTTATCAGTATGTTTTGGGTCGGATCGTGTCTGTATACCAATGAAAAGAGACACTTACTGTCCTCCCCAGTAAATTTTGGTGGTTACCACAAAACTGGAGCGTCTAAAATGGAAAAAAACAGGCATGTAGGTGGGGAGCATACAGTCCAATCAAATCAAAGGCTTAATTTATATTCCAAATGCTGAAATGAGACTGTTTGCAAATGAACTATGCACAAGCATTGATATGGTTGATATGTCTTTGACACATAACCTCCATCCTTTCTTTTTGATGATGTTCCCCAACGTGATCTCAGCCCTAAAGGTCAGAGAGAAAGAGAGAGCGCAAGAGACTTGCATGTTAGATCAGTCCTTATAGCAAAGTCAGTGCAGTCTGTTCCTGACTATGCTACATACTTGTCCAAGTAGAGGGATCACTGTAGTCTGTTAGTGTCTCAGTTACACCCTTCCTCAGTACTGATAGTGAGATGAGTATAATCTATTAGCTGCTGGAGTACATCCTATCTCGGCTCTGACAGCGAGACAACCTTTACGCATTACCAGTCAGTCGGAACGCTAGAGCAGCATACATTCACTGCTCTCATACATTCATGCCTTAGCAGAACAGAGAGAAAGTGCAGCAATGTGTACGTGGCAGCTGCAGACAAACGCACCTCCCTGAGGCATACACCTCTGCAGTGTCAAACAGGTTGATGCCGTTCTCGTAGGCAATGGTCATCAGGCTCTCGGCCATCTGAGAGGCAGACAGAGTGCGGAAAAGGGTCAGGGGGGTCTAACTGGGAGCACACCTCTCCAGCATCTCACTAACACTTCTGTTCAACTCACCTCATCAGAGATCTGTGATCCGAAGGTCACCCAAGTGCCTAGGGACAGAAAAGAGGGTGAGGTGCATGGTAGGAGCAAAGAGTGAGTGCTAAGGGGTGTGTAAAGGCAACAAGAGGATCTACACACAGAGCTAAAGAATGTCTTCCTCCTATTCCCAAAGGCTCGGTGAAGCTACTGCAGATGATGGGATGCTGTGGCATTCTGGGCAATTGGGGAACCGGCAGTGATTTCAGTGCTCCTGCTCTCTACTTTGACTTGATTTGCAGTTCACTCCGAGCGACCACACAACCAACAGCAAGCTTAGCACCCCTGTGGACAACTTACCTAGGCCAAGACAGGACACACGTAGGCCTGACTTCCCAAGGTTCCTGGAGGCATCAAAAAGAGAGAGATGAAAGGAGGTCAACCTCAGACACAGCACTCCTCCCATCAAACACAGACCATGATGTCCTGGTAACCATGGGGTATCATTCTGGCTGACATGAGGACAATGTCCACTTGGCCCAAACACTTCCTGGAGTCCACCTGCCAGCAGGGGTCACTGCAAACCCTGTTTGACCAGTATGAACATTTGATGGAGAACAACCTATGCAGCACAAGCATCTGGCAGGAGGCAGCCAGTGAGCAAGTTGTACGTGCTGCGCAGGATGAGTAAAGGCCTCACTGTGCCAAGGCTGTCAGTGGGGCTCTGGCACGGCACAACAGCGCAACCGTTTGACACCCGACTGTGGACAGAGCCGCATGCTGAGCTCCACACAAACAGGTGGTAGAAAACATCTAGATCACAGGTTAAGTACATAGGTGAGAGGACTATGCTGGTTTGCTTTCACTTGGGTTTACTCCAAGTGTTCTCTTTTCATCCTACAGTGCAAAGACGCGTTTCAGGAGAACTGGTGATTCTAAACTGCACATAGTGAGTGTGTGTGTGTGTGTGTGTGTGTGTGTGTGTGTGTGTGTGTGTGTTTGTGTGTGTGTGTGTGTGTGTGAGAGAGAGAGAGAGAGAGAGAGAGAGAATTTACTTGTGGGCAATTATATGATGATGAACTAGTATCATATCCAGGATGTACCCTGCCCCAAATGGATGTATCTTTCCAATTCTTTCAGGTAGTGGTACCACTCATAAGGGGTTCAAGATCTAAAGTCTGTACGTTTTCAGTTTTTCAGTTTTAACTTCAATGTGGTAGAGAATCCCTCCCAGCATAAACTTGTATCGCACTATCTGTCACAGTAACATCTGTATGTCATGCCAATTGTAAAGCAGCACCTGTAGAAAAGGGATTGCTGGGTAACAACATCCTGGGGCTATAATACATGTGCCTGCTGCTCTCTCCTCCCTGCTCAGGCTTTTCAGACCATGGAAGGGCTGCAGGTTTAAGCCTCAGTTGGGAAACTGCTGCTGCACCTTTGAGATGGATTTTTAATCTAGTTTGGCTCCAATAAATCAAATAAAATAAAATAATATTGATCATACAAGGTATTTCAGAGGACTACTTTAGACAACCTGACATCACAATGTCATTATGTGACACCAGAACATGGAGCAAAGATAACTCCTGACTGTGAACCATGCTCATTAATTGTCAATATGCCCCCCTCCCCATAGTGCAGGTTCATTAATTTACAAATGAACTCAATATGTCTGCAGCAGGTGCATTGATTCATCTGCCAGTATAATAGGATCTATAGGAGGTTAACTGGTTTACGGGGGGATGCAATGGCAGGCGGGCCTCCTCTCCGACAGGGTCGCTGTGTCACGCTGACAGATTAGCAGCTAGATCATTAACAGAGGGGATGGGTCATGCACTCGCACCTGGACCCTCTCCTCTACTCCCTCGACACATCGTCATCTCTCCTAGGTTGCTTATTGGGCACTTTTGTGCAGAAAGTTTTGTATTTTCACCCATTTCTGCACAGCTGGATGCCAAGTGAAGCAGATCTGGGTCACGCACCCCCTGGGATGTGGGCTGGGGACTCTGTGGCTCCAATGGAAGGGTGTGGCATCACGTCCCGGCAGGTGCAGCGTCACACCCCTCCCCCACACCATCTAGAGTGAACAGTGCACCAGAGGAGGGATGTTTTGTGCTGGAGAGCTATCAGTAGGATGGGCTTTAATCTCATGGTGCCCCCCCACAGAGAGAGGGACCATGGAAGCAGCGAGGCACAAGCACACAGGCCTCTCGTATCATCTCTCCCATCTATTTATGTTTGTCTGTAATGGTTATTTTGGGAATGTGTTTGTGTGTCACAGTGCCTGTCGGTGTGTGTGTCAGTGTGTGGGTGCGTGTGTCCATCCCTGTCTAGAGTTCTGTGTGTTTATATGCCAATTTATGCTAGTGTATGTATGTTAATGTGTGTGTTGTGTATGTCTCATATGTTTTTAACATTAAGTAAACACACAATGCAAGAAGTGCACAGTTTAATTGCCTCCATTTATCACATTAACTCTCAGCAAAGCAGAGGCACAGAACACACACAGGCATCAAAAGAAAGCTCTTTAGTAATCCTTCATATTATCACTATGAATTTTACAGAGGGGCTCTCAAAACACAGTGTGTGTCATCACAGTATGGCTATGCAGTCCACATACTGTTGTGTGGGTCTGGGATTGTAACTCTGTGCACAAACACACACCAGTGATCTGTATAGCTGGCATGAAAACACACACAGTGCTATCTGGGATCTGTCATTGATTCCTTCCTCAGGAGGATGACGATGTGCTATGGAGAACCAGGCTGGATGGTGCCTATACATTCCTCTTGTGTCACACGCAAGGATCCACACGCAGTGCACCTGACCGCAGGGAGACAGGAGAGTTTCGTTCCTCACACTGGACTCATTTCATGCACAAGGCTTTTGTGGCGTGTCGCCACGGTGACGGCCCGGGCTGTCTGTGACAGCTGTGCCCAGGTGTACTCTCTCGCCAGCCCCCAATGTTTCCCAGCTTCCAGAAGGTTCTATAAGACCCCTAATGTTCACACAGGCATTGAGTCAGCTGTTACTAATATCATAAGAACAACACACAAGCACAAACCTGTGTGAAGGCCCTGCCACCCTCAGTAGTTATTATACCCCCTGCAGGCTCTCAGCACTGTACTCCCCCCTGCAGGTCTCTGTGGTCAGATTTCTAGCTGGAGACTGTGATGAAACATGGGTTACATAGCCTGGGGAGGACACACACACTGTACATGTGTGTCTGTGTGTGAGATGGGATGAGACTTGTCAAAGTTCAAAAAAAAAAACAGCTTAAGAAAAAGTGACAGAGGATGGGTACAGCACACACACACACACACGCACACACACACACACACAAGAGAAGCCAATCACATACAATGCACCAACATACTGTACACCCCTGTCCTGCATCAAACCCAAAACATCTCAGCAGCACATGTGCAATTTTATTAATTACAAATACAGCCTGGGCTGCCAGAGTGTGTTTCTGTACAGTGTGTGGAGAACCGCAGCCATGAGCAGTATAATTCTGAACATATAGTGTGAAATCAACACACTGTAACGACAGAAAATTGTCCAGCAAAAAGACATAACAGATACATCAGGATACAGCAGGATCAGATATAAAGACATACAGCCACAGTCATACAGACACAAAATCACACACAGGCACACACTTTCACATGCAGATACAGGAGATCCACAGTGAAAGCTACAAGGCCCAGAATACTGCAATGCACCGTACTGTGTTTACTTGAAGGAGCACAGCAGAGAGCGGGAGAGAGAGAGTGAGGGGGAGATAGAGAGAGAGAAAGACGGAGGGAGACCACGTCTGTACATGGTGTGACTGTTGCCCAGTGCAGGGTCTCACTGCCTCTCTGGTTGATGCTTTCTCAAATTAATTTTGCGTAGGCAATTAAGGGGCACACTGGGAAGGAGGTCTCCAGCATAACCGACAGTCATAACCCTCCACCCAGAGGAGGTGTCCTCGGGCTGGGAGGGGGACACAGGACAGTACCACAAGGCTGCCAGACCCACTGATGGAATAATCACTGTGTTGATAATGACTAATGAGAGGCATGGGCACATGGATCACACACAGCCTCCAACACACTAAGGTTTGGCCGACCCTGGTGATCAGCTATGGCTCCTTCCACCATTAGCACCGTGGTCCAGTTCCACTTCAGACACATTAACCACCACTGATTGCAATGACATCACGGGTGGAAACCGAACCTGGTGGCACACCAGTTTCCCTAACAGGATTTGCACCAGCTTTTTACTGCAGACATTTGTTTGCATGTATGTGAAATCTCAAATGCAGATGATTACTTGCATGGAAACATTTTTATTGAAGCTATAAAGGTTAAGTAGCTTGCTCAGGGTTAGACTAAAAAGGTGTCAACTGGGATATGAACCAACAATCTTTAGCTCACAGGTTCGCTCTGCAGGGACCCATGACCTAAAGGAGCCCTGTTCATGTCTTAGGAGGGGGCCTTTTGTTAAATCTTTGATGGATAATGGGTACTTGTGACTCACTCATTAAGTATCCTAAGGCATGGTTGTGGTGGTATAGGAGCCCATCTTGGAAGCACAGGGTACTAGGCTAGTCAGTGTACATCCTTGATGGGATCCCAGTCCATTACAGGTACTTAACTGCAATTGGTTTACTAAAATATCCAGCTGTATAAATGGTGAAAATGATAAACTAAATAACTCCTTTGGGAAGAGAATGCTAAAGAACTAAAAAATGTATTCATTTTAGGGTCAGTTTAGTGGTCCTGCACCTCTATGCTTGTTTATTACTAATAAATAATTAAAAATTTACCTTAACTGTACACACCGAACATTTTGCTCTGTTGTGTATTTCATTCTCTTTTAATGCCATATGATTTTTATTCTTAATTCTATCCTGAAACAACAGCCTCACTTATTTTCTACTGTCTTGTGGGACACATGGGGCACAAAATAAAACCATACAAAGATCATACTCCTGAGCAAGGGACACCATGTTTAAAAACGCATGGCTCGTTTCAGTAACAATGTTTCCAAGATCCCAGTACCATTCAGCTCCTCCTTGGGATTTGGACACACCTCCGGGGGGGTGAACCACACCTCTAGCCGGCACAGGAAAAAACTCAAGTTACCAAAGTCACACATCAGCACACAAAGCCAGGCCCCATAACTAAAGCCACACCTCCATCCTCCACTCTCCACAAACCAGCACCGTCATTTCTGTTACAGCTTGTCACCGTGACTCACTTGACTGTTCTTCATACCTCAGGACCCCCGTATTTCACAGCTGAATGATTTAATGATATACTGGCACACACCTGAGGTTTAATATTTAACCAGAATCATGGGCTTATTCAAAAATATACATTTAAGAATATACTTCAAAAGGTACAGGACAGTGCATAAAGACATGACATGACTTGACACTGAGTCAACAAGCCAGATAAATTAGTTCAATTCAGTTCAATTCCCCATAAATGACTGAATGATTGTTGGGAGTGTAGTCTATCTAACATTGTAAGGTGATACTCATTAATAATTATTGTGCATTGTTGTGGAGAAAAGCATCTGCTAAATCAATAAATTCATTCATTATCCTTAACCACTTAACTGTGGTCATGGTTACTGTGGTCCAGAATGTATCCCAGAAACTACAGGAACCAGGCTATGACACTACACCTTGGATGAGACACCAGTCCTTTGCAGGGTGGCCACATACACATGCACACAGTACAGGCAATTGACCAGTTAACCTGAAACACATGTCTTTGGCCTGTGGGAGGAAACCCACACAGACATGGGGAGAATATGTAAACTCCACCCAGACTGAGCTGAAATTGAATCTAAGCTCAAACTGCCCAGGTACTGTGAGCTAGCAGCAGTCCTCAGCATACAACCATGCTGTCCCTAAATCGATAAATGCAAATGTAAAATTGAAATCAAACATTTCATTTTGCTGCTACTATTGTACGCTCAAGCAAAGCACTGAAAAATGTCTGGCTGTATTATTGTGCAAAACTGTGAGTTGATTTGTTCACCCCATAATCCAGCAAAAGACAAAGATTAAAAACAGTTGGGTCTGACACTTTTCTACTCTAAACTAACCATGGCGTTCTGACCTTAAGTCAGTTTCAGTGTTCGTTCCCATTTCTCTCCGTTTTCCTGATGTGACAGAGGGTCACTGCAGACCCCTATCCTGCTAATAGCGCTCCCCAAAGACTGCAACCAGTCCTTTTGGATGCTGGGATGATTGTGCATTGTCAGCGCAATTGCTAATGTTGCTGTAATTGTTGGCACAAGAATTGCAATATAGCAAAAATGTTAGTAGTAACATTTGTAGTAACATTCGTAGTAATATTAATAGTTACATTAATGCTAATGATAGTAGTATCATTTTGATAATACCAGAAACAATAGTAGTAATGTTAGGGGTAAAATTGTAGTAACATTTGTAATAATATTAGTAGTTATGTCAGCAGCAACATTATTAGTAATGTTATCAGTAACATTAATAGTAAAGTTACCATCACTGCAATCCTGACCAGGATAAAGTGGTTAATGATAATGGACAGATTACTACTAATGTTAGTAGTAATTTTAGTAACATTGTTAGTAATAAAATTAGCAGTAAATTAGTAGTAATATTAGGAGTTATGTTAGTAGTAACACAGTTTGTGTCAACCTTCCTAACAACACAGATGACAGTTATGAATTGTAGTATGAATAAGAGCTCCAGCTCCAATAACTGTACCAAGATGCACAGCAGCAGAAATGATGGAGCCCCCAGACATCAGGGAATGTCCTCTCATGTCCTCTGTTGGGGGGGACTGAACATTAAAACATGAACATGTCCCAGCACTGAAACCGGACACTCCAAATAATCAACACTGTGTTTTTCTTACACAGTCTATGTACTATTTTACATATACAGTTTATGTTATATTTCAGGAGGTGTGGGGTAGTGGTACTCATAAAAAGTAGCAGCAGATTTGTTGCTTTTGTCACCTTGTCACTATTAGTAGTGACAAGACGCTCAGCTTGGATCTTGTGAATTGTGCGCACGCACGCACACACACACACACACACACAGAAAACCCTGTCTCAAACATACTGCACACACATCCAGAAAACACACACTAAAAAGTAGAGAACCATCTCCCCTTCCCTGTAAGCAGTATCTCACTATCATCCAAGCAATCAGGTACACCACTCGGACCTGCGTTCACACACAGGGCCAGGCATGCAGGGGTGACCCCTGGGGCAAATCCATGGCTGCCATGGTCATCAAAATTTCAAAGTGTTTCAAGAGCCATGAATGTTTAAAGAGGACATATAAACACCCCCCAGGCAGTGATTCATTCAGTGCATCAGTTACAGTGGCTCCGTTCATCCGGCCCTTCAAAGTACCTTTTCATACAAAAAAGTCATAAAGCATGAAAACACCACCCATATTCAAACAAGTCCTGGTATGATTCTGGTACAACTCAGATACGAGGCCCCAGATCTTCTCACAGTGAGTTCTCAGCAATGTAATTTTCATGCTTTTAAATTTACCTAGGCTGCCTGGTGCACTGGCAGCTGCCTCACCCTGCTTATTAATATGCAGTCTCCACCCACTACCCCTCCCACTCACCTGTACTTCATGCTGCTGTGCCTTCCTATGGCCTCCTTCATGTGGGCGTGGCCCTGGGGGACATTCTTAATGGTGGTGACTGTGGCCTCCCTGGGTTTGGCCAGGCCCTGGGTGGCATGATGGCCATTGCCCCCCTGTCCACTGCCCCCGCCCCCACCCCCTGGTGGCGGTGCAGTGCGTAGGCCGCACAGCCGGTCCTCACTGCGGCTCTTCAGGTTGTGTTCGGTGCAGGCAAAAGACACCTGCATCCTGAAGGTGCACTCCTGTGCTTCAGCTCCAGGCCCCTAACTTGAGTGGGTGGGCGAACCTCTGCCCGACTCCGCCCTGTCTCTAGCAGGAGCGTGGCCTCAACTTACACTGTCCAGTGCTGGTTACCTGGTTGGGCTTTAGAAGCTCACAGCGTTGACTGCAGGCCTTGGCCCTGACCCCTGGCCTTGGTGCTGACCGTTGGGTCCTTACAGTTGGGTACTGACCACTGTCACTGCTAGGTACTGTTTGCTCTGACCGCTGGGTCCTTACAGTTGGGTACTGACCACTGTCACTGCTAGGTACTGATTGCTGTGACCGCTGGGTCCTGATCACTGTGGCCACTGGCTGAAGTTCCAGGCTCTGATGTGTTTCTGGCTCTTACCTCCGACGGACTCGCGCGTGCATCTGCTCCATGCCGCTACCCGGTGTTCTCCGCAGGACCGCGATACCGCTGTCCCCCCCCCCCAGCCAACACGCGCACAGCGCAACAGATTCTGCCTGGAAACTGGCTCATGCGCGGGGCATCGCTGCCCGACTGGCTGACTGACACACTGACACGCGCACGGACGTTCTCACAAGCGCCTTCTGCCGCACCGCGGGGTCGCTAACGGCACGCGCTGCTCCGGAGACGGCGAAGCAGAACCTCGAACAGACAACGAGCCATGCGCTCTCACACACACGCCCACATGCGCGCGCACAACTCGGGAGCGACGCTGTGTGACTCACGCGCTGCTCGATCGCACGCGAGACGCCAAAAAAGGACGGTCCTCATCGCGGTGTCCCACCATGCGACTGGGGGGTCCGAGAGCCCCGAGTGCAGCCTGCGTATCGCGGCACAGCGGCGCGCGCTCGGCGGACGCAGCACAGAGGGGACATTTAAATGAAACACGCGCGGGTGGAGGGTGGTAGCCTTCGTTCGTCGCTGTTAAACCCGCTTCGGTTTGTCCAGAAAAAAAGAAAAACAAAAAGGCTAATGGTACGGAGAGACAGTGACAGAGGTGTGACCGAGAGACCAGACTGTGAGCGCGCGCCACGACTGCGGTACGGCGCCGCTGCTCCACCGCTCTGTGTTTGAGTGTGTGTGTGTGTGTGTGTGTGTGTGTGTGTCTCCCCACATCCCCACCTCGCTCTCTCCCTCAGCGTGCACGCGCACAAGTATTAAATGCATCACATTCATTTTCCCGGACATTAAAAAGCGATCCGCACACTCGCACGCGTGAACGGACACGCGCGCATGATAGAAATGAGGATTTCATCGAAATGCGCTCCGTCCCCACCGTCACAATGACAGCACACTCAGCCTGTGATGATGATGATGATGATGATAGCTATTGTTAGTATTAATTTTTATATATTGTGGTTTGTGCTGGAAGCCCTTTTTGCCGTGTTTTTACCCTGGTTGACCCCCCCAGGCCTCCCATGCGGGCCACCTGCATATGATGGGGGAGGGGCGTGTTCGGGGGGGGGGGGCGTGGGTGTTCGATTCACACAGCATTATTCCGTTCTCTTCGTTTCTGTTCTGTGCCTGATGTCCAGGTGTCTCTGGACGTGTGGACACACGCGCACACACACAAATACATCGAGTGGGGAGTGTCACAGCAAGCCAAGGCATGTGGAAGCCCTGCACTGAGTGCTACCCGGGGATTTTACTCCACTCCCTGCTCCCCACAACACCATCACAAAAATGACAGAAGGAATTGGTTGATGGTCCTGGTGGAGACAAGCAACAGAAAGAACATCACCTGTGACAGACATGAGAAGCTGCAGCCATGGCGTTGCTAACTGCAGGGGTTGGTGGCCCAGGAACTGTGGTTAGAACATATCCTCACTCTGTGTACAGTGAGAACGATGCCACCTGGATCTGTCGCTGCAAAGCCACTGAAGCCATAAACCGCTCCTGCAGGTTCTTTCAATACAGCATCTCATATGACACTTTATGTACTCAGCTCCTGGTCAAGTCCCTACTGTCTGGTCTGCCAACATTCACCATAAACATCTTCAGCTGGTCCAGAATCCTGTGGCATGAATTGTGTCTGACCTTCCCATGATCCTGTCCTCCTGATCTCTCTCCACTGGCTTCCTATATAGTGCAACAACCAAAGTTATGGCCTAAAAGACAGTTAAAGGATCTGCACCCCAACACCACAGGACCCAATCACTCCCAAAACCCCAGCAACAGCACTGTGTTTTTCCACCTCTAGCTGCTTGGCCATTCCACTGACAAAGGGTAATTCTTCACATCAGGCTCCAGGGTGGTGGAACAAACGCCCTCTGTCATTCAGAGCTGCCAAAACTCTACCAGCATTCAAGAAGGGTCTCAAACCCTTCTGTTTCAGAGCCACTTCTGTCCTGATCTACTGACAACTACACGAATGAGTTCAACACCATCTGCTATGACTATTTAGGTATTTGGTATTTGAAGGCCACTTGTAGGCAGGTACTGCTACTTGAGGGATGTGAACCAACAGCATGGTGGGATTGAATAGACAAGCTGTGCTTTAATCATACTGTCTCTTTGTCTAAAGCTCCTTCTCTGTTGCTGACACATAGTTCTTCACTACGAGCAGTACTTTTGATGTACAAGGAACCAGTGTAAATGGTACAAAGTGTGTCCTGGTTCGTCCTTGTAGTACTGGCACTGCTGAATTTAGTGCAGAGGTTTCCTGAAGTTTCTGTAAGAGTGACATCACCTCTTGTTTGCCAGTTGTACTGCAGGTCCTGGTCAATGGCTTGAAAACAGTACGTTGGTCCAAATTCCTCCAGTTCTCTTAAGTTCAGAGATGTACTTTACTGAATCAAATATGATTACTGTCTGGCAAAGTTCTTGAACACTGTGCTAACATCTCAAATTTTTTTTTCGCAAAGGTTCTTGTTACAAAAGGCGAGTGCATCACAGAGGATGTGGGCCGGAAGTTTCCGTCCTTGGCACTGAAGCGTTGGGGGTCCTGCTGGAACTTGCTGTCACATTCAATCAGGCGCCTGTATCTGGAAAAGTGCATGTTGCCACCACTACTGCCCTGTACTTTTTCGGAGAAGATGCTCCACCATGCCAGGTGGCCACGATCACTGTGGTCATCGTGTGGTGACCATGCAGGAAATATGCAGGGAGGGTGGACACCAGAGACACATTCAACTGAGACATCATACACAGAGACAATGCAGAAGGGATATTTATTTGACTCCGCAAGAGCAGGGTGGCTACAGATTTCACTTGTTTCATATTTCAGGATGTCCCCCCAGGACACACACTCACATGTGCAGTACCTAAATATTGCTGTTCCAAGTGTGTGCAATATGGAGCTCCATCATTTACAGTGTTTGTTTCCAGACCACTGCTGTGAGGAGGTCCCACAGAGAGACAGTTTGCTCAGCTGGGACCAGGTGGTGAGAGACAGAGGTGGGGGGGGGGGGGGGGTGGGTGTCTGTGTGTGTTTGTGTAAGTCTGGTGAAGGTGAATGTCTGCCTTGGGACAGGATAAGAGCAACTTCAGAGTGAGTGTGTATGTTTGCGTGTGAGCGAGCACCGTGTGTGTGTGTGAGTTTGTGTGTGGCAGCAGAGCACACTCTGTGGGTGATGATGTTTTATCGGTGCAGTTGTGTCTACCTCTTTGCTCTCCCATGCAAGGTCATCCTTTAGGAGTGCAGTCTGCTCTCCACTGTCTCCTTTTTGATACATCCCTCACACTACTGTGTCATTGCAGAAGTATCTCTGCCCACAGCGTTCGCACCTGTGTGTGTGTGTGTGTGTGTGTGTGTGTGTGTGTGTGTGTGTGTGTGTGTGTGTGTGTGCGCGTGTGTGTGTGTCTTTTCGCCATATGAGCATCTTTGCCTGGTTGTCTATCAACTTTCTTTCTATCACTTGGGCTACTTTACATCTTTCACCTTTACTAATTAAACAACCATATTCCTTGTTAACATCCCTCATTAATATTCCTCATTAATATTGCTGGTGTTCATAGACTCCACAGCTTCTATGTTTTTATTCCAGCCTTTACTGCAGCCCAAGCCTGGGATGATTTATTATGCATTGTACTGTTGAGTGTTGCCCAGCTGTTGCTGTTTGCTGTTCACATTTGAAAGTCGGACTGCTGTCTGTTCGACTGTTGATGATTTAACCTTTATCATTAATGGTATTTATTTGTTTATTGAGTAATTGATTTATGCATACATTTTCCACTGCCCTGTGTGTTTTAGAGCAACGGTTATTGATGGTTTGTCTTGAAGATTGCTTTTCAACCTGTCTCTACCTGTGTACATATGCACAATATATTGAATATATTCCCAAATTTCTTCACTGAAGCACACGATAATGATTAAATATTCAGTGCAGGAGTTTGTTGTCTGAGAGGAACTGTCCCACTGCATGGTGGTTTGACTGACATGTAAATGGTAGAAGCATCTCTCTTGATGGCGTCACACTTGGTGTGTTGGGTTAGGGTCTGATATGGAGGAGGGCCATGAGAGGTGGGATATTTGGCATTTGTGTCCTTTGAACTGGACCCCCAAGGGGACAAAATGTGGACTTTCCATGGTGTGACCATCCTGCTCATGTAGGATTAATCTTCACATTATGAAAAGCAGATCACTGGTAAGGTTGACTGACCAGAGGTGAACTGAAGCAAACTGAGTTGATGATGAGAAGGTTTTAAGTTTCACGACACAGCTATCTCAAGTGGCTGGTGGGATGACAAAACTCATCTCACAGGAACATGTTGGGGAGCAACTAAATCAAAGCAACTGCTCCAGAAGACATCTTTATATCTGTGGACCTGTGGCCAACTTCTACCAGGTAACAGTTCAAGGGTTTTAGACCCAAAGGCTTAGAAGTGCAATCAACTAGTAGGAAGTTAATGTTCAGTGTAGAAGTTCATCTTTGTTTCATTGGCCCACGGGTTGAGGAGTGATCTGACACCGTTGCTTCTTCCCTCCAAATGTGATGTCATTTCAGGCCAGAGCATTTATTCCCAACTCAGCACCACAGAGGGCACTGCTTGCTGCCATGATGGTGTGGCACCCAGTGTTCTATGACTGGGGCAATAAGGTGCAGGTCTGAATTTCAGGAAAATCCCTGTTGTTTTGGATAAACAACTTCCTTAAGTAAGTTGAAAATATCCACAAAATAGCCAAAATTAAAATGTGCAGTAAGAATTACCGTGTTATTTCCTTATTTGCTGACTCAAAATAATGTGCATCAGGATGGGCTTATTTCTTAAACTACACACAGACACATGCACACACACCAGACATCACAGCAGCATGTCTGAAATGCACAACGTGTACGAAAATTCTGGCTTTCGCAGATTTTCTGCCTAGCAACAAGACTACCGGCCTTAGGACAGGCCCCCCGGACCCTGCGCTCATTACTGCCCTCTGGTGAGGAACATATGCAAGTGTGGGGCAGACGGCTCCTGTTGAAAACCTGCTGGACAATCACACAATGTTCACATTGGAGCAATGAAAAAACAACATTGCAGGTATGTGGATATTTATACTGCACGTGCAAAGAAGGAGCACATACACATGCTTTCTGCCAGACATACAAAAATAAGAGTGTAAGTGTACACACTGCCCTGCACAAAGAGCCGTCCGCATGCGAGCAGTTTGCCCCATACAGACAGTGTCTGTGCTGAAAGCACACTGAAGCCCCTGCTCCTCTCCTGTTTTGCTTTGATTGATTTCTCTGTCCTTTCCATCTGTCCCCTTTCTGTTCCCTCTCACTGTGTCTAATCTGCTCCTGTCTTATTTGTGTGGACAACACACGCTCCCCCCAGGCTGAACCGCTTTGACCCTTCTCCTCCGGCCCCTCTCGGCTCCATTCAGATTCACAGTCATGGCATAAGAGGTGACAGCCGGCAGGGAGGCTCACCGTCCACCGTGGCACCGGACAGAAATAGAACAAGTGACACGCTGATTCACTGTGGAGTGCATACACACGTACAAATGCAAGCATTTTAGACAGGCACCCAACTACACACACTTACCTAAACGGACAACACATAGACACAAACATAAAACAAAAACAGAGTGTACTAATTTGTGAAGGTGTGTGGTTGTTGTTGGATCCAAGCTCTTGCAAACATATTCTCAAATGTGCACAGACACATACAAAATCAAAATGAAACATATACACACACCACAATTGCTATCCATCCATCCATCCGTCCGTCCAGCCATCCATCCGTTATCATCATATATGCATACATACATACAAAAATACAGTCTACAATCTATACAGCAGAGCAAAAAACACTCACAGACATTCATATAAGCACTACAGGCAATTTAGAATCACCAATTCCCCCAGGACACATGTCTTTGGAGTGTGGGAGGATATTAGAGCACCTGTAAGAAACCCACACGAACAGGAAGAGAACATGCAAACTCCAGTGTGTGGGAGTGGGGATCAAACCCACATCCTAAGTTACAACCCAGGAGCTGTAAGGCACTAGCTCCAACTGACAGGTCACCATGTCCAGTCATATGCACACAGATACACATGTGCTGACAGTAAACGTGCAGATGTGGACAAATATGGTCTATTTTAACATTGAGCAGTGCTGACATTTAGATAGTAATCCTCTTTTCAAGGTCGAGCCAAAAATGTTTCCCTTGTTAATATTCTGCATGTGGCACAACCCCGTTCTGTGGATATCATCTCGTGTTTCCAAGCCCAAACCAAATCGCTCCCAGTCCAAACCACTGATGAAACCTTTGGTCACAGTGTGACTGGGGAGGCGATTACTGCACAACAGTGCTAGCCCTGTCATCATTGATGCTGTGGCCCATTCATCTCCTGAGTAATGCTAATCTCTGCTTCCAAGTTGGTGTGTGCGCAACTCATGTGCAACTGCTTCCGTCTTTTATCATTGATGGTATTACTGCTTTTTTATTTATTTGATGAATGCCACTTCTCCCCTCTAACTGGTTCAGTTTATTGACAGTAGCAGATGGCTGGAGTCTTGCACGATATTCTCAACCTCACCATGCCAAGCACAGGAGCAAATGAGCTGCTTTCGTAAGCGGGTGAAAACACAGCATTTTTAAATTCTCTATTTGTCTTGTCGCTGAGTCAGCAGTGTAAACAAATGGCTCTGCCTGCTTGCACTGAGTCCAAGATGATGCCTCTCAAATCTGTGAAGTGCTCTTATTTCAAGCACATTTAATGCACAACTGTCAGGTTTCTTCCAACTGTTTTGAAGATTCATTCTTGTTTCCTTTCCTTTCTTTTCTTATTCTTACCTCTGACTCATTCACCTCACATTGCATTTAATAAAAGCATTAAACTTTAAGGTACATTTAGCTGTATTTTTTCCTGAAGTGGCATACAATAATTTATTTTTTGTTTACACATGGGTATTTTTTACTTCATTGATGCTGAGTACCTTGCTCAAGGATACTACAGCATGAGGGGGACTTCAAACCTAGGTCCTTTGGGTCCAAAGCTAGCAGCTCTACCCACAACACCACCTTTTACCCTGGAGATAGCTGTACTAAAACAAGAGTATAGGTTCTCACATAAGACACCATAACATCCAGTAAACAGCCACAACCCCCAACCCCCAGCAGTTTCTTTAACTCAGTGATATGCACCAACAATCTCCCACAATTGCTTCTTTGAGCTGTTATGCAAAAAATGTGTTAAACCGATTTTCTTTTCTCTACCTATTAAGAGAGGACCTCTAGGTTTAAAGGCAGATGTTGTATTGTCATCTACACACACACACACACACCTCATAAGTACTCACACCACAGGAATTACCGCTGACCTGCTCTCATGATGCCTTCATTCAAATTATTATCATTTACAGTCCTCACAGAGTGAGATATAATGGACCATGGTTGCATGTGATGCAGAGGGGGAAGCAGCAACACTGGAAATATGTACTGCATATCCCACACTGCACTTTCAGCCTGAGACCTTCTCCGTGACTCGCTCTTCTCAACAGCACAGCAACTGTGTAAGTTTGAAGCACATGTGAATAATTAAATATTCAGCACAGTTTGTTGTTCAAATGAAACTGTCCCACTGCATACTGGTTTGACTGATGTGTAAGTGGTAGAAGCATCTCTCTCAACGCAATGATTTCTATTTGAGCAAAGCCAAAATGCATCATTGAAACATTTAAAATTTGCACAAGTATGACTACAAAACTGAGTGGTAATACTGGGCCCAGCTTCTGTGTTCTCATTTTTTGCCTCATGTGGCCTGTGTTCAAATGCTGTTTGGACTTCATCATTTTGTTTACTTCTGTTCAGTTAACTACAGTAACAGCCCATTACAATAAGCAAATTGTATTGCTTTTTCTATTTTATAATACTTTCATTTCTTCATTTTTTACATAAATTTTACTATTAAATGTTTGTTGCTATTACTACCTATAATAAGGACCAATATATAATGTGGGATAATAAATATAAAAAGTAACTGCATATAAACACACAAATCCATATTAGGTGTAGATAGATACATCACCCAAAAGACACTGAAATAAATAAATAAATGGCAGATGAGAGAAAATGTAAAAGAACACAAATAAATAAAAAGTCTGACTATTAAGTTAAGACCACTTAGCACCACCTGACAGAAAGAAGACACATTACTGGGCCTAAAAGCTGTTGGCAAAATTGACTACGGAGGTCCTTGGAACAGCACAACTGGATCATTCTCTTGCTGAAGTTGCTCCATTTTACATCACCGCTCTTTGGGGATCATTTCCTAGTGTCTGAAGCAAAGGAAGATTGCTGGAATGTTCTGCCACTATGCATAGAAAATGCAGGGTGCTCGAAGTAAGTGCATTGTGGGATGCAGCTCACCTGTATGGCATGGCAGTGCGGTCGGCCACAGAGTCGCTTGGGGACAGTTGGCACTCACGCAGGAAGAGCTCCAGGCGCCGCCGCTCCACCAGCCGCTGGGCTGCTTCCAGGATCTGCGAAGCCAGGACCTCAGAATCATTCCGGTGACCTGTACCCTTGCTGACCCCTGGGCCCCGGGTCCCTGCTCTGCCTCCACCAACTCCACTCCCTCCTGTCGCTGCCGACTTGGGCTTCTTGCTGATGCCATACAGGTCCTCCACCGTGAATTTCCCCCCTTTGCCCCCAGCACCACCCCCGGCTGCCCGACTAGCAAACATGATGAAGAATGTCCAGGATCCTTACAAGGGAAAACCAGGATGGCAGAACTCAGTCCTCAGCAATGTATCTGCAAAGGAGTGTTGAGTAATCTCCAATATTCCCCGGAGTTTAATCTCTCAGATTAAGGGAGATTGTATGGTTTACGTTCTTGCTGCTAAAAAAAATTAAAAATCGTAAACCTCTCTATTTACCCTGAACACAGACTCAAAGAGTATGATTAAAAATGTCCAAAACAGATTTTGTGTCCCACAGCTCACTGATGATGACAACACCGCCACACAGAAACATCAACTGTGTTGTGTTTGTGGGGCTTGGAAGACAGCTCTCTATGTCCAGTGTACGGATACTCTGATATTTACAGATAGTCAATGAACAGTGTAATTTACACTGTAATTTACTTCAGCAAAGGAGAGGAGAGATGTTGTCCTCCCTTTTGGTTCAGTATTTAAAACTCTGAGATTTTCTATTCTTGCTCTGAGGTTGAACTCATGAATGACTGTATCTCTTTTCAAACGGTCTTCTTTAGCTTCTTCTCAGGCTCTACTCAAACATGGAGACCCTCAGGCCTGGGAAACCGGAGCATGGAGGCCACATGAAGACACATGGCTACACTATTGCAGCCTTCATCCCTCTTCCACAGGTAGTGGGAGAGAGGGGGATTTACACTGGTGCTGTCTAGCCTCAGTCTGGATTATTTTCTCTTCACAGAGACTGCGAATTTGCCATTAGAAAGCAAAAGCCCTAGGAAGTGATCAGCTTTACCGGTGCAAAGATTTGCAGGATCTGCTGTTTCTATGTGAGACTCACTGACTGTGAAGTGTTATCATGCCTTGGCTCACTGTTTACTAAACCTGCAATCCTTTGCCCTGCTTTGTGGAGGTCGATACCTGAATCTCATTTTCAGGTGCTTTGAGAAATATTAAACATCAACTAATTACTTCTTTAAAAAGCAATATTGTGTGGAACACTCGTGTATAAAAAGTTTACACTTACATGGAAATCTACAAATTCACATTTAATTTCCTCCATCTATCCATCCATTATCCTTTATTGTTTGCTGTGTTCAGGGTCACAGTGATCCTGAACCTATTCTGGAATCACTGGTTGGGATGCCAGTCGCACACAGATTAACCTGAAACACATTCTTAGACTTAAAAGAAGAATCTAAAAGACAAAGCAAACTTCACACAAACTGAGGGTGTTTTGAACCCACAACCCAAACAACCTAGGCATTAGGAGGTACCAATGCTACTCACTGCACCACACAACCCTCACAGGTGAAGGCCTTGAAAAGTTTTTTAATGGGTTGGGAGCACTAACAAATTGCTCTTCACTCTTTGGCGGGGTGATCTGAAATCTGTGTTCAGTGCTACTTCCACATTTCATCGGTTTAATTTTTATAAAGACAGACTACTAGGAGTCAGCTGACATTGACATTTAGTCACTTGGCAAAAGCCTAACTCAACTTTCTGGGAAATATACAGCCCCATCTTGGAAAAAGTTGGGATGGTATGGAAAATGCAAATAAAAACAGAAAGCAGTGATTTCAAAATTCACTTTGACTTGTAATCCATCACAAACAATATAAAGACAACATATTTAATGTTTAGTCTACTCAACTTACATTTTTTGTAAATATACATCCATTCTTGCTGTTGAGGGGCACTCCTTTCTGCTTTTATTTGCATTTTCGATACTGTCCCATTTTTTTCTGAGTTGGGGTTGTAGATCCCAAATCATGACTTGAACGAAGAGGTTCAGGAAAGCTCTGACAAATTCCACAGAACAAAACACAACAAGTTGGTGCATAAAGTAGACAACATTGACTCTGAGGACATACAACCTCTGCAGTAATGTGGAAAACAGCGCATTTCTGTATGTACTTATATATGTATATATGAATGAACCATAATAAATAGCATGTCATCCTCTGAGGCAGATGGGAGACACTTTCCAGTGTGTCCTTGGGATATGGCATGAGCTCAGATGTTTTCTGATTTGTCCAGTCTTATCCCACCCACTCTTACATATCCTTTCTGTTCAAATGTACAGAGCATTTTGATTAATCAAGAAGGAACAGACCTGAAAAGTTTATAGGAGATAAAACAGCTGCGTTGTTTCTGCTAAAGCAATATTTTGATCAACTTTCAGTCTGAAAATATTAAGCACACCTTTTTCAGAAGACTAATGCAGTGCTTGGAATTCTGGGGAGTCCGAGGGGGTATCTGTGTTGAACCAGATTAAAATCTCGGTATTCCCGTCCCTGCCTGTGTCCAGATGTCTGATGGGAGCCCGCGTTGTTTTAATAAAGTACATTAACCCATTGCTCAGAGTGCAGTGATTCTGAGGAAAGTGCTGAGACCTCTATCTGAAGAGAACACAGCGACTCCCTCAGGAGCACCTACCCTTGAGGCCTCATCCAGTTTCCAGCAGAGGATTTGTCTGGTTCTCTATTTTTAGCTGAGAGTTACCAGAGCCAGTACTGGTCATATGGGGCTGGGCCAGAGCTGCTGTGTGCTGCCACGCATCGCAGGGACTTATAAAATATCCTTGATCTGGGATTAAGGCACTTCCCATAAGCCCATTCTTAATTGACTACAAATGCAGGAACAGCTGGAGGAAGAGGGTTTCTCCTTCATTTCCCAGCATTAAACCCCTACCACACCTGCCCCTCTTGGCTATACAACCCCACCCCCCAGCAACATTGCTGTAGCCAGAAGGGTAAGCATCCTGTTTCAGGTCTTTTATTAAAACACTAATTAAATTAGTAAAATTGCAGCCCATGAACCTATGATAATGGATTAAAGAAAAGTCAGTACCAGTCCTATTGAGTATCTGAACCATTCTCTTTATAGCATATAACCCATGGGGTTTGCACTCCAGAGATAATTATTGGTTTTAGAGAAATGGGTCAACTGTTGCTGTTGGTGGAGCAACATCTTCCAGTTTGTACTCGGACCTCAGGGTGGTGTAATATAGAAAAGTGAAGTACAGTGAAGCGATCCACGTCACTTTTATGGCAAAGGTCATACGAACAGCTTGCTGACCCTCAGGCTGAGGGACTCCAATGGCCTCGGCTGGCAAAACGAATGGGTGGCCTCTGGGTTGCCCCTCACAGCTTCTCCAACTTCCCCCAAAATCTCCGACATGGATTCCTTGATTAATTAAGAGGAGTGTATTTCCATCTCCTTGAATGATCAATAATTAAGTGGACAGATGGGGAAACCATGTAGCTCAGCTGCAGGAGGGATTCAGCTGGGAGGCCGTTGTTCTGTTTTCCGATCTGCTATGAAAGTGAAAGCTATTACACTAATTGCCTCACAGAAAGCATTTTGAATTGTTCCTCTAATTTGATTCTAATATCTCAGAATGCCAAAAAATGAATACCAGTTAGCTTGGCAGAATGTGCTGTAAAAAACTGAAGCTGAACCATTAGGAAAGTCAGAAGTGTTGTATTTAAGATAGACAGGATGGTTCCTCGGTCATATTGTGTTATGGATGTTACAGTGCATTTATATTACATGAAAATATACATTTTTTTAGGAGCTGAAAGTATCAGACTGTTATTGTGGGCAAATGGGAAAATGCTTAGTGAAGTTTTCAATCTTAGCTTAGAGCGCACTGGAAGGCTCAAACCTTCTGTCAGGAAACGTGGTTGAGTCCCCCTTTGGGCACTTTTGGTCAAAAGAGAGGTGCAGGTGGGGTGTTGGAAGGTTTGCATGCTGGAACATAGAGGTTAGTGGGCATTTAGTATATACTAAATAGTGTCATACATATAGTGTATATGACTGACAACTGGGTCTGGCCAAGGGTTTACACCATTGACCTTATCTGTGTAAAGGTCAGTTCTCCCAGTTCTACAGTGTAAATGTTAAATAAGCAAGTTAATCTGTTCCATAATGAAATGATAAACTCAGCAGGCAGTCTCCAAAGCTCATGTGATGTCAGCTAACCTGGCGCTACTCGATCTGTTAATACTACTGCTGCTTTTGGACAGAGATGAGACATCATGAAAACAGAATGTCTCACTGAAGCGTGGGAGAATTGCTGCAGTAAATATGTCAGTTTGCATCCCTCAGCATGTGTCAAGATTATTACAGTGAGTCTGAACAGGCATTTGCTTGTAGAACACAGACATGATTTCAATGTATTTTGTATACTGTATCCAGCTGTCCACAGTAACAGATCACATGTCCAAACTGTTGTA
The DNA here is from genome assembly GCA_900497675.1 of Arapaima gigas. Lineage (NCBI taxonomy): Eukaryota > Metazoa > Chordata > Actinopteri > Osteoglossiformes > Osteoglossidae > Arapaima > Arapaima gigas. The sequence continues at coordinate 610,475 of UFQX01000098.1, forward strand.
TTTATAAAGTTTGAACATGCTTGTGTGTGCACAGCATATATATATGCATCAGACGGGGGGGGGGGGGGGGCGGGGGGGGGTTTTGGGGGTTTTTTGAAAAANNNGGGGGTGGGTGGGGGGGGGGGGGGGGGGGGGGCAGCAGGTGGATTCTGGGGTTTATATGAAAAACTACAGAGCGCATTATTTCAGCAGTTTTTGTTGGCACTGATTGTATGTAGCACAAATAGAACTTGAGGATTTGAAAACCGTTTTGGCTTTAGCTAGTTTTAGTGAAGCTATATCTGACCTAAGGAGAGAGCGGCAGCTGAAGACAGTACTCTGCTAAAGGTAATATTAAATTAATAAAGAATTGCTCACGTAAAGGTACAGAGTAAAAGAAAAATATATCAGGTCAAAAAATTACACTACACTTCTCATGAAAGCTAAATCTTGATAACTTTATGACCTCATTTTAAAAAATAAACTTTTTGATGGTGCCTTCAGGGCTATGTATTAAACATACTTGAACTCATTTTTTCCAACAGAGTTCATTTCCCTAGCCAGTGAATGAATTAGGTTGTCAATCAGTGCAGGACAAAACTTAACAAAAAAACTCTGATTGGCCAAAACTAAACTGATTGGGAAACACTAAACTCTAATTGGTCTTACTGCAAGGCAAAAGTGTTGATGGAGATGAAGAACCAACTATAACCAAAGGCATTGACAAAAGATGGACAAGCTAAGAGGATAACATTTTTAATGGTTTACATAAAAGTGACAAATGACCAATGAAGATACACCGACTGTCTGGTACATGTTCTCCCTATTTGTCTCCTGCTGCTGAAACATCTCTTGTTTTTTGTAGAAAAAATTCAGTTTGCTCCCCACACAACTTTTTTTAGCCTAATCATGTACCCAGGCTTATTGTGAAATGAAAAATTTTAAAGGAAAACTACACCTTTTTTAGGTGAACACAAGTTGTGTTATTTTTTCCCGCTGAAATGTGTTAAAACTCTCCATCTGTGATGTATTGTCATTTTGAAATGCATTACATGTCTTGCTTGCTGGGTACCCATAGCATCTGGTCTACAGTAAAGTCCAACTTTGCCTATGTTCATCATGAGGGGGATCTGCTGTGGCTTTTTGTTCAAACATCCATTGCTGTACCGAGAGATGAGAAAAAGTGTGAGAATGGTGAAGCTTGTTAGTTTAATAGGTGTTTTATAGCATTTTAGTAAATCTGATAATTTTTCCCATTTAACATAATGGGATATAGGCTCTCTATTTGTGTTTTCCCAATTTAAATCTGATTTTTAGGAATGGGTTAGGAGCATACACCAGAGGATAGGTGTACACAGAAAATGTTATGGCTGCACTTATAGTGACATGATCCTGTTACAATGTGTGCTACAGACAGACCAGGGCTTGAGTTTTCCAAATGTGTGTCTGAGTACTTATGTGTACACACCCAGCTCAGTGATGTGAGAGCCCCCCTCTCCCAAACACATGGCAGTGTTTTGCCTGGGAAGATTACACCCAGCAGGGATTACTGTTCAAGGCCTCCACTCCAGTGATTATCTCCACCATACAGAACGCACCCAGTGCCATGGAGACAAAGTTTACTCTGTGCACAAGGGCAAACCACTGGCTTATACAGCACCAAGGAGAGCAGGGACCCTCCCATTGGAGTGTGGCACGATTTCCTTTTCAGTGTTCTACACATTTACCTAATGCTCACTCCCTAAGGCAAATCAACAAATTAACATTATAAACATGAGAAATCTTGCACCTTATGAACATGATGCATGCAGTTTTGTTTAAGGGAAGGTGTCTTATTATGGACAGCTGTATCGTGTGCAGTCTTTGGACCAGCCTGCACTCACAGTTGGTCCATATGAATGAACACTCCACTGGCTACTACGTGTAAAACAGTGAAATATCATGGCCACTGTTTTCCAGACTCATCACCTAATAATTTCCAGTCATCTCATTTTTCCAGTCTGTATCCTCCACGCTCAGGCTTCTGAAGTCAGAGCCCCAGTGTTCTCATTTTTAATACTACAACCCACGTTTATAAAGAGACATTGTTTTAATCCAGCTCTGTATGTGCAGTTCCTTTTCCCTGAAAGTGAAAGATCTTCTCATCAAGCCTGGGTTCAGCCTGTTTTGTTCATGTGTCAAGCATTCCAAAGCAGCAAAATTAATGCTGGAAATTGCAGAATTGAAAACTACACAGCCAACAAAAGTGCTTTATTATAAACTGTATGAGCTCTCAGGTGTTCAAAGGACACTGCATAATGAAAGAACTTATAATAGGCCCAACACTATGTTATGAAGCAGAAAATTTTCCTAAGAGTTCATGTTTTTCTGATTTACAGCCAACTCTCCCCAATTCACTGTTGCAAAATTACAGAACTATCTTCATACTGAACGCAAATCTGATGCAAGCTATGTCTGTACACCACACACGGTGCACAGTCAGGCAGTTCTGAGCAAAGCAAAAATCTCATATTCATCCTCGCTGTAATTAGGATTAGCTGTAAAACACAATGACACTAACCCTTCTGGGTCTCCCTCCCAGATAATGTCCTCCCAGGGTGACATTGGCTAGACAGGTTGTGTCTTCATTTAATTTTCTGATAGTGGGATAGTGGTAATCTGGCCAGTTGCATAACAGTAGCAGTTTTCTGGCTGTGTCATTGCTCACTGAACCCAGTGTTTCCAGATTATTCCAGCAAAGTGAACAAACCTCTTTAACATAAATGGATGTGAAAAATGCTTTCAACTTAGTAGAGTAATTGTGAAAAAGTAGTAAAGCTGGGGCATAATTAAAACACATTAACTGTACCAATCACTTCCATACATACTTAAAAGTGTATGAGACATTATGGTTTTATTATTTCTTTTTTATTGTTTATTGTCATTTTACTCCACACAGGTGTGCAGGAGAAACAACACATGGTTTTGGACAAATATAACATACATTGGGCCAGTAAACATCATTCACACATATAAATACAGACATGTATTGCAAAAAGTTGGTGTAAAAACAGATGTAATAATGAATACTGTAGAACTAAGACAAAGAAATGTCAGACAATACAGGGTTGTGTTGTTGAGTCAGTCAGCAGTCTTGTAGTTTGCAGAGTAATTAGGAGGAGGTTTGTATGATTTATATGATTGATGCTATGAAATTTAAACCTGTTTTTAAAAGTGTTATGTGCCACATGGAAGCCCTGTGCTATATGTACCCCACAGCAAACATGCATGTACTCTCTTGTGAACCCAGCAGACTGCATGATAAAGAAGGAGTAACCTGGGTAGCAGAGCAGTATCTCTGCAGCTGGAGCACTGTGGAAATAAGAACAGACCACATCATGCTCACTCATGTGCATGTGTGTCACCCAGAGAGAGGACCAGCAACGCAAGAACACGGTGGGCCCCAGGCCTCCACATTATTAAACATACACACTACATTCACATATAAAGCTTAATAAGTAAACAGAGGCCATGAATAATGAGTCATTTGATACAGGATGACAGGTCAAGGCTGGGGGGCCAACATATATACAATTGGACTGCACATGCGTGCGCATGCTCACACTCATACACACACGCAAACACATTTATACACCCAGTCTTTTGAGACTCTCATAGCTACACTGGAAAGCTGTCACCCACCCACACACACACACACACACACACACACACACACACACACACACAACTGGAGTCTCATAGAAGGTTATTCTTCTTGAAGAGGAGGTTGCAAGGCCTTGACTTGACAGCTGACAGGGTATGTGTTGCTTTTGTCCCAGCCCAACACATGGTGTCCTTGCATTGTAAGAACAAAACAAAAAAAAACAGTTGCTTTCAGTGCTGTTTGAAAACTGCTATTATGTTTATAAATACATGTGTTCAACATATTCCACTCAAATAGTACATAATGAAGCAGAGCCTGGCATGAAAGCTCATGTATCCTTGTTTGTCAGGACAGGGTTTGGTGTCCACTCCTCTGAACACACATTGCACCCATAGAATACAGGAACACATTATTACTAAAACAACTCAAAGCAGCACCACTTTAAAGACTCTTCCTGATACATGAAACAGGAACATAGAGGTTACAGGGTTGTTTCCTTAACCACGGCACTACCTGCTGTTCTTATTGAAAACAACGAGATTTGTTACTGTGTTCTACATCCATTGAATTCCTCACACTATTCTGGGAGAAAAATCAATTCAGCACCATCCTTGCATTCGGTAAGCTGCTGCAATGTTTATTGACTCAGAGTCCAAGGCTTTTGGTGGGTATGTGCCCCAAATAACATTGATACAAGATGTTATGCAATGGACGTGGAACTTTCTGCATTTGACACTTGGAAACTGATATTAAAGGACTGACAGCTGCAATCATGGGGAGAGAATTCATAAAAAGTGGAATTGTCAACAAAATGGATACAGGTGGGGGGTACATTATGTTTTGGTAAAGGCCTCCCTTTGTGTGTGAAGACAGTCTGTCCAGTGTCCTTGTACTGTCCTTCACCACCCAGCGCCAGGTGTCTTGCATTAATTCTCTGAGCACGAAAAAATGCTGAGTGGTCTTGCCTTCCAAATATACACATACGATTGTATAGTATTGCAGACAGAACTGCAGTTAAACCAGAGCACCGTGATGGCAGGCTGAAGTGTGTTCAGGGCACAGATTTATCCCCATGGAGATAAAGCTGAATGTAAGAAGAAAGCACTATATGGAAAATATCCAGCACAGGAAAAATGCAGACCTCAGTGAATCATTGAGTATAGAAGAAAGTACAACTCTGGCTGTGCAGCGACTGGAGAATATCAGCAAATATGTCAAATAAATTTCTCAAACCGACTATAGTTTGTGTACATAGTAAAGTAATATGAATTTTTTTTGTTGTCTCTTAGTAACAATCTTATTCTGTGCTGCTGCTGCCTTTTGGGGGGTATTTGATCAGACAGCAGGATTTCAGAAACAAAACTAGGCATTTATTAACAAGACAAATCAAAACAGCACATATAACAACAGCAGATCCATTTGTGTGGATCAAACATTCAGAAAGCGTAACGTTCTACAAATTCAGGCTCTTTAAACAAAACAAAATAAAGAAGGATAAAAACAAAATCAAAAGAGGATGACTCATGTAACTTGGGGTCATGTGTTTAATGCAATGAGAGCCTTTTAAAGCAGCAAAATTCTCAAAGCATAAAAATCATTCAGCACCCATTTTAAAGACCTTCCTGTGTGTGTGTAGAAATGGGACATTGGCCACATCTGAACTGTGATTTGCGAAAATAAAAACACCTTAGTATGTATTTCAAATCACCTATAGAAACATCATTTCAGAGTTCATCGCTTATGCACATATCTCTGCACAAACAATTCCATACAATGTAACTCTGCTGTCTTCCTGGAAAATGTGATGCTGCAGTCAGGTGAAACAATGTAGTATTCAAATGACTGGATGTGTGTGACCAGCCCACTCTCACCCTTGACCTTCTGCATTGCGAGCTCCTGATGTAACTGGTATTGGGGAATATCTAGGCCAGCTGTGTCATTTGAAAATCTTCTGCTTAAATGGTTTGACTAAATTTAATATAACACTGAATGATAAAAATGCATTCTAATGAGAGTGTTATCTGCACCTGTTTAAGCGGTATGACAACTGTGAAAATACACCTGGAAGGAATGATGATAAGTAAGCTGATAACAGCATTGCAGAGGCAGTGGTGCCAATGCCTCACAGTCTCAAAGCTCCTGGCTTGTGGGATTGGATGTGGATTTAAGTCCAACTCACTCTGTGCGGACTTTGGATATCCTCACCGTGTTTGTGCAGATTTTGTTCTGGTGGTCCAGTTTCCTCCCACAGTCCAGTCACATGTTTCTGCTAAATTGGTGACTCAAATTTGCCTGAATGTGATTGTCCTGTGACAGACTGATGTACTTATGATGCAGTTATTATCTTTTGTCGTTGTGAACGAACTGAAGCATAAACATGCTCATGCTCTGGCTGTGAAAGACCACAGTGGGCCGCCAACATCAACGCTAATAGACTGCAGTGCTGTATTTACCTTTCAGATTCCAGAATTGACCTCCAGGCCTGTAGGTGGCAGAAGTGCTTCGGAAAAGAGTCTGGTAAGGAAACCGGAAGTTCTTTGTTTAAAAAAAAAAATCTTGTTCAAAAGACTTGGTCAAACAAGATGGCGGCCCAAGTGGTAACAGCGGCAGCTCAGCATCTTTCTTGTCCCAGCGATTTAGTGCCGGACTGGGCGCGTCGGGAAGTCAGCACTGGGGTGAGAGAAATGAGAGCGATATTAACTTTGTTACCATCATGTTTTTGTTAGTAAAAACATAGTATTTATGGTATGTTGTCAAGCATGACAACCGCTAAATGATGCAGCACTTACGTTAGCTTGACAGCGAGTGAGCTGCTAACGGGGCTAAACGTCGGGTAATTCATATGTTTGATATAAACAGGCTAAATAAAGTGTGTGATTTGATGTGTTAGAGTGCATCGGACCGGGTATTTTCTGAGGTACGCCAGTTTGTTGTACCGTAACTTAGCTGCCCAGGGTAGCATTCCCGGCTGATAGATTGGTCCAGAATGTGTTTTAAGCTATTTCTCCAGTCAGAGTAAGTTCAGACCGTACGCTTCAGTGTGCTGTGAGTTTAGTATTACTGTTTCAGTGATGCTCATTTTCAGTACCACCACCATCGCTCTGTTGCAGACCACCATCATGGCCGTGGAGTTTGACGGAGGGGTTGTCATTGGTGCCGACTCTCGAACAACCACTGGGTATGATGAGCAACTGGGTATCTCCCCTAGTTCTTAGACAGCATAATCCTTGTCAGATTCCATCCTGACCATTAATGTCTTATTTGACCAGTTCATGTGATCATTTCTGAGGGGACTGATTATCATTGTCTCCTTCCACAGCTTTCAGTTATTGGAACAGCTTGTGTTTCTGTTGTTCACTGTCTGAAACATTAAAGTACATGAAAAAGACAGTGTGACCCATAGTTCTTTCATCCATTGATCTATCCGTTATCAATAACCGCTTATTCAGTGTAGGGTTAGGGTGGTCTAGATTCTGTACCGGCTGCATAGGGTGTGAGGCAGGAACAGGAAGCGAGTCCATCACAGGACAGTGACGCTCTCTCTCTCTCTCTCTCTCTCTCTCTCTCACACACACACACACTCACTCACTCACTCAGTCACACACACAATGGACAATTTAGAATCACTCATTCTCCAGAAACGTATTTGAAAGTAAAGCACCTAAAGGACACCCTCTCCAACACAAGGAGAACATGCAGACTCCACACCAAGTCAAATTCAAACTCACACCCTAGGAGCTGAGGCACCAGTACTACCTGCTGAGTCAGTTCCTCTCTTCCCACTGCTGACAGCATTTGTCTTCAGTATAGTATCATTTATCTCAACATTCCTACAGTTACGTTTGAGATGTGTGTGAAATTGCAGAAGCAATTGTACAGTTGTACTGTATAGTTCAACATCTAAATGAGAAAAGACTAAAATGTTTTACAAATTTTACTTTTGTAGCTTTTAGTTAATTGTGTTGAAACTTTGTGTTTTTTATCCAGTTAGTTCAGTTTTCTGTTTTACATTTTAAACGTACTTTGATTATACTTGAATTTTGCTGAAGCAGTTTGGCGAGAAATACCTTAAATAAGTATAAACCAACATTTCCTTTTCTAGGAATTCTTGTGTGCCAGATGTTAAGATTCCCAAACACCTGTTGTGCATGATGTTCCTGAGGATTTGAAATTAATGATCATATGGAGAACCGCACTCACTCTGGTACAATTCTATGACTCCTTGACTGCTGATTAACAATGCTTTGTTCATCTTTCTGACTCTGTAGCGCCTACATTGCCAACAGAGTGACAGACAAACTAACGCCCATCCACGACCGCATCTTCTGCTGTCGCTCAGGGTCTGCTGCTGACACTCAGGCCATTGCAGATGCGGTCACCTACCAGCTGGGCTTCCACAGGTGTGTTTTTGCTTCCAGCTGCACCATTGAAGTTCCACCACATCACACCTTTTGTGTAAGGGGCTGTGGCACCATAAATGAATAATGTGGGATGGGACAGCAGTAGCTATAGTACTCCACTGTAGTGTACTGTCATGGTCTCCTAACTGTTACCCTTTGCATAGCATGTGTGGTGTAGAAAATACCAAAGAGCACTGAGAGTTGAATAGAACTGAAGAATATATATGCGTGAAAGCTAAGTATCGATTCAGTGACCTGTAACTGGTGTGTTTTACATGTCTTGTGCTCATTGTAATTGACTTAATCTCTGGCTACTTCTCCTGACAGCATTGAGCTGGATGAGCCACCACTGGTGCAGACAGCTGCCAACCTCTTCAAGGAAATGTGCTACAGGTACAGGGAGGAGCTGATGGCTGGGATCATCGTGGCTGGCTGGGACAAGAGGCGGGGTGGGCAGGTGGGTGCTCCCATTTCCATGTTTCTTCCTGCTTCTTTCTGATCCCCATCCAGCCCATATGTACACAGGAAGCCATAGTCTACACATTCCTAAAGTTAATGTGCTTTATAAAAATCAGATGCATTTTAGCTGGCACATTCCCAGTTATGTTGTCCTTAACTGGAGTTGCTAGTCTTGTGCTATAGGCAGGTGCTGTTTCAATAATGAAACTATCACCCATCACAGTGCTGATGGAAGTTGGTGTTATTCTTGATATATCTGCCCACTGTTCCCCTTTCAAACATACCTTCTATCGTTATGAGACACTGTTCGTGTTGCTAATACTATCTGAAAGTGCCCGCCTTCCTGCAGGTGTACACTGTGCCAATGGGAGGCATGATGGTGAGGCAGCCTGTCTCTGTTGGTGGATCTGGCAGCTCCTACATCTATGGCTTCATGGACTCCAACTACAGGTCGGGCATGACGAAGGAGGAGTGTCTGCGCTTTGTGGCGGAGGGTGAGGAGGAGAAGCTGAAGCTCCAAATGGGTGTGGGAACTAAAGGAGGGGGAGTCAGAACAGGGAATGGGTGGGGAGGGGGTTCATAGTGGATCAAGAGTAGAAATAGCCAATGCTATCTATGTGAATTTTAAAGCTTGATATGTCTGCAGCCCTGACGCTGGCAATGGAGCGGGACGGTTCAAGCGGAGGAGTGGTGCGTTTGGCTGCTATCACTGAAGAGGGTGTTGAGCGCCGGGTAATCCTGGGGAATGAGTTACCAAAGTTCTTCAGCGCTTAATGGAGAGGAGCTTCAGCCTGTTTAGCCTTTTCTCTGTCCATCTCAGCCCTGTTAAATGAAAACTTAAAAGAAAATATCCATTGGTATTCTTTATAATGCATTTTGGTGTGGTTCCTGGATGTCTCATTCAATAAAACATGAATTAACACTAAACACCCTGCTTTGTATATGTTGTGATGCTTCTGTGGAGGGGACATGACGTTAATTTTTAGTTGCCTGGCAGACAGGAGCCCATGCTGCTATCAGGCTGTGCTGTGACTGCTGGCCAGACTCTCCTTATTTGTAGAGTACGCTGTGTTCCTGTGTGGCCTCATCGCTAATTGGTACTATGCCTCGGAGACCCAAGCGCTGCCTTTCCGCAGTCTTATCTCCTTAGCAGGTGAGCCCTGCTGGCTCCTGTCTGCACCTTTACCTTGCTTGATAGTTACATCCAGAGTTCTATCACTGGTGGATTTCAATTAAAATCTTGTCAGGTTATTAAATACCAGTTGTGATGAGTCTGCACTGTGTGAATATTTAATTGCTTAGAGGTGTTTGTTTAAATGGTATTGAAGGGCAGTCACTAGTATGTAACTTATGTAAACTGTCTACCTGTATTAACAGTGAAATAGCTGGGTCTTCTACTTCCTGCTCCGGCTTGGCTCCAGTTCCTTAACCACAGTCCTGATTATTGATACTACTTTACATCTGATCAATTAATCCATTTTGGATCATTTACATCTTGAAAGTTCAGTTTGTATAAAATAGTATTTTCCAATTTTTTGGGGAAAATATTACTTATTGTAATTTACTTAAGGACAAAAAAGCTCACACCTAGAAGATATTTTTTGATAAAAGACTTCATTATCCTGTAATTTGGTCAAACAAGACCTTCTGTTAACTTTTTGGGGCTCTGGGCTAAAAAGTCTCACTAATCTTCCAGGAAAAACAAAAGGATATTGATGTGAATTCATTTCAAAACTCACAAAGGTATGGACAAATGTGGGCAATGAAAAAACACAGGTGAACTTGCAGAACACATCCCATTTCATTTTATTCATGTATTGTCTCAAGCTCACATGACCACAGGCTTTTATATCAGTTGTACCCCCTTCAAACCTTAAAATGGACAAAGTCAATAACAGATGAGTGTCCCAAGAAAGACAGGATACAAGATCAGCTTGTGTGGCACTTAAGACAGTTGTGGCACATGGTCTGATGGGTTTATTTTGAACCCAGACAGCCAATCAAGTTACAGCAATGAAGAGTTGAGTGTCCCTATCATTCTACCCATCCTTTCCTCCTTCCTGTCCAACATAAACCCCAGTTGTTAAAATGTTTCACCCTGTTCATTAATATTTTCATCTATTTGCTCCATAAACTAGTGGAAGAGCTCCTGAGTGGGGATCCATTCAGTGAGGAGCAGGGAAAAGAAGCAACTTTATTCCTGCACCAGATGCAACAAGCAGCACCGGCACATTACAATAGTTACAATAATGGACACAAGTTGGTAAAACAGACTTAAAAAGGAAGGAAAATGCATTAACCTTAAAAACCTCATTAGAGTATGTAAAAGCAGCAGAAGCACATTTGCTGAATAATGGCAGAAAAACACCACAAAAAAGGTCAGAAACACACTAATCGATTGTCCTAACATAATAGAAAATACATTAACAGCATGAATGATCAGTAATATATAGTATATATTTTTCAGAGATGAAATGATAACTTTCTCTGAAATATAGGAGGGATGGAGCAGCACACATTCTCACTCTCTCTCTCACACACGTGTATGTGTGTGCGCGCCACCTCTTCCTTCCTGCATTCCATGTGCTGTATACCAGTGTAGCTCTGCACCTTGTCCTCATCCTCCTCTTCTGCTGCAGACTTACACGTCTGAGCCAGTGGTCAGGAAGACCTGGAAGTTCAGGATGAGCAGGCATGTGCTTCCTCCGCACTGGTCATTAAACAAACCCGATTTTGACCTCCCTGCACTCGAGTCTCTACTCATACCTCTCCCAGTAAACACTGGAAATGTCGATATTGAGCATCCTGACTTCCTATCGCATGACCATCTTCTCTGATGTCTTCCAGCTAACATGTTTAACATTTAAATTCAGATTCACCTATCACAGCCATCTCTGTAGGACACATGCAATACTGTGCCACCAAATATCAGAATCAGCGTGGAGGGTGACTTCTTAGAAAGAAACACAATGTTTTTCATAGGTTCAGAGGAAACTGGGTAAGTGCTACTAAAATGTTGTCAGAGCAGGCTGTTCCAGTTCCCTTCTGGCTCCATTCCTTGTCTTGAGGTAATATCAGTATCTGTGCCCTGTGGGGGGCACCGCTGCTGTCCATCTGTTAATGACTCCCACTTGTCCCCATACAGGTGCACTTTGTCCCATCACATTTACACTACAACCCCATCTACTGAGCTCCTGTAGATGACTTTTCCCACATAGCATCACTCAACTTCATTTTGGTTCAGCTCAGTGACATTCAGTCCCACACTAATATTACTTCCTGTTACATGTATAATGTTTCCTCAATTGAAGCAGAATTTGGCCTTTCTGTTGTAACATGAATGACACCCAGCAGCTGGCTGGAGGAGGCAGAACTGTCAGTCTACTTATCCACACAGCACTATATGAGCTGCTGTGTAACCCACCACAATGAAAGCACCTGCCCAGAACCTGCGGTGCGACTGCACAAAAGTGGTATAGAACATGTTTTGGTGCTGCTGCAGCCACCTCCTGATTGGCCAGTTTATTCTGCTTTAATTCTTTACCCACAATCCAGTTGCCATAGAACCAGCACCCCAGTGACCTCGACCATTCATTGGGCACAATACTTCCATCAAAGCACTCCATCTGCATTTACTGCAGTATCAATTCATATACTTATGAGTCAGAACTTGATCTTTCAATCCCCAAGAGGAAAGATCAGTCATTAGTGAGAAGATAGATATTTTTACAAACTTCACCACCATTAGCATCAAAAACAATGAAAAAAAGCAGAACAAATTTGTGACACTCCAATTAAAATATAAATCACATGAGAGGAAAACACTCTAGAACAGGTCATTATGGATCACCCTGCTGCTCTGGTCAGCTTGAACACTAGCTACTGCATGACACAGTGACCCCGACCATGTCCTTCTGACCTCACATTGTCAGTCACAGCAGCTCAAGGACAATGCTGTGCTCTAGTTGCCTGAACTGCAATGCATTGGTGGTGCACACCACATGTGCCAGGTGCTCAGGAATTATATCAAATTTACAAAAAAAAAAAAAAAAAAAAAAAAAAAAAAAAAAAAAAAAAAAAAAAAAAAAAAAAAAAAAA